>OY743180.1:58950813-59267583 GCA_963555705.1 Ligustrum vulgare
ACAATGATCTCCTTGACATCTTCTAAAGCTATTACTACCCATAAAATTATCAAACTTCTTATACCACTGTCTTGGAGCTTGCTTAAGACCATATAGACTCTTTTGAAGTTTCCACACCATTTTTTCTCCTTTCATGTACTTCTAAATCTTGTGGCTGCATTATGTAAATTTCCTCATCCAAACCATCATGAAGAAATGATGTCTTTACATCCAATTTCTCTAAGTACACGTCTTCCTTTGCCACCAATCCAAGCACTGCTCTAATTGTGGTTAATTTCACCACAAGACAAAAAATATCAGTCTAGTCAATGCTTTCTTTCTATTGAAATCCCTTAACAACTAATCTCTCTTTGTAACATTTGCTTCCATCATGTTTTTCTTTCAATCGACAAACCCATTTATTATGTAAATTCTTCTTCTCTTTTGGTAAGTCTATTAGTTCTCATGTCCGATTGGATAATAATGAGTCCATCTCGTCTCACATGGCTAATTTCTACTTGATTGATTCATCAACTTTTACAGCTTCACTATAAAATTTTACTTTAATGGTGTTGAAGGACCTCTGCTAATTAAATAAATTGCACTGTTAATTGCCTTAGCTCAAAACATCTTTGTAACCTAGAATGTAATCTCATACTTCTAGCACACTTATTCAAAGTCACATTCATCCTCTCAGCTATACCATTTGGTCGAGGTGTGCTTGGAATGGTTTTCTTCATCTTCATTCCATTATTAGCACAATATTTCTTGAAATCATTAGCTACACACTCTTCAATATTATTTGACTGCAAACACTTCACCTTCAAATATGTCTTGTTTTCAACCATTGCTTTCCATCTCGTGAAAGCATCAAAGATATTAGATTTATTCTTCAAGAAATAGACTCAAACATTCCCACTTTAGTCATCAATAAATGCCACATAATAAATTGAACCTCCAAGGGAAGTAACAGCTGAAGGTACCCACACATCCGCATGAATCAACTCCAGTTTTGTAACTTTTGGCTCCCAATTTTAGAGAAACTAAACATTTTTTAACTGCAGAAAATATAGCCTTCATACAATCCCGTATTCAACATATTTCAAACACGGTAGCTTCCCTTTGAACTTAAGTACTTTCATTCCACTTTCACTCATGTGTTCCAACTTGCAATGCCACAAATCAAAATTTATAGTTGAATTAGCAGCTGCAGCCATGTCTCTACAATTGGAAGTGATGTAAAGAGTTTCAGATTGAATGATTATTATAAATGGTAGTGATTATTTTGACTTTCCACATTTTTATTTATTTAATATTTGAGATATACATGCATTTACCTTACTCAAGAAACTAATTTATAAATTTTATATTACACGTGCATTTTAAATTTTAATTAAAGAATTTATTTTATAATAATAATAATAAATTATTAAATTTATATTTTAAATATAAGGAAATAAGAAGTTAGGATTTAAGGATGTCGTGACTTATAGTAGGTTTGGGTCCTTGGTCTTACACACTTGGACAAATCATTAGAGCACGTGTCCTATTCCGGTGGGACTCGTGGGAGTGGAGGCAATTGAAGCCACTTCGATGGTCAAGTCGATCTATTTGGAATAGTAAAGGTAGGTGTGAAAGGTTCAAAGATATGAGCCACTTTGTTAAAAAAAAAAAGGTTGGATATGTGGAATAAATACGAACAAATTGAGAGAGCAAATATAGAGAGATTGCGAGATTAATTTGACAATACAACAAAAAATGCCTTTTGCAAAATGTAAAATGCAACATTCTCTCATTTCAAGTTGCAAAAAGGGGGTTTATCGCAACATTAAAAAATTTATGTTGCAATTGATTAAGGAAATTGAGTTTTGACAACATTTTTTGGATGCATGCTGTTAAAGTGTCCTTTATCAGTGTGCATTGCATGTTTAAATAAATTTCATCAAAAGTGCTAATTACATTTTTGGATTCACTAATTTGAGTTGTGGATGGTGTTGATCTCGTTCATAAGTTCAAAGGTATGCAACTACGCTACGTTAAAATTGCAAAAGTGATAGCGTATCTTATATGCCAAAGTTAGGATAATATATTGTCATTTTAAAATAAAAGCTTTTGATTTTGTTATTACTTGCTCTTATTTCAGAAAGCATTCCAAAATATGGAGAATGATGCATTTAAAGCAAAATTAGAGGCAAAAGGAGGATAAAAGAAGCTTAGCTGCACACATGAGAAGTCGAGGAAATCGAGGCAAAAAAGGAGTTAATCAGAAGAAATCAAAAGTATGAGGACTAAATTGCTCTAATCAGAAGATAGAGGACTTAAGATGCAAATAAAGAACAATGACCTACTTAAACATAATGAAAGTAGAAAATTACATTGGGACTTATAACCAAGTGGTTTCCAGCCAATGTACCAAGCGATTGCTCATGGGGAATTAAAATTATTAGTGTTCAAACTTGATCTCAAAGCGATCGCTAGAGTTCAAACCAAGTGATCGCTTGGTGATCGACAGGGCTTCGAATGGGCTCTTGTGTGCGGATTTTGATAGGACTCTTTCATGATTTTAGGGATGTTTCTTTCTAACCTAAATCTACAACATATAGGGCACGGAATTTGCACCTTGGCTACACCTAAGAACAACCCCAAAAGGGATATTTCAACATCAAATTCTTGAGAATTCAAACAAGGCGAAAGGCACGAATTGAAGATCATCAATGTGGAATCGATTCTTGGTGCAAGATTTCCTTTTTCCTCTTTATTATTTCAATGAATGCAATAATTTATTGTTTTTGTTATTTTATGACGACGTGTAACTAAATTCTTATGTTGTGATGAAGATGTAGCTTAGTTTAATTATTTTAATTCCAAACTTCATAATTTTAATCATTCGTTCCATGTGTTGATTTTATTTTGAGTTTAATGCATGAGTTAATTGACCATTAATACATTGATGTTGTGGGTTGTGTTTTATAATTCGAGAGGTGAGTCGACAATTTAAACATAGGAATAAATTCGATAATTTACTAGAAGATAGAGATATACTTTTGGTATTACTGCAGTCATAATTGAATTTTTGTATCATATACATCTAGATAAGGAGTAATTCTGATCCTCTATAGAGATATATGATTGACTTATTTAGGTATAATTGATTTAAACTTGAGAGAGGAATCTCAATATATATGTGTGAATTCGACTGAATGTATTTAGAAATTAAACTAGAGTTTTGCGTTAATTTAACTGGCTATGTGAAATCGCGAATCCCAGCACTGTCAAAATCATTTTAGAAAACAAAGCAAAATTCAGTTGTTTAATTTATATTAGTATTTCCCCCTAAGATGCATGATTTTTTTATTTTTTGCAATAATAATGTTAATTTTTTATAAGTACTGTTCATATTGGAGGAAAAATATGTAAATGTTTAAGACTTCACTATAGCGACCCAGAATTTTTATGCAATTAATAATTATTTTAATATTTAGAAAATTGTGTCGCTATTGTTTTGAAGTTAACGCCGCGACGGATTCGTCTAGCCAAGTCAAGAAATATCGAATTTGTTCGATTTTAAATTAAAATCCAAATTTCTAAAATTATGTTATTTTAATTAATTATTCAAAGTATTATTTTTAAAATCATTTTTGAATTCCAAATTTATTAAAATATCTCAATTTTCCTTATTCAAATTATTTCAAGTCCGAATAAGTAATTCAATTTTTATCTCAATATTATTTATTTTAAAATTTGATTGTATCTAATTAAACCAAATTTTCTCCACATATTTTCATATCTTTACACAAATTTCTTTATTATTCTTTCCACCTCATTGCACTATCAACAAACACTATCATTATAATCACCAATTCCACCTAACACAAAACTTTCATCACCTACGCCACTCCCTCCCTCATCATATTTTCTTTCCATTTCCCACAATAATCTAATCAATCATCCTATCTTTACACTAAGCAACCACCATCCCATATCAACCAAATTATGATAATTTCCACTCAATTAATATATCAAAGATTCCTCCAAATCATAATGTTTTCCACTAATCAATTTCCCTTTTCTTTTTCCTCCATCATTCCATCATTATAACACCATTATCAATCCTCCAAATTCTCTGCAAGAACCCAACTCAAAGCCCAATCACAGCAGCAGCCACCCCTATCGCCAACCAAACCAATAACAACTGTGAACTTCAACCTTAGTACCAGACACCAATTTCCCAAACACCACCACAGCCCATCATCAACACATCAACCAAGCCTCAATTGTCTACACAATCACCATCCACTGTATGTATCAACTAAGAGCCACCACCCAACCAACCATCATCAGTACCAATCAGTTACACCACAATTCCATCACTGCCATTACTCAATCTTCAGCCATGAACTTCCATCATCACCACAGTCACCACTTACGCCTCTACTGCCCAAATCAATTTCCAAACCATCAACCACCGTGAGCCACTACAACCCAACACCGCCTCAACTAAGAACCCAAACCTTCATCACCAACATAATGACCGCAACCAGCATCACCGGCCACCTACTCCACTGTCTCATCACCACCTCAATCACCACCGTCCATTTATCACCATTCCATACTGATCAGCCAACACCCAATCCCAAGCTCACCAACTGAACCAGAAATATCACTTCCAAATCGCGACTTCATCTCAGTTTTTTTTCTCACACCCAATCTCGCACCAACCTCGAACCCCCATCAATCGAACCCCAAATCAAAACCCAAGAAATAGAATACCCAAAATACCTACCTACCTCGATCGTCGGTTACATCGCCGGAAACCGCGATCTCCAGCTTCGACTTTTGCTTCGTTTTCGCCCTTGTTTCTCAAACCCAAGCCCTAAAATCTGAACCCTGCTTTGTCTGCCACTCACCGCAGCCTGCGCCGTTGAGTTCGCCGGCGAATCACCGGCTAAAGGTCGGATTTTGGCGAGGCAGTCGCTGCGTCCCTCCTTCGATCTGATAACGAGTTGTGAGAGAGGGTTAAAATCTGATATTAAAAGGTTGATTTTTGAAATTTGCATATTAGCCCCCAAGTTTGAAAAATAATCATTTCAGTCCCCAAGCTTTTAAAAAGTTTCAAATCGGACCCTACTGCTTCAAAACACAATCATTTCAGCCCTTTCATTTTCAAAATCTATTATTTCAACCCTATTGTTTTGAGTTTCCGACTCAACTTTCAAAGTAATCATTTTAGTCCTTCAACTTTCAAAAGTATTCATTTTAGTCCCTCAACTTTCAAAACATCAATTTTAGTCCTCAAATTATAATTTATCATTTTGAACTATATATTCGATATACTAAAGTGACTTATTGGCTAAGACGAAGCGTACGGAGAATTTAAAGAAATTGAAGTCATTCCCGCTCAACTTTGCACTCGTCGGATTTGAGGTAGACTCGCACTTATTAATTGATTTAAATTATGATTTCATATAAATGTCATGTGACTTGTGAAAGTCAATTTTCAAGAAAATTAAGTATGTTTTATGAAAGGTAAATATACCTTATGTTTTTATGAAAAGTAAGTATACCCTATGTTTTTACGATAATGTTTTATATGTTTTGGATCATTGCTATGCACATAAGAATTCTTACCACCTAAGTTCGGTAGAATTCTGTGTCTCCATAAGTTTATGAGGATTTACCACCTAAGTTCGGTAAAATTCCTGTCTTTCCATATGTTTATGAGGATTTACCACCTAAGTTCGGTAAAATTCCTGTCGCGTATGTTTATGAGGATTTCGATCCTATCTTATGTTATGATGGAAATGATCCCTATGAATTTCATGAATTATGTTTTGGTATACTTACTGTTATTATGATCTTACTGTTATTATGAACTTACTACATAAGAATTCTTGCCACCTAAGTTCGGTAAAATTCTTATATTTATGAGGATTTCGATCTTATCCTATGTTATGATGAAAACTTACTGTTATTATGATTTTACTGCATAAGAATTCTTGCCACCTAAGTTCGGTAAAGTTCTTGTGTCTATTTATGTTTATGGGGATTTCAATCATATCTTATGTTATGCTTTCAAAAGAAATTATGCTTGGCATAATTAAAATATTTTTATAAGTATATGGTTTTCAAAGAGCTGTTTTCAAAGAGCTATTTTCAAAGAGCCTATGATTTGTAAAATATGTCCCGTGCTGTAATGCACAATATGAGTTTTATCAAGAGCAGTTTTATAAAGAAGCTCTATCAATGCCCGTTTTATAAAGAGCCGGGATTTATGTGTTTAATCATCTTATAAATTAAATTAATTTGCGATGAGTCTACTGAGTATTTCCCCCATGAAATACTCACCCTACTTTTTAACAGTTTTGCAGATTTCGGAGACGGTGGCGAGCGATGAATGATGGTGGCAATAATCGTTGAACGGTTGAAAGTTTGACGTTAATGATTTCCGTATTTTCCAAATAATCGAATAATTTAGAGAAGTTCATTTATTTGAGAAATTATGATATTGGCAATTTCTTTACAATATTAATGGTTCGATTTACTATTTCAAATGGTTTCATAAATGTTTTCAATTTTAGCGGCCATTACAGTTTATTTAATGTTGCCAAAAATGAATTTCAATTATTTCTTCCGCAAAAATATTATTCGAAAAAAATTTAGACAGAAAATGACGTGGTGAATCGGGTATACGGAACTCGGGGCGCTACATTCACGGAGAAACTTATTGTTATTTTTTAGAAATTATAAAAAAAAAATGGAATGAAAAATAGGTACGCGATTACAAATTATGGAATACTTCCTTGAATACAATGTTTTTCGTTGAATTACTTTGATTGTCATCCTTGTAGCAGATCAAAATTTTTAAACCCTTGCGATTTGTAACTCTTGAAACAGTTGACCATGGATGAAAACTGATTTCTTAAAAAAAAGTGGAATTTAGAAAGCGATTGCTCTTAACTTTTATTGATTTTCATTGCATACGAGGAAATTAGAGGAAATTATCTTATATTATATTTGAAAAAAAGCAGTCTTGGATCAGACGGAGTTAGTGACATTTATTATCAATTACTTTTCATACTTATAAGTAAAAAAATATTTAGGTATAAGCACGTAAAGATCAAATAGTTAAAATATTTAGCATTTTAATTTGTGAAATAGTTATATATGCTATCTGCCGTTAGTGGATTTTTAAAGTCCCTAATACTTTCTTTGAACTGTATTTAACCAAAGTAATTAACAATTAAACTAAATATAATCTCAATTCATTGGAATTTATGAAAAAATATTTACAAAATTACAACAATATATAAAAAGTAAAAAACATATCTCAAAAGTTTTTGGGAAGATAAGTGTATATATGTTTAAGTATAAGTCTACCATATAATGGATTGACGACTATAGATTTCAAATCATCATCTTCAAAAATATCGATTTCATTTTGTTATTTTATTTTATCATATCTATCAAAATAAAAATTTTAAGCTGTGTTTGATTTTTAAGGTGAAAAATGTTTTCTCACCAAATAAGTAAGAAAATATTTTCAAGGTAAATGACTAAAGTTTACTTAATTGGTTGTACCATAGAAAATATTTTCTAAGTCAAATTTTCGAATCAAACATCAAACAAACACAAAATGTGAAAAATATTTTTCATGATTTGACATTTTCTAGGAAAAACTAAGACAATCAAATATATCCTTACATTTAATATTTGATGTGATTTTAGAGATGATGTGTTTAATGTTGGCTCTCAGTAAGTTAGTATAAAAGTTTTTGTTGATATCTTCAATTACACACTCATAATGCATATTTTTCAATTTTCAAAGTAATAGTATAATTATCAAAAATATGAATAAAACTATAAGTATTAAAAAAATTAAAAAAAATAAACATGTATTCACTATATTTTGCAATATTTATTTATTTAGTTCAAATATGGTTTTAAATTTTTTAAATTGAAATTTTATCAGTATTTAAATTCTTTTATAGTGCGTGTTTGATATTGTTTTAAAAGAGTTTTTTTTTTTGAAATAAATGGTGATTTTTAAGAGAATGAATGATTGAAATTTGGTGGAAAAGTCTAATATGGCTGGCTTGATTTTTAATGGATGTTGAGATTAAGTATTGTAGAAAAAAGAAAAATTTTAAAAATACCAAACAAGGGCATAATTATGATATTAAGTTTATTAATTTGAATTTTATAATTATAACATAATTATACATTTTAACCTTAAGGTAAAAATTTAAAAATTGAAACAATTAGTTTGAACTAATTTTGGATGCAGTTGCTGGGGATCGTTTAATATTAAATCGATACAACTTAGTTCTTACTTTAATTTGAATCTTTATTTGCTTTTATTTGTATTTTTATTTTTAGCTCATTTTTTTAGTTTATTATTTTCCAGTTTATGATAAGATCTAAAAGTTGTGAATTGTTTCCTTTTAATACAGAAATTGAACACACCTTTCGATAAATGTGTAAACAACAACGTTAACCAGTTTAACAAACGAATCATCAAATGACAGACAAATCGCCTATTATGATTAATTAGAGTAATAGACAAATTAACTTCAAAAGAATAAATTGTCTATCTTTATTCAATGTTCACGACTAAATTATTCTCGATTGAAATATGATGTTAATCTTCTAATTTCAAAAGTACCAATATCATATTATCTTTAAATAATCGAAGGTACTTCGTTACATCGTACATGTTGACCACAAAATCCGGCTGAACCTTGGACCAACACATCCTAACTCCTCCCTCTTGAACACGGGGATGTCCTGCGCACTATGACAAACAATCAGTTTGCAAAGGGGGCTGAGGTGGCTCCCGTTTGCACTCCGATGCCAAAGTCAGTGCTCATTTTAAGCAAATATATATTGGGTGCGGGAAATATAAGTGTATAAAAGAGAGAAAAGGGAGTGAGAGAAATATATCGTTTTCAGAGTGAGAGATTGCCAACCTCTTATATAGTGAGAGGAGTCCTCTATTTATAGACAAACTCGTTGCTTTAATTTGCGACAAGTGGAGAATTCTACACGTGTGTCCACCCTAGCCTTTGGATGCGAGAATCTTGCTTTTTAACTGTAATCATTGCTACTTTTCGTAGGGAATGGGCACATGTCACATCTTAGTAAAGGCTGGGGTCACATCTCTGACTCCATCTCTCTTCTGGTCATTGCCGTAAAGCGCCCCGGCTGAGTATAAAGCACATCGGCCAGACGTAAATCAATTCAGCTAAAGAGGTTCGCTTGACACATCACCTTGGCACCTGACCCAAGGTGATATTTCAGACCTTAGCCTTGAGTCAAGGTCCATTGGGCCTCTATTGGGCCCTTGCTAGTGGATCACTGTACCTCTCTTTGGGCTTGGATTCAACACTAGTCCCTCAAATCCGAAGTGATCATTCATGGACGTGTAGGATTTGTTGTACGCTCGAGGCACTAACATTGTTATGGTGGTTTTCGTATGATGTTGCGGACCTGAAGCCTAGGATGACATTCCTGATTGGAGGTTTGGATTTGGAGTAAAGTCGACCCCCTATTCCCATTCTACTTATCAAGTGAAAATTGGGATTTTATCAACACGTTTTTAGGCGGCGCATTCAATATAAAGGGGGCTATCAATATCGGTTCCCAAGGGGCAGGAAAGGAATGATTGGTAGCATCTCTCCGCGCGTGGTGCCCACAAGGGTAACTGAACGGTTTGCTTCCTTCATTTTGACAGTTGGCGCCTAGATTAACCCATTTCCCAAAGGATGTTGATTAACCATATTAATTATGCGGCTCGCAGATCAAGGGTTTTAGGTTACAAGTTTCCCTATAAAGCCTCCTTCTTCTTATTGTATTTCCTTTGCCGTTTCTTCAGGGTATCTCGTAGCAACATTCTCGAAAAAAACTGTAGCATCTCTTTCGTTGCAGTAACATTTTCAGTTTTTGTTCGAGAGTTTTTTACTCAGCATCCGGATTACATCACTCTATACTCTCCGTAGGCACGCTGCTCACCCTGTGTGCATAGTTTTGAAGGTATACTTCTTTTCCTTTGTAAATGCAAAGAAAGAAAAAAAAATTGTTTTTGTATATTTTTTTTTCTTTGGTGAGTTTGATCCACTTTTAAGAATAAATGGAAGGAGTTGGGGGAACGGGTTAATAGGAAATGCTAGTAATGGTGATTCCTGTCAGAGGTTTCTGCCCAATATCTTTGTCAGTTTTTAGTTCCCGCTTCTTTAGGGAGCAGATTAAGAGGAGGAATAGGAAAACTAGTGGTATAATTTATTTGAGTGATTCTGACAGCGAAGAAGAGAGAAACCAAAACTACATGGCCCATCTGTCATCCGAAGAGGAATCCGCGCTAAGAGAACTCCGAAGCAAACGTGATAGAGACATGGGGAGAGAGGGAACAACTGGTTCTTCTTCTGGCCCACATGATCTTGATTTGGGCACCAGGGCCCCTTCCGGGCGCATAGAGAGGAGCTGGGGCTCTCAGAGGAGGAGATAACCCAGGTCGAAGGTTGGGTGGACCTGGTAAATAAAATATCAGGATATCATGTAGACCCTGATCCAAACCCAGATTTGTGGGAGAGCAGCGAGATCGCTACTGAAATCCGAGGAGTTGATTTGGCTGGGGCCTCGACGAAATTCAGGATGCCAGAAGGGGTCCGTTTAGTGCACCCTACACCTTCTTGCCGACCTTCCAGTCCTCCCCCAGGCCAAGCGGCCATATGTTACAATGCTCTGTCCTGCGGGATGAGGTTACCTCTGCATCCCTTCTTCAGGGCCTTTCTTAGGAGCTATAACTTGTGCCCCTACCAGTTGGCACCCAACTTCTGGACATAGGCCGTGGGCACTTGGCTAGTGTGGCAAGAAGTCAATTCTGACCATCCCATCTCACTACACATTATTCATACTTTGTACACTCTGAAGAAATCGATGAGAAGGGAGAAGGATGTGAGGCCAGATGTGAAAGACTGGTATTACTTATCTCCTAGAGGCTCATATCCTCCCGTCATTACTGGCCAACCTACCTCTATACAGAACTGGAGGAACCTGTGGACCCTAGTCCAGAAATTTCAGTTCCTCGAACACTTTCCCTTCCTAGTGAGTCTTATATTTTCTTTAATGTCCTTAAGTGTCATGTGTCACTTGATTTTTATTTTCCATTCACCTTTCTTTACTGGTTATTAACACGTTATCGATTTGTGACAGGGAACACTTTTGCCCGCCTACTCCCTGACGTAGATTTAGCAGCCGTTAGGCGCTTGTTCGCTTACAAGGGCACCTTTCAGGGGGTTATTCAACAAAACAAATTTTTCGTCAAACACGGTCTTATGCGAGCCATGGGTGAGTTTGTTTTGTTACTGCCTTTATATCTCATGTCCCTGTTGTTCATAGCCTCATTTTACTTCTTTTCTGGTTAGGTTCCAAAGAATTCCAGAAGATTTCTCTGAAGGGTCTCATGGCTAAAAAGATACCTCCAGCCTTTCGCCACGGCAGTGACATTGAGAAAAAGCAGAAAGCAATGCTTGCTAATCTGCAAGTTGGGGTGGCCAAAGAGGTGTCGGAGGCGTCCACAGCCCAACTACAGGGTCCTCTTCCCGCACTTCTGCCACCACCCAACATGCTTCCGGTGGGTCCCCAACAGCCCAGCATGGAAAGGGAGGCAGATCTTGAAAGAGGCATTACCAAAGGGAAGGGGAAAAGGTCGGTTAGAGGCGGATCCAAGAGGGACAGGGAGACTAAGAATGCCTCGGTGCCACCTTCCTTGCCCGAGGACATATCTGAGCATGCACCTGAGGAGGAGCCCGCCCCCTTGAAGAGGCTCAGAAGAGGTAAGGGCAAGGAGTCCACTTCTTCACCTCTGCTACCAATGATTGAAGACCTGGAGGACGAGTCATCTGTGCCCATTCTACGCTTGGCTTATGAAGTGATACTGGAGGGGGCAGAAGAGCTGAAGCGCATCAAAGCCAGTGTTCTCCCCAGGGATGTTACCTTCAGCCCTTCTTTATTTGACTCCCCCGGTTCTCCTCCTACCAGGGCGGCCTTAATCACTGAGCAGTTTTGGATAGAGGGTTGGGATTCCTTCTCCTCCAGTACCACTCCATCTCGGAAGCTACTTGCTGCCAAGGCCATGAACGCTAGAGCTCTGGCCCTCATTGATGAGGTAGAGTCCTCAGTGGAGGTAGCGTAACGGGACAAGAGGGACGCTGAGACTACTCTCCGCCATGCGGACAACATGCTCAAGGAAATCAATTACCTCGAGGCCCAGTTGTCCATAGCCCGTAAATCCTCCTCAGAAGAGAGGGCTAATGCGAAGCGCCTCCAGGAAGACAATGATAAACTGAAGCATGATCTCCAGTCCTCTGAATCATACGTGGCGGCTCTGTGCAAAAAATTAGATGATTCCAACCAAGCGTAGTCAATCACCTCTGAAGCTTTGTCCACAGCTAACGCAGCCAACTCTAAGCTAGAGGCCAAGGTGGCAGCAGCCAGCGAAAAATTGGAGAGAGAGGTGGAAGCCAGGAGGAAGGCAGAGGAGGACCTTACCTCTTTGGAAAGGCATATGCAAACAAGGATCACTGAGGTTCTGGAGCAGACTGTCACTACACGGGTGGAGAATGCTTTAAGTATCAGAGTGTCTGAGGCTGTCCACAACTTCAAAGACACTTTTGAAGAGACCCCAGAGTACGAGGCTACGCAGAGAGTTTTTGGGAACTTAGGGGCCAGGATGGCTTTAGGGGACGCGAAGGAAGCTTTTTCGACTTTGGACCTGTCCTCCATTGAAGCCTTATACCCCGAGCCTCAAGATGCTCCTGCGAATCCTTTGGATGCATCTGGCAAGGGCTCTTCAGAAGATGTCCCTCCACAATAATCCTCTTCTGTATTTGCCTTATTGTTGGGGTTTTTTTTTTTTTTTTTTTTGTGGCGCCAATGGCGCTTTATACTGTAAATGCAACATTTCAAATTGTAAATGCCTTGATTTTATGAATGAAATGACTTATTCATATTTTGCCCAGTATTTTGGCAGCAACATTTCAAACTGTTTAAGCATGAATGTTTCCAAGCTCGGATGCCTTGTAATTGTAAATGTCTTGTATGATGATGTAAAACGCACTTGAATTGTATGATAATATGTGCACTCTAGTCCCTCAGATCTAACTAGCTTAATGCATCCACGTTTGCTGATTAGATTTGATTTTGACCAACTTTTGAGTCATTTTACCTTATACTCTGTAACACCTACGTTTACAAATTTGTATGAACTCCTGTTGATGGCGTGAACATTTTCAATCTATACGCAGTGGTTGTAGTGTAAGTTCACAGGAGTCCTTCGTTTTTAACAAAGTTCATGGCTGGCGGAGGCGTGTGGTTTTGCAACCAAAATAATATAGGAACTTTTACGTTTATCCTTTACGCTTGTTTACACAGTACTTAGTACACATATGTCTTGCAAACGCTTTTCCTAAATATATGTATGAAAGTATCAAACACTTTGCGGAAACGTTTAACACTTCGCAAAAGAAAGCGCTCTGTATGTATGAAATAGCTTAATGCATCCACGTTTGCTAATTAGATCTGATTTTGACCAACTTTTGGGCATTTTTCTTTTGTATTCTGTAGCTCTCATATTTATGAATTCATGTGGACTTCTATTGATGGTGTTTAACACTTTCGACCCTTACACAGTGATCGTAGCGTAGGCTGATAAAAGTCCCTCGTTTTTAAAAGATTTTATGCATGGAGGAGGCTCGTGGTTTTGTAACCAAAATAGTTTAGGGGAATATTGTACCCATTGAGGAGGAATTTTATTTATTAGAAATAATGAAGAAGGTGATCTGTGTTCCAAGGATTACATAGAGGTATCCCAGACAAGTCTTCAATCATGTATGTTCCAGGTACTACCTCGGCAGTTACTTTGTACGGACCTTCCCAGTTAGGACCTAGAGTCCCTACTCCTGACTCTTGGGTTGAGGGAAGAACCTTTTTGAGGACTAAGTCCCCAATATTAAAGTGCCGGCTCCTCACCCTTTTTTTGTAATAGCGAGCCATTTTCTCATGGTACCTGATCATTACCACTTGGGAATCATTTGTTTTTTCCATGAGGAAATCCAAATTAGCCCTCTGTGCTTCTTCATTTCCTTCTTCGCCATAATGGGTTTGGCGAAGAGAGGGGACCCCAATTTCCACTGGACAAACCGCCTCGGATCCATATGTCATGGAGAAAGACGTTTCACCAGTTGCAGTGTGCGAGGTGGTCCGTAGTGCCCATAAGACTTGTGGGAGCTCATCCACCCATGCGCCTTTTTTTTATTCCAGCTTCCTTTTCGAAGTGTTCTTTATGGTTTTGTTCACATCCTCGACCTGTTCGTTGGCTTGAAGGTGATGCGGAGATGAAAACAATTTCTTGATTCCCAGATCGTCGCACTGTTCATCTACACTTTTGTTTTTGTATTGTTTCGCATTATCACTAACCAACGAGTGAGGTATTCCAAACCTGCATATGATATTTTTCCAGATGAACTTGGTGGTGTTGGCCTCGGTGATTCTCATCAGGGGTTCAGCCTCGACCCACTTGGTGAAGTAATCAATCGCTACTATTGCAAAGCAATTATTACCAGCGCCCCTAGGCATAGGACCAATAATATCAACCCCCCACTTCGCGAAAGGCCAAGGGCTAGTCACCACAGTTAACTTGTGATGCGGCTGATGTGGTATGGTTGCATGTCTTTGGAATTTATCGCACTTGTGTACGAAGTCGTGGGAGTCATTTCGCATAGTAGGCCAAAAATATCCCTTTTTAAGGGCTTTCCGAGCCAGCGATAATGCTTCGGCGTGGTTGCCACATATGCCTTCATGAATTTCTTTCATTACATAACGTCCTTCCTCTGTCCCCACACATCTTAGTAAAGGAGAAGTGTAACTCCGTTTATAAAGCAGGTCATCCAGGAGTACGAAATTTGCAGCGTATCTTTGCAACTTCCAAGCTGCCTCCGGCTCGTTTGGTATTGTCTGATGCCTCAGATAAGCTATCAGGGGATTCATCCAGGATCCTTCCTCTTCTATCGCCAAAATCTCCGGCCCTTGCTCAATAGAAGAGGTCAGCATGTGCTCAACTGGGATCAGATTATGGAGCTCCGAATCACTGTTGCTTGCTAATTTAGACAAAGCGTCGGCGTTGGAATTCTAAGTTCTGGGAATGTGCTGTAACTCCATTTTCCCGAAGTGCATAGCCAAATCCCTTACTTTCTTCAAGTAAGTGACCATAGCTGGTTCTTTCGTAGAGAATTGTCAATTAAATTGACTCACAACGAGCTGCGAATCACTATTCGCCACTACAGACTCAATCTTTAAAGCTTTCGCAAGTCTTAGCCGTGGCTAATAACGCCTCGTATTCAGCAACATTGTTTGAGGCTTTAAAGTCAAAGCGGATCGCACTGTGCAGTTTGAATCCCTCTGGGCTTATTAGCTGTAACACCCCAAGTTCAAAAATTTTAAAAACCTAGGCGTGTTAACTTCCATTCACATTATATGCGGAAATAAATCGTTTAAACATTAAAATGCGGAAAGAAATCATTTAAAAACTTCAACCTTTTCATTTTCTATTCTAAAATTTTATATAAATTTCGGCGGAGTCTCCTCTATAACTTGGACATAACCAACCTGTAGAGGGACATCATACCTACAATACATATGCAATTCTCAACCCATTCAAATCCAACATTCAACATCCAACCACAATTCCAAAATTCAACTTCAACATCAATTCCCAAACTCCTCAACAAAATAACTTGAAGTATACATTTATAAACTCATGAAACATGATAAAAACTAATCACAGGTAAATACCATAACTTATTTAAACTAATTTCAACCAAACAATTAACAATACTAAATGAATTAAGAAAATAATTACTTAGAACTTAAATAAATTTTAATTTAACTTTATTTTCAAGAATTGAAAGCAAGTATAGCCTGAGTCTGCCACCAAATGGTCTCCTCGTCTCATCTAACTTTCATCACCTGAAATATTGGGGAGGAAATGGGGTGAGCTAAAGCTCAGTAATTAAACTTTATGCATGAATGCATGCTTATGACATGAATGCTTTAAAAATTTCATATATGTATCCCTATTTGCTTTACTTTCCAAAACTTTTCAAACTTTCATTTCATTTCAAAACTTTCACTTCATTTCCATCGTGAGCTCACTTGATGTAACTTCTAGTCAATCAGATAACAGTGGACAATTTCTTATTTGTAACCAGATTAACATTCACATTTCCACCGCAAAGCGGTTTAACATTCACTTTCCCACCGCAAAGCTGTTTAACATTCACTTTCCCACTGCAAAGCGGTTTAACAGTCCACCGTAAACGGTTGAACATTCCGTCGCAAAGCGACTTAATTCGGGTACGCCGGTCCCCCGCGCCCCATTTTCCACTCGCAACTTTCATGACTAGAAGTACACCCATTCATTCTTAAAAACTTGGGATACATAATTTTTTGACAAAATTGCACTTTGACACATTCCTTTGATTAATACATTTGACTTTCCCATTTCGATGTCAATGCATGCTTAATGATGCAATGACATGATAATGTGGATGCTTGAACATTTCCTTAAATACACATACTTGCATATCACACATCAAATACATCAACATTAAGTAATTAACACGCAATCACTTACGCACATTAATTTCACATTAACTTTCTACTTTCATGAAAATAGGGGAAGTTTACTTACTTGACGTCCTTAGTATTTACCGTTATCTGGATTTGTAAGTGGAGGAGCCTCGACTGCCCGTGTCGTCAATGTACCAAAATCCTAGTTGTATCCATTCATTTAGTAAAATATGCTCTCAATTCAAATTGATATATTCATCATTCTTTTAACATTACATTAAACAAGTTAAAACAATAAATCTTCTTTCACTTTTCATTCTTGTGATGATTTATTCCAAACAAGGTATTAAGATATATTAAACACTTCCATACAATACTCGAAATCAAAAGATTTAAACCATTCGACAAAACGAATAACTTTTAGTTCACAAACACATTCGTTATTCATTTTAATAATAATCAAACATTAACCGAGATTAAAACTTCAATCTAACCCAAGCGTTACTTTACATAATAACCAAAACACATAAAACCATAATCGAGACAAGAAATGAATCTCAATGCACATTAGAAGGTCTTCTCATCTTTTAAATTCAAACTCAAACTCAAAATTCCATAACTTTAGAAATTACTTAATCGGGATTCTAACAAGTTCACAAATCTTAAAATAACCATTTATTACAAACTTTACCAAAAAGCAATTAACTAATTTCATAAATCTAATCAAATTCGAAAAACTGAATCTATAACTTTTAATCCAAAATTAACCTAACCATTGGTCCATTGGTTAACAATTGGATTCGTATATTAAAAATCTAAGAATTAACTAGATAATATGACTAAAGCCATTTATATCAATACATGAAAATTCTCAAATTTCTCAATTTACCCAGAATAACATAAACTTAATTAACTAACTCAAATTTAAACCAAGTATTTTTCCAACAATTTTGAAATCTGAAAATTAGTCTACATAACTAAGAAATCTGAAAATATACATATAATACATATGCCTATATATATACACACACACACACACACACACACACACACACACACACACACACACACACACAATCACAATACTAACTCTCCAATTGACAGTTAAATTCGAAATCTAGAATAATTAAAAATCTGAAAGAGTAATAATAAACTTACCCACACATGTATATATACTTACATACATCAATACATACTTATATAAGCATTACCCAATCTCTAATTTAGCAGTTATAATTCGAAATCTGACTAACTAAAATCTGAAAATCTGAAAAATCTTCACATATTTACACATCTTAACACATATACACGTATATATATACACATTGACATCAACATAGGCTTGTGTGCATTTTTCGTGAGTGTAACCCGTGTGTGTTCGCGTGAGTGGGTGTTTTGCGTGTGCTGTGGGTGCGCGGGTTGGAGGACCTGAGGGGGAAAAGGGGAGTGAGTGCCTTACCGGTAGGTGGTGGTCGAGGTCGCCGGCACTGGTTCGTGTGTGAGGCGAGAAAGGCAGCGAGACAGAGAGAGAACGCGACGCAGGACCGAGAGAGAGGCGGGTGCGTGAAACAGAGAGAGAGAGAGAACGAGAGTGAGGGATGAGAGATGAGGGATTAGGTTAGGTTTTTTAATTTTAAGAATTTGCAATTTAGTCCCTCGCTTCCCTCCACGTGCATAGTTAAGTCATAAGTTCTAATTTATTCTCCAATTGCCACTAAACTTTCCCCCAACTTTCCCTTTAACACAATAAAATAAAAAAAATAGAATGTTTAGGTAATAAAACAATTAATCACATAAAATTGCACGTAAACTATTAAAATGTACAATTTATAAACTTTTAATTGGTACATTGATCGAGACGGCATCCAAGTCATTCCACTGCAAAATAATTCATATTATCGACATTAAAATATCATTAAATTTAAAATTTATAATAACATTAAAATAATTATTACGTGAAATTTAAGGATGCACGTAAAAATGAAAAGTGGTATTACATTAGCAATATACCCGCACCGGATCGTCCCTCAGCCGAGGACCCATCAACGAACAATTTTCACTCTTGGCTGTCATCCGTGTTATCAATCATCTTGACCTCCGGTGGATGTGTGAATTCGACTATGAAATCCGCCAGCACTTGACCCTTTACAGCGGTCCGAGGCTCATAATGTAGGTCAAATTGGCTGATTTCAATCGCCCACTTCATTAGCGTCCCTGATACATCTGGTTTTTGCAACACCTGTCTCATAGGAAAGTTTGTGAGCACACGTATGGAGTGTGAATGAAAGTATGGACGAAGTTTGCGAGAGGCTATGATCAATGAGAGAGCAAGTTTTTCCATGTCTGGGTAACGTGTCTCAGCATCCAGCACGACTTTGCTCACATAATAGACCGGGAACTGATTCCCACCCTCCTCTCTGATCAATACCGAGCTAACCGCCTCTTTTGATACGGCCAAATACAAGTAGAGGGGTTCGCCAACCTTTTGTTTCGATAGTAATGGGGCCTGTCCCAAGAATGCTTTCAAATCGGAAAATGCACGTTCACTTTCCGGCGTCCAATGAAACCGCTTCCCTCCCTTCAAGACCTTAAAGAACGGCAAGCATTTGTCAGTGGACTTGGACACGAACCGATTTAGGGCCGCGATTCTCCCCGTTAAGCTTTGCACTTCTTTTGGATTCCGAGGTGATTGCATGTTTAACAAGGCATTGATTTTGTCGGGATTGACTTCAATCCCTCTTTTATTCACCATGAATCCGAGGAATTTTCCCGACGCTACCCCAAAAGCGCACTTCACTGGGTTGAGCTTCATTCGATATTTCCTCAAAACACCGAAGGCCTTTGACAAATGGTGGATATGATCTGTGGCGACCATGCTTTTGACCAGCATGTCATCAACATATACCTCCATGGTGTTCCCAAATTGTTCCGAAAACATGCGATTTACCAGCCTTTGGTAGGTAGCTCCAGCATTTTTCAAGCAAAATGGCATAGCTTTGTAACAGTAGAGCCCCCTATCTGTAATAAACGAGGTATGCTCCTCATCTGATTCATGCATGGGGATTTGGTTGTACCCGGAGTAGGCGTCCATGAAGCTCAGCATCTCATGCCCAGCGATGGAGTCAACTAATTGATCAATCCAGGGTAGTGAAAAACTAACTTTGGGATACGCCTGGTTCAAGTTTGAGAAATCAATACATACCCTCAGTTTCCCATTTTGTTTTAGTACCAAAACAGGGTTTGATACCCACTTCCGGTAGCGGGACTCTCTGATGAAGAAATTTTTTAATAGCTTCATGACCTCGTCTTTCAAGGCCTCATACTTTTCAGAACTCATAGGTCTTCTCTTTTGCCTATGCCCAGGACTTCGGGGATCAAGTTGGAGTCTGTGACAGGCCTCTTTAGGATCGATCCCAATCATGTCACCATGCTTCCAAGAGAATACATCGAGATTTTCAAGTAGGAAGCTCTTCAGTTGATTTTTGCATTCAATCGGTGAATCCAATCCGATCTATATTTCCTTGATTGGATCAAGAGGATCTACACCGAAGTATTCTAACCTTTCAGCCGGAGTGGGGTAGTTGCTCCCTGCCATTCGTAGGTCCAGATATGCCAGATCTTCTTCCGACGTCATTGAAACATCCTCAATTTTTGAGGGTCCACCCAGTATTTCAGGATTTGGAGCGGCTTCTACCATCGCCACATCGCTAATCATGTTCCAGCTTCGGTCCTGAAATTTTCGGATTGCGTTTGTGTAACAGGCCCGTGATTCAGTTTGACTCCCCTTTATAGTAGCAACACCATGCTCAGTGAGGAATTTCATACAAATGTATTTTGTATGCGTTACAGCACCCAAGTCAATGAGACCTGGCCTCCCTATTGAACCATGATAGGAGGAGAGTTTGTCAACAACCAAGAATTCCATAGGGATTTTGAAGAGAGTTGGTGCTTGCCCTACTTCAGTCATAAGGGTTATGGATCCTCTGGGGGTTATGCTGTCCCCCGTGAATCCATATATTGGATCCGGGACTGGAATGAGTGGAGTGCTGATCCCCATTTTATCGAAAGTTACCCCGTAAATCACATTTATCGAGGCACCATCATCCGTGACAACCCATTCCGAGCCACCACTACCCTGATAATCAATGCATCATTGTGTGGGAAGTGCACTCCAATGGCATCGTCTTGGGTGAATGTAGAGGTGGGCGTCGGGTGGTTCGGTTCGGGTATCTCAAGAACCGGAATCGAACCATAAATTTCGGTTCTTGTGAAATGGAACCAATCGGTTCCATTGAAATACAAGAACCGAACCAGAACTGAACCATTCGGTTTGGTTCGGTTCTGGTTCTAATTCGGTTCTAGAATATTAATTATTTTGTGAAACGGTATCTTTTTTAAATTAAAATACATATGAAAAATCAAGTTCACCAAATGTAGACTTAAATTGTGCAACTAAATTGAATTTGTTGTGAATATTCCAACCCCACAACATGCAACAAGGAATACAAAAGAATTACAAATATCATCATTGTTCATATTTCTAATATATCATTATTCGGTAAAACTTCACGTAATGAAATCCAAGAGCACATACTGCAATGATTTTCAAGCTATTTGGTAAAATATGACATTATTTTTGTAACTACCATAACGAAACACTTGGAACAAAGTTCTGTTATATTAAAAAATATAAATTTATTTGAAAGAATCGATTTGCTCAAATGAACAAACACGATTAACACTAATAACGAATAAGTTAAATACTAAACAATAAAATTAAAGATTGTAGACTTTTCTCTCTAATTCATTGGTTTCTTCACATTGCTGGCTATCAATCCTACGTGAAAAGAATTAAGTGAGAATTATATATGAAAAATGATAGAAATGATCAATTTTGCAGTCAATAATTTACCAACCATTTAATTCAATGACCCACTCCTTGAGTTGTAGCACTACCAAACTCTACAAACGTAATCAAATGATCACAATTAAAACAAGCTAAAATCAAAATTTTGAGAATAAGTAGTAACTTGTAATACATATAAATATAGAAATTAGAATAGATAAGTAATACATGTTTCAATATTTTGTAACTCCTCCTCTTCAAAGCAAACTCCTTCGTCTGTTACCCTCAAAAGTCTAGAGTCTTCTCGTAACCAATTTTGCGTACAAATTAAGGCTTCAACTGTTTTAGGGGTTAACGAACTCCTAAATGAATCTAGAATTCGTCCCCAAGTGCTAAATGCTGATTCAGAAGCAACTGTAGATACAGGAATTGCAAGTACATCCCTCGCAATCTCAGACAAAATCTCAAATCTTGAACTATTAATTTTCCACCAATACAAAATGTCAATGGAACCTTCGGGGTCTTCAATAGTTTCCACCAAATATTTTTGAATTTCATCTTTTCCACACAAATCCAAGCTAGAACTTCTCAATTTCTTATACCCCAAATCAACTTTATTAAAAGCATCCATATCATCATCACCAGAATCTTCAATCACATTCAATCTATCATTGAAACTACTTGCACCAATTCCATCCTTAGTGCCATGCCAACTCTTGTACTCATCATACACAACATACATCAATTTTATAACCTCGGTTTTTATTGTACTGACCTTATTGACATCATACAAAATGCTTGCACAATATGAAACATACTCCAACTTGTACCTAGGATCCAATATAATGGCTAAAATCAAAATCTTGTTCATTTTCTCAACTGTACCCCAATATTTGTCAAACTTGACCTTCATATTACGTGCCATACTACTCAACATAATATCATCCTTATTGCCCAATGTCTCCAGTGCATGTTCAATGTTGCAAATTTCTTTGAAGTAAAGATTAGAAGTAACATTTAATGATGAACTAAACTTCAAAGTGACATCATAAAATGTTTTCAAAAATTTGGAAAATTTTCTAGCTTTTTCCCAATCAACACTAGTTGGCGGTCCTTCTCTTTCCTGACCATTTTTTCGCTCGGTAAAATATTTATAATAAAGTCCATCTTCTTCCTCCATTCGCTCAAATGCTTTCTCAAAATGCAATGCACTATCCAACATTAAAAAAGTTGAATTCCATCTAGTTGGCACATCTAAACATGCAAGTTTTTTACAAACAATCTTCTCTCTTTCAATACAGGATTTAAACTTCATATATCTAGAAGGAGATGATCTAAAATATTTCACCGCATTGCGAATACTTGATATACATGGATTAAACTCTTTCAACCCTTCATTCACAATCAAATTGACAATGTGAGCTGAACACCTAACATGCAAATACGCCCCACCTAATATCAAAGAATCGATTTTCCAATTTTTTAATTTGTTTTTCACATAAATGATTGCCGTATCATTAGCATTTGCATTATCAACAGTAATAGACGCCACATGCTCTATACCCCAGTCAAGCAAACAATTCTCAATAAGTTTTCCTATTGTTTCCCCTTTGTGATTTGGAACAACTGAGAAGCTCAATATTCTCTTATGCAATTTCCAATTCTTATCAATGAAGTGTGCCGTGATTACCATATAATTGATATTTTGAATTGATGTCCAGCAATCAGTGGTAAGAGAAACTCTTTGCCTATTTTGAATAAGTTTATTCTTCAAAGATTCCTTCGTCTCATTGTATAGAAAGAATACATCCCTAACAACTGTTCTTCTAGAGGGAACCTCAAACCTAGGGCAAAGTGTTTTCACAAAGTCCTTAAAGTCCTCACCATCCACAAAAGAAAAAGACAATTCATCAATTATAATCATCCTAATCAAGGATCTTCTACACTCTTCTTTATTAAATATCATCGATGTAAGATTTAACACAGGACCTTCACCATCAATAGTATACTTAAAAAATTTCGAATATTCGGTGTCACATCATATTCGGCATCTAATACCAAGGAAAATGTTAGAACAACATTGATGATATTATTTAAACAAAATTATACTTAAAAAAGTAATATGCAAACCAAATGCTTAAAATACACATAAATAGAACAACATTGATGATATTATTTAAACAAAATTATACTTAAAAAAGTAATATGCGAACCAAATGCTTAAAATACACATAAATAGACAAATTTTACTTTGATCAACAACATGATAGATCATCTCATCCATATTTTGCCATTATTATTGGCAGCACAATCATCAAACTGATAGATCCTCTTATACTCTAGAGATGTAAAATACTCTTTTTACTAATTGGAAGAAGGAAAGCAACATCCCTGTTATTTCGTACGAAAAAACATCAATTCATGAAAATATCCATAAAGAACAGGGAAAACAGAAATGGATGGAAAAGCATAAGGATGACGCTGAACCTTCTCGTTCAAAGGATCAAAAGGAAGAAGAGTAGACAGAGGAAATACTGTTTTCCCTGTTCTTTATGGATATTTTCATGAATTGATGCTTTTTCGCACGAAATAACAGGGATGTTGCTTTCCTTCTTCCAATAGCATTGTTCTACAGAGGGACCAATGTGATGACAAAAGTTGCAGTATTTTAGATCCTCCTAATATATTATCTTTTGCCAGATAGCAAAATTTTCATTGCCAATTCTAATCCTTAACAACCTTGGCTTATTAATAAACACTTCCGCACATATTCTAGCTAGGTTATTTTTTATTTAGAAGTTGTAGGCTCTTCTATCTTCAATGGGGTTCCAATAACAGATGCAATGCAATGAAATATAGAATTGCTTTATCATAATAACAGATCAATGGCAGCTTAGGCAGTGCAATCCATATAGGCACAATTGAGGATTCAATGCTTGCTTCAAAGTTGTAATTGTATTTCAAAATACGTATGGGAAAACCTTTGATGTACCAGATCGATTTAATCTGGCATAATCCTCTTCCAACTCAAAATTTAGTAAAGAATGTTTAGTGTCCAGTGATCCTATTAACACTCATCATTTGAATCCAAAAGAGAAAATAGCTTGTTTTAATACAAGAAATGAAGGTTTCTCATGTGAGAATTTACCAATACGAGCATGTCTTAAACAAAACACCTAGTCTCATGTGAGAATTTACCAATACGAACGAAACCGAAATTTATTCCTACTGGGCTTCTACAAGGTGATTTCGTATGGCAATTCACTCCGTTTTGAGTACAAGAATGATTCAGTTGTGGTGGTGCATAATTTACCAAAAGAAAAAATACCTGGAAGATGTAATCATATTAGATGCTGGTGGCGTCGGACGATGGTCAGATTGAAGGGAAGACGGTGAGAACTACTGGCTACGCTTCCGGCTTCACTCCCAGCCTCTTTCTGTTTCAATTGTTTTTGATTTTCACTTTCAGACTTTTGATTAGGTTTTGAAACGTGAATGAAGTGAAGCCAGCGAAATTTCTTTTTAGTTTCAAAAATGGGCCTACTCAGCTGGGATGGAATTGGGCTCTGGAGTGGAATGTGAAGCCAGGGAATTTTTTTTTTTTTTTTTTTTTTTTTTTTTTTTTAAGGTCGGGTGTAATCCGATTTTGAGGACAAAACCGAGAACCGGACCGAACCGGTCCGGTTCTCGGTTATTGGAACCAAAAACAATATTTCCAAGGCTGTAACCAGTCCGAACCGGCCGGTTCGGTCCGGTTCCGGTTCGGTTGGTTCGGACCCGGTTAAAATGCCCACCCCTAGGTGAATGTGATAGATTCTGTCCGAGGCATCCCAACAGGATGTGAATCGATATGGTAATTCACGTTGTATGGCTGCTTGGCCTCTCTGATATACCTCTTTTGGGAGCTGTTTGTGCTCCCACCTGGGTGGGGGCCTCCCAGTATTGTATCGATTTCACGGATAGGGAGGTCGGCCACAGGCATAGGTGGTTCCCGTGTATCTTTAGCATGCGCCGAGGCGGTATCCTGGCCCTTGTTCCTGTCTCTTTGAAGATTGTCAATCCTCTTTTTAGTCGAGTTTTTCCATGGAGCTCTCCTGTCAGCTCTGTTGAACTTCTGGCCACCGAAATTTTGAGTTCTCCCCGTGTCGGGGGAGATATCACTTCCCCTTCTTCCCTGCGCCTTATGATCAGCTAACATGTGGATTTCCCTACAATCTTTTGTTGCGTGACCATAATATCTGTGGTACGCGCCATAAGCCCCAATCATGGGCTGTTTCCCACTTCAGCTACTTTCTATTCTCCCTTGAGCCGGGGGAGGATTCTGGGAACGAGTGTTGGAGTGCAAGTAGGGAATAACTTCCGTGATTTTTGCTGCATAGCTGGACCCTGTCCCCGGAAATGGGCGAGGCGCTCCACTTCGGTTACCGCCGAACCAATCCTTGTTACCTCCTTTCTTGGGGTTTGCTTCATTAGAACATCCCATATTATACCTTCCTTAGGGATGATTGTCTCTGGCCCTAGCCATTTCTTCAGAGACAATCTCCTCCTTCATCAGATCTACCAGGGCGTTGTAGTCCCTTGGTTTCCTGCTTCGGACATCCCTCCAAAACATGCTGGTCATATCTAGTCCTCCTTTCAGTGCAGAAACATTTCTGCCTCAGTGATGTTTTCACAAATGTGCATCTCTTCAGTGAACCGAGATAGGTAGCTTTTCAGAGATTCATCTCTTCCTTGCCTTAAATCCTGAAGGCTTTGGAGTGGGAGTTGGCCAGGCCTGGAGGAAACAAAGCCATTTTTAAAGGCTGCTTTCAGATCTCTCCAACTGTGGATACTACCAGGAGGAAGCTTTTTGTACCATCGTATCGCACTTCCCTCTAGGGTCAAAGCAAAAGCCTTGCACTTCAGTGCAGGAGTGGCTTTGGCTATTTCCATGCTAGCGTGGTAGTTCAGCAAGTGATCGTCTGGGTCACCTCGGCCAGAATACTTTGTTATTTCTGGCATTTCGAAGTCATGAGGAACCGGGCACCTACGGAATCCCTCCGTGAAGGGACTTATTTCCTCTTCGTCGTCCAGCTCATATGAGGGTAGTTCACTGTTCTCGTCATGACCGGAGTACATTGGGCCATGGTATTGGTCGTAGGGGGGGCGAAGCGTACTCCTGCCTTTGTGGGGAAAAGCTCGGCCGTAGTTTGGCCGGTCATGGGTTGGAAAATCAATATGAGATTTGGTCCAAGCTGCTTCAGCTCTCCTTTCTTGCATATTCCTAGGCTCATGTGTGGGGGCCAACTTTTTTGCCCCTGCACCATGGTCCCTATGCATTTGGCTCAGTGACAAGGCTTCTTCAGCCAGTCGCTCCTGCCTATTTCTAGGCTCATTTGCATGTCTCCGGCCTTGATCAATCTGGCCTCCCCATCTGCCTCGAAATAATCCTCCGATTCGGCTAAAAACGCTGCCGGACCTCGATGGCGAAGCTCCCCTTCGACCAACAGGGGATTGATGCTGTTCTCTAGGTGTTTCCTGCACCGAGTGCTCATCATCGAATGGAGTAGAATCCACCTCGGCATATGCCTGTGGATCTTGATAATAGTACGAAACAGTGGCTGCCTCAGATGGGGAGTAATGTGTCTGCAAGTATTGCGGGGGCATCATGGGCTCGTTCACAACATACCCTCTAGCCATGTAGGCATTCATCACTGCAGTCTGTTTTATCTGTTGTTTCTGCATTTCCAGTATTTGAGCTGCCATACGAGTCATGTCTCGCAGCAAGTGGCGATTGCGGTGCCGGCACGGAGGATTAGGTTGGGCCATCCTGTCATTGTTCTAATGAGGTCCTTGAGAAACCTCTTCCTCACTACGCTAGTCGTTTCTACTCCTGCGAGGGTTAATATCACCATCGCTTTCGTTCATGTTTAGGGAAATTCCTTGGTCTTATCTTGTCTTTCAAAGATAAGTGAACTTTTATATCAAAGCTCCCAGCCTTTTTCAAGGTTGTTAAACTTATATTTCAAAGTTACATGCCTTCTTCGGGAGTGTTAAACTTATGTTTCAAAGTTTTAATCCTTTTTCAAGGTGAATAAACTTATGTTTCAAAGCTTTCTACCTTTTTCAAGGTGAATAAACTTATGTTTCAAAGCTTTCTACCTTTTTCAAGGTGAATAAACTTATGTTTCAAAATTCTTTACCCTTTTTCAGGAGTGTTAAACTTATGTTTCAAAGTTTTAATCCTTTTTCAAGGTGAATAAACTTATATTTCAAAGCTTTACAGTTCTGTACTCTTTTACAAGAGGTTACCCGCCCTTTTTTAGAACTTCTTTTCTATGTGTGACTTTTCATCATGCGTTTTCGTGGTTAGCAGTATGGATTCCCACAGACAGCGCCAAAATGTTGACCACAAAATCTGAAAGGTCGACCGTAGTATTTCCAATATATATATATATGTGTTTATCATAAATTTTTCAAAAATTTGATTTTTGACTGTTTCGGTCGACCGTAGTATTTCGGTCGTCCGAAAGGTCTGTTTCGGTCAACCAATTGTACGACCGAAAGTTACTGTTCGGTCGACCATTACACGACCGATCCTGCCTGCAGGTAGCTGATTTTGACCCTGCAGAGTTTCGGTCGACCGAAACTAACTTACGGTCGACCGAAAGTCGCGAGAAATCAGACTTTAAAACATCAATTTCATCCCCAAAATCATACCATAAACCCTAAACCTCGTCATTTCTCCTCTCATTTCATCCCTAATCGATCTTTTTCCATCACAATTACTTCAATTGATACTCTAAATCGAATTTCCTATTATTTTCTTCATCAACTTCTTCATTTTCAACAAATTTCATCCATAAATTTCTCCAAACCCTTCATTTTGGGTTAAATCACGAAATTTTTTTTTCTCTTACTTTGAATCGATTTTCACTCAATCAACCTTACCATTATACCACTACATTGTTGATTTCTACTCTTTTCTTTCATTTCCAATCATTTTTACCTAAAAATTTCCAAAAATTTCCTTTGGTCTAATCAATTCACTCGAAAATTCATCATGCCTCCGAAGAAGAAATCGAAGAAAGGAGAAGCTAGCTCATCGAACGTTGAGGAACGTGCACCATTGCCCGACCGCTTCTCTGATCATCCAATTCTAATAGGTAAGTCTATCGATTTCTTCAATTTTTACCTTCAAGCTCCTTCGTTTCAACTTGAACGTTACTTTGAAGATATAGGATGGAAAAATGTCTTGTCCATTTCTGAAAATTCCTACCCTACATTAATCCGGGAATTCTTTCGAAATGCCTCTTTTTATCCCGATGAAATTACAAGTTCGGTTAGGGGTACACGGGTAGAAATCGAACGATCCCTAATTAGAAACCTCCTAGGATTACAGCGTAGTGAGAATTTTGCATATGTCACTCATTATCCTGTTAGGTTCGACGGGTACAATGAACTCGAGGCTTGTAGTCGTGTCACTGCCCGATCCCTCACTACCACTATGAATTTGAACCTCAATCATTTGACTATCCCGTGCAAGGTCCTTCATCGTGCAATTGCCCACACAATTGTACCTCGTAGTGGTCACTTCGATGAAGTCAACCATCTCGACCTATTCATTCTTGATTCCCTTCTTGTCGCTCACAAACTTGATTTTCCATACATCTTCATCAAACATCTCCATCACGTTCATACCTCCACTCGAGTTCTAGGTCTACCCTACGGCATGATTTTTACAAAAAATTTCAATCACTTCAATGTGCCTCTAGAAAATGAGCCTATTCTTAAACCCAAACACACCGATATTATCAACATCAACACTCTCAAACGGATGAAAATTGTTAAGGGTGATGGGCAATGGGTGTGCAATACTCAAGGTTTCGATGATGCATCGGGACCCACGACTTGGCCGTTTACCGAAGAGGAAGCCGAAGAGGAATTGGAGATTGGTGAAGGCGCGGATACGGGTGAAGGTGTGCAAAGGGATGAACAGCCTCGACCGAGGCCACGAGCTCGAGTACCACAAGCTGCAGCACCTCCCCATAGGTCCATCTCTGAAGATCAGTTCAACATCCTTAATGGGCGTATCGATTCTCTTACCACGGCGGTTAAAGGCATACAACAACAACTTCAACATATGCACACATCTCAAGAAGCCTTCTTCGCTCACTTCTACGCCATCTATCCGCCTAATCCACCTCCACCACCGGCGGCCGATTGAAGACTATAATTTTTTTTTTTTTTTTTATCTTTCGTAGTGAATTTCATAACACTTTGCTTACAACCTATGTAATCTAGTTTTAAACCTTTGACATCTTCGCTATGTTACAATCTTACCTGTGCTTAACTGATATGCATTTTATGCTTCACATGATTTTTTTTCTATGATACCTGCTTTGCGTTGTGATGATGTTGAGATATAGGTACTTTCTCTATGATAAGATTCCACTCTTATCGGTTATTTATGCAAAATACGGGGATTCTATGTCCAAATTTTTATTGAACTTCTATTCGAGGTAAATTTGATTGTCAGTAACCCATGACTATTCCCGTTGGCTTTAAACGCTACTTGGCACTTTTTGCTTATGTCAAAAGGGGGAAGAGATATTAGAGCTACGATTTGATTTGTTTTATCTTGCAATATTATGATAAAAAGGGGGAATACATTGCAAAAGAAAGGGGGAATATGTACTTATATATATATTTCATCATTTTTACAAATTACAAATCATATTGTTTGTCATAATCAAAAAGGGGAAAATTGTTGACCTATGACTATTCACGCCTATATTGTTTTGATTATAACAAACAAGATCTCATGTATTACTAATGATTTCAATTCTTGAGTTGTATCATATTTATGTCATTTGGATACTCCGAGATCAAAATCGTCATCCATTGAAGTACAAAGCAATCATTAAAGAGATTTGAAGTGAACAAGATCGTCGAAGACCGAAGATCAAAGCTTTAGAAGATCTATTTTCAACTCATTTGTAAAGGTATCGACTCATCAATTTTTAGCAAGTTTATAAAGCTCAAAAATATTTCTAAAATTCATCAATTGCATAAAAATGATTTTTCAAATCATATCATGAAATAGTTTTTGGAAAAATAAACTTTTTGACATTAAAATAAAAATTTATGTTTTTATACTTTCGGTCGACCGAAAGTATACTTGATCGACCGAAAGTCTGGTCGACCGAAAATCTTGATCAACCGAAAGTTTAAACGGCTATAATGCAACGGCTAGTTTTTGACTTTCGGTCGACCGAAAATACTGATTCGGTCGACCGAAACTGTCTGAAGCTCAAAATTTTGATCTATAAATAGCCACTTCTCTTACATTCATTTCACCAACTTACAAGAGCATTTAAGAGAGATTTATTGAGAAAATTGTTGAGCTTACTTTGTTTTAAATTCTATTTCATTTATTGCAAGGAATTTCTTGATTGTTCAAAACTATTTCATATCTTTATCAAGAATTCCATCTTATTGAAAACTCAATACTCTTAATTCATTATTGATCTTTGATTAAGTTCAAATCACCAAACACTTATTGAAGTGTATATCTCTCTTCATACTTATCTAAGTATTATTTGGAAAGAGAGATCATTGGTTGAAAAACTTTGATTCAAGCAAAACTATATCATATCATTCTTCAAAGTTTTCAAAAACACTTGAGCTTTATTCATTGCTATCTATTGAAGTGTTAGCCTAACTCTCTTGGTACTTAATTTGAATATATCATTTGTCAAGAGAGTTATTTCAATTGTAAATTCAATTCATTATATCTTGTGGTTTCGAGAGCCTTGTGAAAACTCGATTGTTGGTTTTTCGAGAGCCTTGTCAAAACTCGATTGTTGGTTTCGAGAGCCGTGTGAAAACTCGATTGTAAAAGGATAGGCGCTCCTTGTTGTAAGTCGCCTAAGGATTTGGTACTCCTTGTTGTAAGTTACCAAAATAGTGGATTTGGCCTTGCTCGTGACGGAGAGCTCGGTAACGGGGGACGTAGATCACGTTGGTTGATTGAACCTCCATAAATCGCGTTTGCACTCTCTCTTCCCTTTTATTTACTTACATCGCACTTACTCTATTCTATCAATTTATATTGTGCAACGCTTTATCTTAGTGCTATACTTGCCTTATCAATTAAGTTTACACATATATAGCACACTACATTGATAGTTTAGTTACTTGTGTCACTAAGTGCTAATACTTGTACCTATTGGTTTTAAGTTTGAGATTATTTATCGAAAAAGTTTTATAAACCAATTCACCCCCCTCTTGGTTAGTTTACTCTTGGGTTAACAAGTGGATCACTGTACCTCTCTTTGGACTTGAATTCAACAGTACATATAATAATGAATTGCAAATTTAAATAAAATCCAAATATTATATAAAATATAAATAATCGTTTATTACATTTTAGTAAATTCCTAATACTTTTTGGCACATATCCAAACGCCAGCTTCTCTTATAATTCATCTGGTAGCTCTTTGTGACAAAATGAATTTTGAGAAAATGTATATTTTGAATAATGGAGCCCAAATAAGGTCATAAAACGTAATTAGAGGAAGTGCCACTAGGCTTGGGCATTTTAATCAAAACCGAACCTCCTGAACAGAAACTGATCTGAAACTGGAGGTTTTGGTTCGATTCCAAAAGATATATATTAGGAATCGGAATCGATAACCAACTGGGTCTAGGTACGTTCTTGGTTCTTGAAGCAGACCCGTGGGTACCCGAATGTAACCGATTTTTATCCTGCTCGTAATTTTTTACAATTTATATGATGAGCAAAAATTTACAAAACTTAAAAATCTAGTTTAGGTATTAATTTTTGTAAAACTATAGATTATAACACTAAGAAATCAAGATTTGCTCATACTATTTTGCCTCTCGCCTCACATTAGATTTTTGCATTTCATGAGTTAGTTTAATATTTACAATTTGAGATTTTTATGAATCAAAAAGTTTGAGCTAGGATTGTGATTTAAGTCGATGAATTAAAGTTTTCATTCTTTGCAATTCATACTTTTTATTTTCTTACATTGTTTACAAACTTATCCTTTTTTTATGTGTTACGATTGAACTTGATGTATTCATAGTTTGATCTTTTAATAATTTTGAAAAGTCGAAGGAATAAAATGTTTTATGTTTTGACGAAAAATTTTATTTGACGTCAAATAATTAATTTTTGGTGTAGTGGATATCGATTCAAGTGAAATTTGGTCTGTTAAATCACATGATTCATTATTTGTAATTTACGACGACAACATAACAATTAAACCACAACCAATTTCGTAAAATGAAATAAAAAAATATTTAATTAAGTTCACAGAGGTTTAATTAATAAACAAGAAAATTTAAAAAAAAAGAAAAGAAAAAGAACAAAAGCAGAATAAGAAAATAAGGGAAAAAAGAAGAAGGTAAAGCCACGTGAATATCCCGTGGTTGATCAAAATCGCAAATAATTATAAGGATCCGAATGGTTCAATTTTTTAAATACTCGAAATATAATGGATGGTTTCGGGTATTGAAATACGTGAATATCTCGTGGGTTAAGCCACGGGATATCCCGTGGTTGATCAAAATTACAAATAATTATAAGGATCCGAATGGTTCCATTTTTGAAATAACTGAAATATAATGGATGATTTCGAGTATTGAAATACGCGGATCGACTCACTCGATATCCAGACCTAAGTGTGACTACCACCTCATGATCATTATTTTTGTGTTTTATCCAGATGTCAGCAGAGAAGATAAAGTCGGAGAGACCAAAAAATTGTGATTTAGCCCAAAAAAGCTCAATCAGCCTGCATATTAGGTAGAAAGATAGAGAAAATAAAGAATACTACGATTTTTATAGCGTGTTGAGTGTGGATAGGAGGGGAATGATAATGAAGAATCGAGAAACATTCCTCATTACCACAAAGAAGCAGGCCTTTGATTAGGCGTAATTTCCTGTGTGTTTTCCCTACATACATTGGCATTCCGCTAAACACCAAGTTCATATTAGACCACTATAAAGCTTCCACGTGGGAGTGGGATTAGCAAGTTTAGCCTCTATATATATATATATATATATATATATATATATATATATTGATGATGCTAAAAATCGCACCAGGAATATTTCGAGCTTGAGCAATAAACTAGCACGAACTGGATCTCCGAATACCTGCAATAAAGGCGAGGAGGTGTGTCCTCGTCGCCCCTCCGATGCTTAAGTCAGTAAAGAGGAAGGAGAAAATTTATGCAATAGGCTATAAATTGTAGAGATAATTGTGTACCTGGATTATGATTGAGTGTCATGTATTTATAGAGCTATATGGACGAATTATGATAGGATTGGAATACCTGCATTACATGAGTCCTGTTAGGAATCATCCTCCTATTTTTTAGGGATGAGGTTGTAAAACCCAAATATGATTCTGTTGGAAGATGAGTTCTATTAGAATTAGGAGGTTGTAGACTCCACGTGTCAGATCAAGTCATGCCCGATCAATGAGAGACGTGACCCGAGCATCATGTACCCCGAGCACATGCACCTTTTTTGGTGAGATATTGTAGCGCCCCGAGTTCCGTATACCCGATTCACTACGTCATTTTCTGTCTAAATTTTTCGAATAATATTTTTGCGGAAGAAATAATTGAAATTCATTTTTGGCAACATTAAATAAACTGTAATGGCCGATAAAATCGAAACATTTATGAAACCATTTGAAATAGTAAATCGAACCATTAATTTTGTAAAGAAATTGATAATGTCATAATTCCTCAAATAAATGAACTTCTCTAAATTATTCGATTGTTTGGAAAAATACGGAAATCATTAACGTCAAACTTTCAACCGTTTAACGATTATTGCCACCATCATTCATCGCTCGCCACCGTCTCCGAAATCTGCAAAACTGTTAAAAAGTAGGGTGAGTATTTCATGGGGGAAATACTCAGTAGACTCATCGCAAATTAATTAATTTATAAGATGATTAAACACATAAATCCCGGCTCTTTATAAAACGGGCATTGATAGAGCTTCTTTATAAAACTGCTCTTGATAAAACTCATATTGTGCATTACAGCACGGAACATATTTTGAAAATCATAGGCTCTTTGAAAACAACTCTTTGAAAACAGCTCTTTGAAAACCATATACTTATAAAAACATTTTAATTATGCCAAGCATAATTTCTTTTGAAAGCATAACATAAGATATGATTGAAATCCTCATAAACATAAGGAGACACAAGAACTTTACCGAACTTAGGTGGCAAGAATTCTTATGCAGTAAAATCATAATAACAGTAAGTATACCAAAACATAATTCTTGAAATTCATAGGGATCATTTCCATCATAACATAAGATAAGATCGAAATCCTCATAAACATAAGAATTTTACCGAACTTCGGTGGCAAGAATTCTTATGTAGTAAGTATACCAAGCATAATTTTTGAAATTCATAGGGATCAATTGCATCATAACATAAGATAGGATCGAAATCCTCATAAACATATGCGACAGGAATTTTACCGAACTTAGGTGGCAAATCCTCATAAACATATGGAAACATAGGAATTTTACCGAACTTCGTGGCAAATCCTCATAAACATAGGAGACACAAGAATGTTACCGAACTTCGTGGCAAGAATTCTTATGTGTAGCGCTACTAAAACTCCGGTCCCCTTAACATATCATAACTTATCATATGGGACCCATAACAATCTTGGTAGATTGATTTCACAGCAATGATCCAAAAAAACATTTTCGTGAAGCATAGGGTATACTCACTTTTCGTAAAAACATAAAGTATATTTTCTTTTCATAAAAACATACTTACTCTTCATAAAAACATAAGGTATATTTACCTTTCATAAAAACATACTTGCTTTTCTTAAAAATTGACTTTCACAAGTCACATGACATTCATATGAAATCATAATTTAAATCAATTAATAAGTGCGAGTCTACCTCAAATCCGACGAGTGCAAAGTTGAGCGGGAATGACTTCAATTTCTTTAAATTCTCCGTACGCTTCGTCTTAGCCAATAAGTCATTTTAGTCTATCGAATATATAGTTCAAAATGATAAATTATAATTTGAGGACTAAAATTGATGTTTTGAAAGTTGATGGACTAAAATGAATACTTTTGAAAGTTCAGGGACTAAAATAGATATTTTGAAATTTGAGGGATTAAAATGAATACTTTGAAACTTGGGCTTAAAATCAAATAAAGTAAATCAGCAGGGACTGAAATGATAAGTTTGAAGCTAAAAGGGCTGGAAAAACTCATTTAAAACTAAATGGGCTGAAATTAAAAGATTTAAAGCTGAAAGGACTGAAATAAAACGTTTTCAAACTTAGGGGGCTAATTTGCAAATTCTGAAAATCATTATTTTAAAACATCAGATTTATCTTCTCTCTCTCTCACAATTCTCTCAACCTCTCACGATACGCTCAGTCGACGGCTGAAGAAACAAAAGCTGGCGATCGAGTAACACTGCCGGTGATTCGCCGGCGAAGTAGCCGGCGCAGGTTGAAATCGAAACAAAATCGAAACAAAATCGAAGCTGGAAATTGAAATCGGATTTGTGTTTTTCGGCCAAAATCTGTCCAGTGGTGGTCTGAGGTGAGGTAAGTACTTTGTTTGGCTTATTCTTGGGTTTGGGTTGATTTTGGGTTTTGATTTGGTGATCAAAATGGTGAGAAACGAAATGGGTTCGCAAATGAAACTTAGGTTGAATCAAGGTAAGGTTCTAGGCGGTGATGATCGGAGATGCTGGGTTGTCCGTGATTGGTGATGGTGGTTGCAGCGTAGGTGATGGTGATCATTGGTGTTGATGGTGGAAATGGTTTGGAGGTAGTCGTGTGTTACAGGGATGATTGCAAGTTGGTTCAGACGAGTGGTTGGCTTGATGAGGCTGCATTAGGATTGGTCGTAGCTGCTTGATGGTTGGTTGGTGGTTCAATGAAAATTGAGTACAGGCGGCGGTTTGGTGGTTGGATTGAGGCTGACTTGGAGATGATTTCTTGAATTTATGATAATGGATTGGTCTGATATGTATAAAGAGAAGGCATCTTTCTTGCTGGAAAGATGGTTTTGTAAAAAAATAACATGGTGGAGAATATCATGATTTGGAGGAATATTGTGATAGATTAATTGAGTGTAAATTATCATAATTTGGAGGGGTGGTGATGATAATGATGATGCTTGTATAATGTGATGGAAAGGAGTATAAAGAGAAAGCAAAACGTGTGAAATAAATTTTGATTATGATAAGAATTGGACTAACTTTGATTCGGAATTGTATTAAAAACTGATATATTTTGAACTGAAAATATGATTTTGAAATAATACTTTGAATAAATAATTAAAGTAATATAATTTTAGAAATTCGAACATTTAATTTAAAATCGAACAAATTCGATATTTCTTGACTTGGCTAGACGAATCCGTCGCGGAGTTAATTTCAAAATAATGGGTGAAATAGTAGCGACACAATTTTCTAAATATTAAAATAATTATTAATTGCGTAAAAATTCTGAGTCGCTACAGATATATGTACTCGGGGTATTCTATCCTCGGGGGTATTATGAGTGGTCGGGGCAACGTTTTCGCCACGGGCATTTTAAGTGTGATCGGGGGTTATATTCTCCTCGGTGTTGTTCATGTCCTCGGGGTTCTCAATATAGTGTATGGTGTAATGTTTAAGTGCTCGGCCTCGAGGTTCATATGTTGCTCGGGGGTACCAAGGTATGACGTGGCTAAATATTCAAGTGTTCGGGCTCGAGGTCGTCCTCGGATTTATGGTGGTCGAGGTTGAGGTCTTCCTCGGGGATAGAAAATATAATATAGGGTGATATTCATGTGGTCGGGGTTGAGGTCCTCCTCGGGTTCATGGTGGTCCTCGGGGTTACACATTTGATTAGGAGACTATATTTTGTCAAAGAGCTCGGGCTCGGGTATGAATAAAATTTATACTCATCATAGGCGTGCTCGGGGTACATGATGCTCGGGTCACGTCTCTCATTGATCGGGCATGACTTGATCTGACACGTGGAGTCTACAACCTCCTAATTCTAATAGAACTCATCTTCCAACAGAATCATATTTGGGTTTTACAACCTCATCCCTAAAAAAATAGGAGGATGATTCCTAACAGGACTCATGTAATGCAGGTATTCCAATCCTATCATAATTCGTCCATATAGCTCTATAAATACATGGAACTCAATCATAATCCAGGTACACAATTATCTCTACAATTTATAGCCTATTGCATAAATTTTCTCCTTCCTCTTTACTGACTTAAGCATCGGAGGGGCGACGAGGACACACCTCCTCGTCTTTATTGCAGGTATTCGGAGATCCAGTTCGTGCTAGTTTATTGCTCAAGCTCGGAATACTCCTGGTGCGATTTTTAGCATCATCATTGGCGCCGTCTGTGGGAACCATTACAAGAAGCCATGGTTAATACACGTTTTGGACATCCACAAGCCACATTACCTGCTCATGATCATCCTGTTGTGGGGGAGCAGGTGCCCCAGACGTTCCCAGCAAACCCTACTACATTACCAGGAAATCAGCCATTACACCCCCAACCTTCTGTTGATACCCAGGCAGCATTGGAGGAACTTCGTCAAAAAGTCGCTGCATTGACTCAGTTGCTCACGCAGCAGAACCAGCGTGCTCCAACATCCGAGGAAGGGAATGCTTCACGGGTCCAACCACCGAACCATACTGCTAGGGCAAATACCTCGGGACTACCCCCGTCACCACCGAACATGACGAGTTGAAGAACAGTCGCCATGCCCCCTGTCGAGCTTGCGAGAATTATCCAGGAGGGAATAGCAGCCGGTATACGACAAAATACTCGGGCCCCAGCAGGTTTCATCCCGAACACTCCATTCACACCAGATGTTTTAGCCTTTCCCTTACCAGACAGGTTCAAGTTCCCGAGGATAAAGGAGTACGATGGTACAACCGACCCCGTAAATCATCTCAATGTGTACACCGACGTCATGAATTTGCAAGTTTCCCCCGATAAGGTCATGTGCAAGGCGTTCCCACAAACCTTGACCAGTGCTGCTAGGGATTGGTTCTCAACTCTTGAACCAAACTCAATTTCGACATTCGCAGATCTTGCCAATAAGTTCTTGATTTTCTTTGCGAGTAGTAAGCGCATAAGGAAAACGACTGCCTCGCTTATGAGACTCAGTCAAGGACAAAATGAAACACTGCGTGAGTTCATGACCAGGTTCAATGCTGAAAGACTACAGATCCCTGATCTTCATATCTCTGCCGCCGTATCTGCTCTTACTCATGCTGTAAGATGCGAGTCTTTTAAGATGTCTCTATCGAAAACACCACCAAAGTCAGTGACCGAGCTCCTTACTCGAGGAGTGAAGTACATCAATATGGAAGAAACAATGTACCCCAGGAAAAATAGCCTGAGCACTGAAAATTCAGATCATATAGAAAGTAAGCCCGAACACAAGAGACAACATGATCATGGTACATGGAAAGATCAGGCTCAGGGCAAGCAAGAGCATGACCCTCCTACACCATTCACACGTCTGAACGCCACAAGGGCAAGTATCCTCATGGAAATCAAGGATCTGAAGGAGTTGAAGTGGCCATCAAGAATCAAGTCTCATTCGGACACGCGAGATAAGAGCAAGTATTGCGAATTTCATCATGACCACGGGCATACCACCGAGGAGTGTCATGCATTACAGCGAGAGATTGAATCTTTAATAAAAAAGGGTTTTTAAAATCTTACATCAGTACTGAGAAACGCCCAAGGAATGACCAGGTTCAATGAAAGTCCGAGGATGAAAAAAAACCACGACCTGAACAGTAAACCTCGTCGTTGGTAGAATAGCCTCAAGAAGAAACTCACACAACGGCAGCCCAAGCCTTGCTAGCTACTGATCATGCGTTATTTTATAAGTTATATAGGTTTTCATACCCTAGTCTTTACCATTTCTTTTCGTTATTTCGTTTTTATTTTCTTACATATAGCATCGGGGGCCTACGTGCCTACCTTTAATTTCACAGTAGATAGGTCGAGTCTATACAAGCAATATGGGATGTCAAAAAAAAAAAAAAATCTCCATCATTGTTGAACACACAAAACCTTGCCCCGCGCAAGCACACAAAGCCTTGCCCCGCGCAAGCACTCAAAGCCTTGCCCCGAGCAAGCACACAAAGCCTTGCTCCGCGCAAGCACTCAAAGCCTTGCCTATGCGCAAGTACACAAAGTCTTGCCCTGTGCAAGCAAACAAAGTCTTGCCCCGCGCAAGCACTCAAAGCCTTGCCCCGCGCAAGCACACAAAGCCTTGCCCCACGCAAGCACTCAATGACTTGCCCTGAGCAAGCACTCAAAGCCTTGCCCCGCGCAAACACTCAAAGCCTTGCCCCGAGCAAGCACACAAAGCCTTGCCCCGCGCAAGCACTCAAAGTCTTGCCCCGCGCAAGCACACAAAGCCTTGCCCCGAGCAAGCACTCAAAGTCTTGCCCCGCGCAAGCACTCAAAGCCTTGCCCCGAGCAAGCACACAAAGCCTTGCCCCGCGCAAGCACACAAAGCCTTGTCCCGCGCAAGCACTCAAAGCCTTGCCCCGCGCAAGCACTCAAAGCCTTGCCCCGAGCAAGCACAAAAAGCCTTGCCCCGCGCAAGCACTCAAAGCCTTGTTCCGCGCAAGCACTCAAAGCCTTGCCCCGTGCAAGCAAACAAAGTCTTGCCCCGTGCAAGCAAACAAAGTCTCGCCCCGTGCAAGTAAATAAAGTCTTGTCCTGCACAAGCATACAAAATACTTTCCTGCGCAAGTACATAAGCTCAAATTTATTTCCTAACATAAGCTCAGGCTTATTCCTTGCTTAACATAAGCTCTTGTCTATTTCTCCTTAACATAATCATCGCATCATGATACCTCACTATTACGCATCCATCTCTCCCCTAAACTCGATAATGGATGCACGGGGGCCTATGATGAGTATAAATTTTATTCATACCCGAGCCCGAGCTCTTTGACAAAATATAGTCTCCTAATCAAATGTGTAACCCCGAGGACCACCATGAACCCGAGGAGGACCTCAACCCCGACCACATGAATATCACCATATATTATATTTTCTATCCCCGAGGAAGACCTCAACCTCGACCACCATAAATCCGAGGATAACCTCGAGCCAGAACACTTGAATATTTAGCCACGTCATACCTTGGTACCCCCGAGCAACATATGAACCTCGAGGCCGAGCACTTAAACATTACACCATACACTTTATTGAGAACCCCGAGGACATGAACAACACCGAGGAGAATATAAACCCCCGATCACACTTAAAATGCCCGTGGCGAAAACGTTGCCCCGACCACTCATAATACCCCCGAGGATAGAATACCCCGAGTACATATATCTCACCAAAAAAGGTGCATGATGTGCTCGGGGTACATGATGCTCGGGTCACGTCTCTCATTGATCGGGCATGACTTGATCTGACACGTGGAGTCTACAACCTCCTAATTCTAATAGAACTCATCTTCCAACAAAATCATATTTGGGTTTTACAACCTCATCCCTAAAAAATAGGAGGATGATTCCTAACAGGACTCATGTAATGCAGGTCTTCCAATCTTATCATAATTTGTCCATATAGCTCTATAAATACATGGCACTCAATCATAATCCAGGTACACAATTATCTCTACAATTTATAGCCTATTGCATAAATTTTCTCCTTCCTCTTTACCGACTTAAGCATCGGAGGGGCGACGAGGACACACCTCCTCGCCTTTATTGCAGGTATTCGGAGATCCAGTTCGTGCTAGTTTATTGCTCAAGCTCGGAATATTCCTGGTGCGATTTTTAGCATCATATATATATATATATATATATATATATATATATATATATATATATATATATATTAAACTTTGCAAATCATAAAAATAAACTGAGGTTACATACATACATGCTTAAATTTTGTATGTAGAAATAATTAAGAATGAGTGGAGAAAATAGTGGAGCACAAAGGCAGGATCCCAAATTAAATGAGAGGATTCTCTATGTCCAGAAGATCAGTCGCTGCTCATCCTTGGCATGATCTCGAGATTGGTATATTATTTTTAATTTCAATATATTATATTAAATTGTCTACAAATAATTACCTTCTAAGATAAATAAGTTTTTTATTAGTAAAATTAATGGTTCTGATTTCTTGCACTTGGCCAGGACCAGAAGCACCCCATATGATCAATGTTGTAAGCCAAGTTTCTCCAACTCTTTCATTAATGGCTTTGATCATATCAGATTTGAAATGACCTTCTTTCCATATCCTCAGGTGATTGAGATACCCAAAGGAAGTAAAGTAAAATACGAACTTGACAAAAAAACTGGTCTCATCAAGGTACCTAACTAATTAATCATCATAAAATTATCATTTTCATTAATTAATTAATTCTGAGGTCTCTTATTTGTGTGTAGGTTGATCGTGTGTTGTATTCCTCAGTGGTGTATCCTCACAATTATCGTTTCATTCCTCGAACACTATGCGAGGATAATGACCCAATTGATGTCCTCGTCCTTATGCAGGTAGGTATATTACATACTACGCGCATTAATTCTTCACTTGTATTTTAATTTAATTTTTAATTTATAGGAACCAGTGGTTCCCGGTTGTTTTCTTCGGCCAGAGCCATATGGCTGATTGTTGAGAAAATTGGACCACAAACGGAATTGTCAACACAAGCAGCAAATGCCTAATATTTTTCCCAAACTCCGTATGATTAAAATAGGAAGTCAACAACTCAATTCAAGTCAAGTCAAACCACAAACAATAAAATATCGAAATTATAAATATCAAAAGCGATAACACCAAAAATTATTTAACGTCGTAAAACCCTCCAATGAGAATGGAAAAATCGACGGAGCAAACCGACAATTTCACTATTACGAAATAATAGGAATACAATATTTTCTTCCCTAAATTTAGAGGTAACCAAATACACACCTTCAAGAATCAATCTTGGCACCCAAAATATACATCATCTAATATAATAGATGGAACCCCAACAACAATAACAATAATGGAGATAAATAGACACCTAAACCATTCTAAGATAATACTTAGAGAAACCCAACATTGAAGAAGAATAATACATCAATAATCAACATTTTCTTCTCCAAAGTAAATACAAGAAAATAGTACATTTTATTTCATTGTTGTTGTGTAAATATGTGTAGAGAAAATGACCAAAAAATTTGAATTTTTCTTCCTAGCCGTTGTGTCTTTTTTTTTTTTTTTTTTTTTTCTGTATGCTAAAAAAAAATCCCAGCTTCTCTCTGCGTCAAAATGTGTATATCACCAGGCAAGTGGCCATTTCCTTTGCTTTTAATTAGGTTGGGCTTTACCTAATAAGAAATTGCACCAAAGTCCTCCACATTTCAAACATTTTAAATGGGTGGAACTTATATTTTAAGCAAAGATGGGCCAAAAACCTTTTTAAGCCCAACAATCTCTCCCTCCAGCCCATGAGGGAGGTACACCCAAGACTCTATTCACTTAGAATCCATTCCAGCCTGCTTGCTACTTGCTACAAAACTCAAGCTTCTGCTTGGTAACAACATTGGTCAACATGTCAGCAATATTTTTATCAGTGTGAATCTTCTCCAACTGAATTAATTTCTCATCAATCGCTCCACGGATCCAATGATACCTCATATCAATGTGTTTAGTACGAGAATGAAAAATAGAATTCTTACTTAGCTCAAGAGCACTCTGACTATCACAATAAATGACGTATTCACCTTGGTTCATGTTGAGCTCCTCAAGAAACTTTCTCATCCATATCATCTCTTTACCTGCTTCGATAATTACAATATATTCAGCCTCAATTGTAGACAAAGCCACACATTTTTGCAATCTTGACTGTCAAGAAACAGCTCCCCCTGTAAAAGTAAACAAGTACCCAAATGTAGACTTTCTGTTGTCAAGATCTCCTGCCATATCTGCATCTGTAAACGCTGTCAAAACTGGCTGAGATCCCCCGAAACCCAAACACAAAGTAGAAGTGCCTCTGAGATACCGCATAATCCATTTTACTACTTCCCAATTGATGTGATCCGGACCAGGCATCGAAGGGCGAAGTCGATCCATCGGCAATATGACAGTGATCTACGTGCAAAACGGAGCAAGTTCCGTGTTGGGGTCGAGCCGAGAAGAGGGACAGATCGAGCCGAATCAAGAAAACGAAGTAATTTGGGCAGAAATTCCATTACGGCCGTAAAAGAGGACCTTCACGGCCGTAACCCATATATTCACGGCCGTAAATCATGTTATCACGGCCGTAATCAATTAGCGAAGAAAAAAAGGAGAATTTCAACAAAACGAGGCTTACGGCCATAAGCTTGGAAGTTACGATCGTAACATTCAAAAAAGGGGAATTTCACGGCCGTAAGAAATTAGTCACGACCGTAAATAATAAATCAGTTTTTGATCAGAAAGGCCAAATTCTTTGCATAATTTGAAATTTTAGCTTAATTAGAATTCTATTTTGAGTAAATTAGAGGCTATGTTATTTTGCTTATTTATATACCTTTTCATTCATTGTAAAAAAAACAAGTTTGAGTTTATGAATTAAATTGAGAGAGGATTCTCTTGTTAAAGGTTGAGTATTTCCCTTTTGTTTCGAACTTATCAAAGATTCGTTCTTTGTGGCGTTCACCCAACGAACTTATCAAGGAATTGACAACCCTTGTGGCGTTTACCAATCTTGGTTCTTCAATCCGCATCGTCATTAATTGAGTCGTGATTTTCGGGTCAAGGTTTTACCGTCAAATCTATCTTTTAATTCCCGTTTATTTATTCGTGTTCTTGTTATTTTCGAGTCAAATCTTATTTAGATCTTTCCTAGGTTTTAATCGTCGTTATTCCGCATTGTTCGACGAGATTCCCCGACTAGAATCTCATCATCTGGTATTAGAGTTTGGATCTATTTCAGATTCTTGCGTTTCTTGATTTTTTTCGCGTTCTTCGTGTCAGTCATAAATTTTTTCAGTTTTATCCATAAGAGTCAGTCCCAAAAATTCAAAAGTGTTTTTCTTCTTCATTTTTCGTCCAAATCCAGTTCCGTTTTTTCTGCCATACTCGTAGTCCAATTCTCTGACAGATAAAAAAAATTTCGAAAATTTCCAAATATTCCCCAAATATTCCGAATTTCCTTATTCCTGTCTTAAAAATGTCTGATAGAGAGGTTTCCACATCTTCATCTTCTATTGGAGACAGAAAGCAGCTCGGGGGTGTGAATAGAAGAAATGAACAGGGTAATGATGATATTACAGCAATGAGGGCACAATTTGAGAGGTTTATGGCACAGATGGAGAATCGAGGTGTAGAGCGTGAACAAAGACCTCCGGATCAATCTCACGATGGTTCTCGGGTTAGGAGAGGTAATAGGCGTGAGGTTGGTGTGGATGATGAAGACATGGGCAGTAAAAGTGGCAGCATATCTTTGGGTAGTATGCGAAGGAGGGATAGATGAGATAGGTATGAAAGGAGGCATGATAGGGAGCGTCGTGATGCTAGGAGGCATCTTGGGGGTAGAGATGATGTTGATGACGACCTTGGGAAAATTAAAGTGAAAATACCATCGTTCCAGGGTAGGAGTGATCCGGAGGCGTACTTGGATTGGGAAACCAAGGTTGAACGGCTATTTGATTGTCACAATTATTCTGAAAAGAAGAAGGTGAAATTAGCTGTGATTGGATTCACCGATTATTCCAATATTTGGTGGGATCAATTAGTGACGGGTAGGAGGAGGAACCTTGAGGAGCCGGTGGAGACTTGGGGTGAATTAAAAACGATAATGAGAAAGCGGTTTGTGCCGACTCATTATTATAGGGATCTTTACCAGAGGCTGCAAGGTATGACTCAGGGGTCGAGGAGTGTAGAGGATTATCATAAGGATATGGAGGTGGCAATGATTCGGGCTAATGTGGTGGAGGATCGGGAAGCTACGATGGCTAGGTTTCTAAGTGGGCTGAATAGAGACATTGCCAATGTCATTGAGCTGCAACACTATGTGGAGTTAGAGGATATGGTGCATATGGCAATGAAGGTGGAAAGGCAGCTAAGGCGAAAGGGGGAAGCAAGACACTCACCATCTTATCCTACATCACAACCGAAGCAGGAATCCAACGTTGAACATAACCCAAAAGGGAAGGAGGAGCCTACAACGAAGGGTAAAATTATTTCTGATTCTCAAACTACTCGGGATAGAAATATTAAATGTTTTAAGTGCTTGGGTACGGGTCATATAGCATCCCAGTGTCCAAATAGGAAGCTAATGATCTTACGTGATAATGGTGAAATTAGTTCCGAGGATGAATTTAAGGGAATGCCTAAGTTAGTGGATGTTGGGGCTAGTAGTAGTAGTGATGAGGAAGGCCTGACCTATGCTGTTAAAGATTCACTTGTTAATCGGCGTGTCCTTAGTGCTAGGGTCAGGGTGGATGAAATTGGTGAGCAAAGGGACAATCTCTTCCATACTAGGTGCTTAGTGGGTAAAAAGGTTTGTGGTATGGTGATTGACGGGGGTTGTACTAATGTGGTTAGTACAATGTTGGTTGAGAAATTGAGTTTAAGCTTGATAAAATATCCGAACCCTTATGAATTGCAATGGCTGACCGAGTCGGGAGAAATTAAGCTAAATAAACAGGCTAGGGTCAATTTTACAATCGGGGGTTATAAGGATGAAGTGGTTTGTGACGTGGTACCTATGCATGTTGGCCATATTTTGTTGGGGAGACATTGGCAACATGATAGGAGGGTAGTGCACGACGGGTTTAAAAATCGATATTCTTTTCGTGAAGGGTGGAAAAATGATCACTCTTGCTCCGCTATCACCTAAAGAGGTCCAAGAGGACCAATTGAAAATAAAGAGCGAGTTTGAGGGGAAAAATAAGAGCGTTGAGGCCACGACCTCAGAAAAATGAGAGGGTGTGAAAATTGAAAACAAGAGAGTTGAGGTCACGACCTCAGAAAAAGGTGAGCTTGAGAGTGAAAAGAAAAAGAAAAGAGAGTCCACTACAAAAATGAGTTTATTTGCATTTGCTAACACATCCCTCCCCAGTTCTATTAAATATGTTTTGCAGGGACATAAATCAAGCCATGAACTTAAAGCGGGAAAGAAATTCATTGGCCAAAATGAGCAGGCCAAGTCTAAAGGATCTTACAAAGCTTAAACATGATCATCGAGCTCAGAAAAACAGGAGGAGTCCGAAAAGCCAACCAAAAATTGATTCGAGGTCGAATCCTTTTCAAGAGAGGGAGTATGATGCGATCCGGACCATACATCGAAGGGCGAAGTCGATCCATCGGAAATATGACAGTGATCTACGTGCAAAACGGAGCAAGTTCCGTGTTGGGGTCGAGCCGAGAAGAGGGACGGATCGAGCCGAATCAAGAAAATGAAGTAATTTGGGCAGAAATTTCATTACGACCGTAAAAGAGGACCTTCACGGCCGTAACCCATATATTCACGGCCGTAAATCATGTTATCACGGCCGTAATCAATTAGCGAAGAAAAAAGGAGAATTTCAATAGAACGAGGCTTACGGCCGTAAGCTTGGAAGTTACGGCCGTAACATTCAAAAAGGGGGAATTTCACGGCCATAAGAAATTAGTCACGACCGTAAATAATAAATCAGTTTTTGATCAGAAAGGCCTTTACGGCCGTTAAAGGGTTCGTCACGGCCGTAAATAAGCAGAGCCAGATTTTTCGGGAATTTTCCAACTATTTTGTTTCCTTTTTTTTATTTTAAGTTATTTGCATAATTTGGAATTTTAGCTTAATTAGAATTCTATTTTGAGTAAATTAGAGGTTAGGTTATTTTGCTTATTTATATTCCTTTCCATTCATTGTAAAAAAAAAAACGAGTTTGAGTTTATGAATTAAATTGAGAGATGATTCTCTTGTTAAAGGTTGAGTTTTTCCCTTTTATTTCGAACTTATCAAAGATTCGTTCTTTGTGGCGTTCACCAATCTTGGTTCTTCAATCCGCATCGTCATTAATTACGTCGTGATTGTCGGGTCAAAGTTTTACCGTCAAATCTATCTTTTAATTCCCGTTCATTTATTTGTGTTCTTGTTATATTCGAGTCAAATCTGATTTAGATCTTTCCTAGGTTTTAATCGTCGTTATTCCGCGTTGTTCGACGAGATTCCCCGACTGGAATCTCATCACCAATGATCTTTGCCCGGATTAGACAGAAATCTGCTTACTACGCCAACTGCATGTGCAATATCTAGATGAGTATGTACCATAGCATACATCAAACTACCAACTGCTGAAAAATAAGGTACTGATTCCATCTTTTTCTTCTCTTCACTAGTTGAAGGACAAGATCTTTTGGTAAGTTTGAGATGATCCCCAAGAGGTGAGCTAACCGATTTAGCTCATTTCATACTGAACCTTTCACGAACCGTTCAATATATTTTTCTTGTGATAACCACAACCTCTTGGATTTTCTGTCTCGAATTATCTCCATGCTTAATATCTGTTTAGCCGGCCCCAAATCTTTCATATCAAATGACTTATGTAAGGCTTCTTTCAATTTCTTGATCAACCCCACATCCTGACCAACTATAAGCATATCATCAACAGAAAGCAGTAAAATAATAAATTTGTCACCTGGAAAAGATCTTATATAAACACAAGAATCTGCAATCGTCCTTGTGTATTCCTGACTAACCATAAAAGCATCAAACTTTTTATACCACTGTCTTGGTACTTGCTTGAGCCCATACAAACTTTTCTTCAATTTGCATACAAGGTGTTCTTTCCCCTTTTGTTCAAAACCCTCTGATTGAAACATATAAATCTCTTCCTCCAAGTCACCATGTAGGAAGGCAGTCTTCACATCAAGTTGCTCCATTTCTAGGTCTAGACTGGCTGCTAACCCCAAAACAACTCTGATGGATGTCATTTTCACAACAGGAGAGAAAATCTCGTCAAAATCAACACCATATTTCTGCCCAAAGCCTTTAACAACCAAACAAACTTTATACTTCATCAAATCACCATTGCCTTCCCGTTTGATTTTATACACCCACTTATTTCTCAATGCTTTCTTGCCTTTAGGAAGATTCACCAAGTCATAAGTATCGTTCATCCTCAAGGAATTAATTTCTTCTGTCATTGCTTTCATCCACCGAACTTTATCCCTATTAGCCTGTGCCTCAAAAAAACTTTCTGGCTCTCCATCAGTAGTAAGCAAAATATAGTCAAAAGTAGGATATCTAGTAGATGGCCTGTGATCTCTGCTAGATCTTATGACATGTGCTTCTTCATCTTCTTCTGTCTCAGGTATTTGCTCCCCCTCATTAGCATTCTCATCAGCTAGTATATCATCCTGAGCAATGTCACCAACATTCTCATCAATAAGAGCTAAATTCTCTTCAACAATAGGCTGTGATGTTGAAGTGCTAGTAGATGCGAGATTAGGAACAACTGTATTCACTCTAGGCTGCTCCAATTTATCCAAATCTTCAATGGTTTGGTCTTCATGAAAGACCACATCTCTGCTTCTCACAATCTTCTTTTTCTCTAGATCCCAAAATTTGTACCCAAACTGTTCATCACCATAACTGAGAAATATACACGGAGTAGCTCTGTCATCAAGCTTTGATCTCTGCTCCTTAGGCACGTGCACAAAAGCTTTGCACTCAAACACCTTCAGATAAGAGTAGGAAACATCTTTGCCTGTGCAAACTCTTTCTGGAATATCAAAGTCCAAAGGAACAGATGGAGATCTATTGATCAAATAGCAAGCAGTCTGAACTGCTTCACCCCAAAACATTTTGGGTAGCTTGGCTGCCTTCAACATGCATCTAACTCTTTTAAGAATGGTATGGTTAATTCTTTCTACCACACCATTATGTTGAGGAGTACCTGCTTCTGTAAACTCATGTCGAATCCCAAATTTTGAGTAATAATCCCTGAACTCATGTGAAGTGTATTCCCCACCATTATCTGTTCTAAGACATTTCAAGGGCTTCCCTGTTTCTCGTTCTACCATGGCATGAAACTGCTAAAAACTCTTAAATACCCGATCTTTAGATTTCAACATATAAACCCAAAGCTTTCTAGAAGCATCATCAACAAATGTGAGGAAGTACTTATTTCCACCTAAAGAAGCTACATCGCTAGGAGAACACACATCAGAATGCACAAGTTCTAAAATATCACGTTTTCTTTTAAATGAACCACTAAAAGAAACTCTGTGATGTTTACCATATAAGCAATGATCACATTGGTTTAGCGACATACCTTTGGCTAAGGGAATAGATGTTTTCTTAGCCAGAACCTGCAAACCTTTTTCACTCATGTGGCCAAGCCTCTTGTGCCATAAATCAGGAGAAGTATCTTCAATTACATTCACCTCAGTTTTACAAGCTTTTGCATAAATCTTGTAGAGAGTGCAACAAGCTTTTCCTTTGGCAACAATCAAAGTGACCTTTGACAATTTCCAATTCAAATCACCGAATATGCTATAATAACCCTGTCTGTCAAGAGCCATAACTGAAATTAAATTGAAGCGCATATCAGCAATATGCCTCACATCATTCAGTATCAAGGAGTAGCCAAGTTCTGTTTGCAAGTAAATATCACAAATCCAAATAATCTTAGATTGGCTATTATTTCCCATCTTTGAAATACCAAAATCACCAGCTGTGTAATTTCAAACAAGTCCATGTTCGAACAAACATGGTAAGAAGCACCACTATCAACAATCCACTCAGTACTAGGATCACCCATGTGTAGACAATGACCATCTGCACAAGAAAGTACTTCATCACTGGTAGAAACAATAGCTGTAGTGTTCTTTCCATCTTCCTTCTTCTGATTGCTACCTTCCCTTTGTTCTCTCAACCAAATCCGACAATTTCTTTTAATGTGGCCCACATTACCACAATGATAGCAAGCTGACCTTTTATCTTTTGATTTCGACCGACCTCTTGACTTGCTGCGACCTTTCTGCTATCTATTTCTATTTCTCCCCCTGTCCTCTATAACAAGAGCATGTGCATGATTAGACCCTGCATGTACACCTGAGGACTTCCTTCTTGATTCCTCATTATGCATACTGTCTTTAACAGACTCCATAGTCAAAACACTATTTGGAGCAGAATTATTGATAGTCACAACAAAGGTGTCCCAACTATCTGGCAAAGAACTCAAAAGCAACAAAGCATGTAATTCATCTTCTAATTTCATACCCATAGTAGTCAACTAATTTACAATATTCTAGAAATTGTTCAGGTGCTCTGTCACACCCATGCCATCTTTGTATTTCATGCTGACCAAGTCTCTAATAAAAAAAGGCTTCCTAGATGCAGTCTTCTTATCAAACATATACTCCAATTTCGACCACAATTTATGTGCGTCAGTCTCCTGTGCAACATGATGAAATACAATGTTATCCACCCACTGTCTTATAGTTCCGATAGTCTTTCTATTCTGTTTGGTCCAATCAATGTCTGGCATATCCTTCGGTTTAGCCGTCTCACCCTCGACGGGGTTATGCAAATCCTTGCAATAAAGGATATCTTCCATCCTAGGCTTCCAAGGTACCCAATTATGATTAGTGAGTCTAATCATAGCACAACCAACCGGATCCTCCATTTTAATCCACACAATCTAACACAAGCTCCGATACCACTGTTGAGAAAATTGGACCACAAACAGAATTGCCAACACAAGTAGCAAATGCCTAATATTTTCCCCAAACTCCGTGTGATTAAAATAGGAAGTCAACAATTCAATTCAAGTCAAGCCAAACCACAAACAATAGAATATCGAAATTATAAATATAAAAAGCGATAACACCAAAAATTATTTAACATCGTAAAACCCTCCAATGAGAAGGGAAAATCGACGGGGCAAACCGACAATTCCACTATTACCAAATAATAGGAATACAATATTTTCTTCCCTAAATTTTGCCCTAAATTTAGAGGTAACCAAATACACACCTTCAAGAATCAATCTTGGTACCCAAAATATACATCATCTAATACAATAGATGGAACCCCCAACAACAACAACAATAATGGAGATAAATAGGTACCTAAACCATTCTAAGATAATACTTAGAGAAACCCAACATTGAAGAAAAATAATACATCAATAATCAACACTTTCTTCTCCAAAGTAAATACAAGAAAATAGCACATTTTATTCCATTGTTGTTGTGTAAATATGTGTAGAGAAAATGACCAAGAAATTTGAATTTTTCTTCCTAGCCGTTGCGTCTTTTTTTTCTGTCTGCGAAAAAAAAAATTCCAGCTTCTCTCTACGTCAAAATGTGTATATCACCAGTTAAGTGACCATTTCCTTTGCTTTTAATTAGGTTAGGCTTTACCTTATAAGAAATTGCACCAAAGTCCTCCACATTTCAATTTACATTTAAAATGGGCTGGAACTTATATTTTAAGCAAAGATGGGCCTAAAACCTTTTTAAGCCCAACACTAATGCCTATGATTGATCAGGTGCACACTGCACTTCACCACCAAACCAAAGCTGAAATATCATTTCTTTATTGCAGTGTTTTGACCTCAAGTTTTATGTTTGTGCGATGATAAGTGTATTTTATACACTTATTTCTATCCTAAAAGTAGGATTCTAATTGTTTATTCAAGAATATTTGTTATTTATTTTATGTCATTTGTTTATATTTCAGGAATAACCCAAAAGTCGTGAAAACAATGGAATTGAAGTCAAAATCGAGCAATTGGATGTAAAAAGTGTCAAAGTGAGCAAATCAAGAATTGATGCAGTTAATTAAAGGGCCAATTGGAAGAAGAAATCAAATTTGGAAGAAATCAGAAGTTCAGGGGCTAAATTGCAACAATCAGAAGTTGGAAGACTTGCTTTGCAATTAAAAGACAGGGACCAACTTGTAACATTTAAAAGTCAGAAATTGCCTTCAACCTTAATATCGTGCGGTCGCACGGCCAAAAAATTCTACTACTGAAACTAACCTACAGCGTCGTGCGATCGTGCACTTTTGAACCTTGCGGTCGCACAATTATTCGACTGGGCCGCAGCTAGGCTTTTTGTGTGGAATTCAGCAGTTTTTCTCCTCAATTAACCTAGACTTCGTGGAAATCTATAAATACAGAGCATAAGGCACGAGATGGGGGGGGGGTCAAAAAACTTGTCAAAGGTGATCCCGAAGGGTTGTCGAACTTTCAAGGAACCAACTGGCACATGATTGAAGATTCTTCTACAACATGGTGAAAAGGGTGATGAACTCCAATTATCATAGTTGTAATTTATCTTTTATCATGTTTTTAGGATAGAAATCTTGTGTTAAGATTTTATTGAAGTTTAAACTATTTGATTCCATGTTTTTACCAGTTATTTAATATATGCAGTTTATGAGTTTGATGCAATTAAATAAGTGCTTTTATTATCATGCAATTGTTTAGCCAGCTTTTGTGTGATTGTCTTTATGATTTTCTATGTTCGAAAGAGTAGGATTTCATTAGAAGCTATTTAATTGCCACAAAGTCCGATAGGGAATAGAAATATACCCCTATACTTTGTGTTATCCTATATAGTGTTCATTGACCTTTAATGCTTTTCTAATTGGTTAATTGTCATAGAAATATAGTCAATTGGCATTTAGAGATAGGTTTTTATGCATCGCTCGAAAGAGGACTTAAAACATTTTAGGAACATGGATATTCAAAACCCCATAAGTTGTCTTTAAATGACTTGGTTAAATACATGGATGATTTGGTTAAAATGGATTCATAATTCTAATGCGTTTGCTTTTATAAGTTTTAACAAATCAAATTCTCTTATTTTTAGTTTAATCTTTATTTTAATTTTCAAAATCAAAATTTTCAAACTCAATCAAATCTCTAGTTTTGGTTAAGGTAGTAATCTAAAATACAATTTAACACAATCTCTGTGGGATCGATACTTGGACTCACATCCACTTTATTACTTGCGCGACCCGTGCACTTGCGGAGCGTATCATGTGACATTAATGAATTAATTAGGGAGAGAAAGATGATAAGATAATTGCAGTATGTGCTGATGATCCAGAATGCCGCCAGTACACTGACATCAGCCAGCTTCCACCTCATCGTCTAGCAGAAATTCGTCGCTTCTTTGAAGATTGTATCTTAATTTTAATCTAATTTTATTTGGTCTAACATTAATATCAATTTTCCTTGACTAATATTAACGTTTTATAGACAAGAAGAATGAGAACAAAGAGGTTGTTGTGGATGAGTTTCTTCCTGCTTCTATTGCTATTGATGCCATACAGTACTCCATGTAAGCTTCAGATTTGATGTTTTCATTTTATGATGTATAAACACCTAATAATACAAGTAATTTACATTTAATTAATATTTTTATATTTGTCAAGGGACCTTTACGCTGAGTACGTGTTGCAGACCTTGAGGAAGTAAATTGGCGCGATCTTTTTTGTTAAGTTGCTGCTCAGCTGCTGGTTCTTCAAGGAACCATAATTACAGAAAATACATAATAATTACACCTTTTTTCCTATCCTAAAATAGGCCATATTAATTACATTATCTATGTGTTTATATTTTATAATTTGGGAAATCATGTCAATGTGCTTCCTAAATGTCAATTTTAGTCATTGATCATTTCAATAGTAATTCAAATTCATCTCGCATGTACTTGTCTTGAGTTTTGAGATTTTCCACAATCAAGTTATTTTTCTTCATGTAGTTTTATTATGTAAGAAAACTATCGATCAAAGCTTTAGAAAGCATAACATGTTATTCGTCAAAATAATTTTGTCATGAGATATTGAGCCTAAATTTCAAGTCTTCCTCAAATATTAATATTATAAGATAATAAGAATATAATTATTTATAATAATGTTGCACAAAAGATAGCAAGGTCATTGAAATTAATCGATTAAATAAATTATATAAAAAAAATCGCTAATCATCTTTAAGGATCCTTCTTAAACTGGTTAATAGAAACAAAAGTTTAGTTTCAAAGAACATATTTGGTCCTAGATAAGTTGTAAAAATTTCAAACGTGTGGTTGAAAATTATTTGATGGAAAACAGGGAAAAAAATTAAGACCAAACAAACTTATTATTTATTTTAAATAGTATAAATTATTGTAGCCTACGCTTAAGTATAGTCATGCTTCAATGGTCTAATTTTGAATAATAGTAATTTTGAATAATAGTCATTGGAATAAAGATATTTAAAGAAGGTGAGAGTAGATTAAAATGGAAGATATGAAAGCTATAGACTTTGGTGGGAAGAGGATAATTTTATTACTTAAGAACTCTTTTATTTTTGGCTTGGTACAAAATGATAGAACACTCCCTTATTTATGATAATAATAGCACCTCCATAACCAACGGTTAGGATCATGCTACCACATATTTAATCCAATGGTTATAATTACATCTTTAGAATTATCTTCTAAAATATCTAATTATTTAGAAATCTCCCCACAAAATCTCTCTACAATTATCATGACATTTCTTAAGATTTATCTAGAACATGCTTCTAGAAAATTGGGCCTAATGGACTAATTTAATTGGATATTTATTTTGAATCCAATAGTTCTTGGATCAAATCAAGTTTATATTTCAACACTCCTTATACCTGATTTTCCATTCCAAGTAAGCTTCTTAACTTGATTAAGTCTTTTTGCTTGAGTGGTTTGATGAAGATACCAGCTACTTGATCTTGAGACGTTGTTACTTCAGTTGCACGTCTTGTCTTGTGATGCACTCTCTTATGTTGTGATAGTGTGTATCAATTTGTTTGTTTCAATCATGACAGAATGAATTCTTCGCTAAGACCATTGTTAAATTGTTTTTGATCATTACTTCAATTAGCTCTTTTTTAGACATACTCAACCCATTTAGGAGGTTTCTTAGCCAAATAGCACGACACACACATGATGTTGCAGCTTCCATGCTCTCGGCACTTTTTTAAACCATAAAGTGTCTTCTTTAACTTCATAACTTTGTCTTCTTGTCCTTCCACCTTATAACCCAATTGTTTGTTGCTCGATATAGACATTTTCTTGAGAACTCCACTAAAAAATGTAGATTTTACACCCATTTGTTAGACCTTCCATCTATTCTGAGCAGCTAGAGAAATTAATAATCGTATAGTTTCTAAGCAAGCAACTGGAGTAAATATCCACATTGTAGTCGATTTCAGCCTTTTGAGTACAGCCTTTTGCCACATGTCATGCCTTTAGGAATGACAATGGGACGGGTTCAGGGAGGGTACCCCGCCCCTTGCACCCTCTCACAAGAAGAACATGTACCCATACTAGCCCTATGACCAGCTAAGTTATAACGGGGCGAGGCATCCCATACCCTCCCCACCCTATTTATTATTTATTTCCTTTTTTAGACCTATTTGAACAAATTTTTTCCCTTGTTTTATTTCTACATTCCATCCATATTTATTAAGCAACATTTTTAAACATCACAATCACTAATCAAACAATACTTTGTCTAACAAGATCCTACAATATAATCAAACACATCATAAATAACAATTAACAAAGTATAAAATTTTTCCAAATTATAGTAAAAAAATTAATTTTTTATTTTTTTTTAATGTATGGGGCGGGGCGAGTCAAACAAAACCTACCTCACCCCGAACCCCCTTTGAGCTTTTCATTTTCATCCCTACCCGCCCCGCCGATCCGCGGGGCAGCTTTTTTTGACCCATTAGGATTGGGGCCCCGTCGGGTTCAGGACGGGCGACTTTTTTTTGCCATCCCTACATGCCGTGTATCGTTCAATCTCTTCACTTGCATTCTTTTTCGCCTTGTACACTCATTTACATCAATCACCTTATGACTTTTGGAAGGGATGCAAGTTCTTCAGTTGCTTGCTCCATTACTTGTTGATGTTCTTCTTCAAGGTTGGTAAAGAAATTATAAATTTCTTCTTGGACATCCCAATCCCTAGTGCTTTCTTCATCAAAATTGACTTCTCGAATGATGACAAATTTCTTATTTCTTAAATTATAATGCTTACATCCCTTTGATTTGTGTCATAGTCAATGAAGATAAGTTTCTCATTTTTATTGTCAAGTTTTCTTCGTGTCTCGTTTGGTACATGTGTGTATGCAATACTTCCAAATACTTGTAAGTGAGATATTTCAGGATTTCTTCCACTCTATGATTCTTGTGGTATCTTTCCCTACACACACTTCTTGTTGGAGATTAATTGGACAAGTTGATCACACATGTAACAGTTTTTGCCCAAAACTTGTTTGGCATTTTATTGCTCTTGAGCATGCTTCGTGTCATGTTGACGATGGTTATATTCTTTCTTTCTTCTATTCCATTTTTTCGGGGTTAATGGAACAGTTAGAGGACCTCAGATTCCATTTATTTCCCAAAACTCCTTGAACACATTGGAAGTGAATTCTCCTCATCGATATGATCTCACTACTTTGGTCTGGCGACCAATCTCTTTCTCAATAGCTACTTTGAACTTCTTGAAAGGTTCAAATATTTCTGATTTCTTCTTATGTCATTCTTGAGAAATTTTCGATGAAGAGAAGAAATTAATAACTTTTATCGAGGGAACTTAGATTGATTGGACCGCAAACATAATTGTGTACGAGCTTGAGCGATTTCTGGGTTCTTGAGTTTGACTCATTTGGAAAAGTTTTCATGCATTTTTTTTCCATACAAGCATCCTTCACAAAGTTTATGATTGATGCGTGACAGTCCCTTAACCATGTTCTTCTTGGATAGTAGCTCAAGTCATCCAAAATTAAGATGTTCAGATTGAAGTTGCCATAACCGTGATGTATCTTTTACACAAGCCTTTAAATATTTTACAACATCATTTTGAATGTTCAAAGGAAAAATTCTATTCTTTGTCATTTTTACCCTGATTATTAATTTTCCGCTATCATTTATTATAAAAAGATTATAATCTTTCTAGTAAAAATTATAGGCTTTCAATAATAGTTGACCTAGGCTTATAATTTGCTTTTCATATTCGGTGCATAGTAGACACTTGAAATTATTTGATGCTTTCCATTTTTAGTGTGGATAAGAATATTATCCTTTCACTTAACTGGAGCTTTGGATTCATCTCCGAATGAGTCATTGTCACTTATCGATTCATCTAACTCCGCAAACATGTTTCTTCTTCCTCACATATGATTGCTTACTTTGCTATCAAGGTACCATGTATTTTCTTATCGTCCTTCATTTTCTTTGTGTGCTAATAGTAGCGTTCCAATTTCCTCGATCTTTTTTTTATTTATTTTTTTCCTCATAGTTAGCATGGTGTCCAGACTTTTTGCAATTATAACATGGACTTGATATTTTTTGTACCTTGAGTTTGATTGTCCTCTTCCACATCCTCTTATTGAGCTTTCTCTTTTCGCATAGTTGTTGTTGGTGAAATTCCAACAATGACCATGATTACCACTTCGTCCTTGACCTCGACATCTGCTTTGATGGCATTGGCGGCTTCTTTCATTGCCTCTATTTTCTCCATTCTCTTTTATTTTTATCTTGAAGAGTTGCTCAAGTGATTCCTTACCTTCTTCTTATGCTTCTCTTTGTAATAGATTTCTCCCCTATTTTATAGTAATAGCACCTCCTTAACCAACGGTTTAGATCATGCCACCATATATTTCGTTCAATGGTTACAATTACATCACTAAAATTATCTTCTAAAATATCTACTTATCTAGAAATATCACCACAATATATCTACTACTCTATAAATCACTCTACAAAAGATCTCTACAATTTTAATGATATTTTCTTAAGATTTATCTAGAACACGCTTATAGAAATTGAGCCTAATAAACTTATTTAATGGATACTTATTTTGAATTCAATAGTTCTTGAAAAAAAAATGAGACTTCAATTCCCGATCACGACTTTGATACCTATAAATTAAAAATATTAAGACCATTCCTTTCATATTTTAGGAAACATAATCTATCTCGTGCAATGCAATGATTAAAGGTCAAAAAATTGGACATTTCAATTATTTTAAAGTCCCACCGAATCCAATAATGCGGTTCCACCTTTTAACCTCATTTCTGAAACCCTAAATTAAACTCTTAACATAGAATCTAACCAAAATGAAACAAAAATAAAATGAACATTAACTTATCGAAATGAAAATGAATCATTATAGATTTGCGACAGTGAATAGTCTACTCATCACAAATAAAAATCTTGTTAACGTTGATAAACGGTCGCCTAGGAGCTTTATGCGAGTATTGATGTTAAACTTGAAAGCTTCAATCCTGTGCAAAATGTGAAGTAAAAAAGTATAGTGAAATAAATATATTCATTTCTCAGACTGCCCACTTTCCCTCTCTCCAACCGGCTCAAAATCAAGAAATCCCTCGGTTCAATTATAAAAGGGAATTCCCAAGAACAAATAAGGAATTTATATTTATTTTAGAATAGAAATTGGGTAGGCGCCAGAGGAAGGTGGATAGTTGAAATATATATGTAGTTAAAAAATGCGATTCTTATAAATAATTTAAAGAAAAAGTTATTGAATGAAAACTAATATTGAATACTTAATGCTTTGGTTTCTTTTTAATTAATAATATTAATAGAATGATTAATGTTTTTAATTATTCTTAATTTTAATAAATTTTTAAAAATTATAGGGTATAAGATTATTTGTATAATTTCATGATCTCCAACTTTAATCGGTAATCGTATCATTATAATTGCGAGATTTTCAAATTATTATTTTGACTATTTGACTTTGACTTTTTGAGAATTGCTTTTGTGAAATAATGATTTTTTAGAATGTATAGTTAAAAAGTAGTATGAAAATTGTAAAATATAATTTTTTAAAGAATGTGTGATTGAAAATGAATATTCATAAAATTTGATTCTTGAAAAATCAATTCCACATAAGTAAGTGATGAAATATTATGTCTTGTGGGTTAAACAATTATGTCGCTTTTATAAATCGGGATACATAAATAATTTCTTAGTAAATAAAGTTAAATATATTTATGATATACATTCGTTAAAATCTAATTAAGACTAACATTTCATATTGCTTAATTTGCTACATTTATTTAAATTTATGACCACGTCTGTTTAATTTGTAATATCAAAGTAAACATGAAATGAAATATTTGTTTAATAAATTTAAATATCAAATATTGTAATAAGATAGTATCAATTCTAACAGTACTATTCGGATAGTGATAAATTATTTGTGATAATCTAAAAATAATATTTTGAAAGATTAATTACATTAATAATCATTAAAATTGAATAGTTATGCAAATGGTCATTGAATTTTTTTTTTTAAATAGTAAGTTATTTAAATTCCTAAGTATTACAATTGTGGCAACTTAGCCACTGTTCGATGACTGTACACCATTTAAAAACCAGTTTTTCACATTTTTTGAGGAAGATGGATGGTTAAAAAATGGAGAGAGAAAATGTGTATGGTTGGAGATTGATTTGAGGAATTGTGTAGTTTAAAATTTGGTTTATAAACCAAAAAAAAATGTAATATCCGAACACAGGCTTAGTAAAAAAAAAAAAAAAAAAACTGCCCCTATAATTTAGATATATATTAAAAAAAAAATCATACTTTTTAACAGTTCATTATACCAAAATTTACTGTTACGAACTATATTACTTGAAATAATGAGTCTCAAACAGGTGCTTAAGTATACATTCTCCACAAAATTATTATTATTAAACTCATTTTGTAGATAATGAGGGCTCAAATAAAGACTAAATATGCCCACGAAAGAAAAACGTAATATATAAAGAGAGAGCACTTCCCAAAAAAGGTATTGACCCATTTTCCTGTCTAAAACACATTTTCTAAAATGGTAATTAGTAGTATTAATTTACTATTTATTATTCATTTTGGACAAAATTCAGATTTAAATTCATTCAAATGAATGCAGATTTTTAAACAACTGCAATTTTCAGGTCCCGAAATTTCTTGATCCGTCTTCCCCTTTTGAAAACCAATTACAATTTTTTTTTAAATTCGTAAAAATAAAATTTTGTTAATATCACATAAATATTTTTATTTAAAAATAGAAAATGAAAGATAATGAAATAAGAACGTTCATCAATCTATTTTTCCTTTTCTTTTCATTTTCATTTTAGTTTCAATAAAATTCTAAGAGTACATCACAGATATATCTATTTTTTCTACTTATTTTAAATTCTATTTAAATGTAATTTCTCTTTTCCATTTGATGTTTTAAATCAATTTAAATTACAATATTTAAAGAAAAACATGAACGATAAACATACGAACCGTAAAAAAAATTAAAAAATAATTAAGGTATATTTAATGTACCTTTGTAATTAATTGTCTTCATTCATTTCTCATTTTTAATTAAATATTCATTTTATATGTTAAAATATAAATTTGATAATGTAGGTAAAAAATGACCGTGCATCGCACGGTTGTAACACTAGTATTTTTAAGAGTGTTCAATTTTGTTTTTAAGAAATTTGCACATTTTGTCTCAAATTATTCGCCTATAGAAGTTAACCCTCTAACTATTTCTTTTGACAGTGCAGTATAGTAAAACTCATGGTCAATACTACGGATTCTATTTAGAGCCCGTTGATGTAAAAGAAATTGGAGAAATTTTTGAATGTGTGGTTGAAAAATTGTTGAAAAACGTGTAAAGTAACGAGTCACATAAAATGTATGGTTGAAAATGAATTTAAAGAAAAATTTACTGGAAAGCTCTTAGACCAAACACGACCTAAATATTGATCACTAATAAGTAATAAGTAAAGAAGTTAAAAAGGAAATGTATGAGAGAGAGAGAGAGAGAGAGAGAGAGAGAGAGAGAGAGAGTCTTTCTGTGTATCCACGGGCGGATAGGGAGGGGGGGTCCTAGGTGGTCACGTGACCCCCCAATTTTGAAGTTTATTATTATTATTATTATTATTATTATTATTATTATTATTATTATTATTGAATGGAGGTAATGTTTGGATTTTGAATAATTGAAATTTATGCGTATTGAATAGATTGTTTTAAATTAAATATATGTAAAAGATTGTAGCATGTACTCAGTAAATATGACATCTTTTTGGTACCAATTAAAATTTAGATTTTAATCTTGGTCAAAATCAACAATCAATCTCAACCACAGATTTCATGGGATCCACAACTTTTCAACCACACATCTCATCAACTTTTATCAAAATCTACTAAAAATCTAATTTTAATCTACACTAAACAGGAACATAATTGATTGAAATTTTAATATGTTAATTGATTGTTTACGGCGATATAATATGTCAATTTCTTTTGAATTATAACGTAAATCTTATTGAAAATAATTTAGTATATTTGTGAGATTGTATATGGTACATTGTCTTTTGTGAATTTGAATTTTTTATTTTTGATATTTTTCTAAAAAAAAAAAAATTCGGGGGCGCTGCACTAGAACCCCGTGGAATCTACCGCAAATTGTGCCCTCTACTATAAAATGCCTGCGTTCGTCATTGTGTGTACCCAATTCTCCTTGATTCCTATCGTTCCCAAATTGCCATTCAAGATTGAAAGGAATACGAGAGATTGCAAGGGATTGACACTAAAATGTGATGTGACAAGAAATGAAATTAACAAGTATGGTGAAGAGAAGTAGAAAATATTAAGGTTGATGGATTAGGATGGTGGTCATGGAAGTAAAAAATGTAAAAACTTAAAAAGCAGTGTTAGAAGTCAAAAGTAAGCAAGTGTTACTATTCTTAATTTTTTATTCTTTATATTTTTTTTATTTATCCATATCTATCTATATATTATTAATAATAATTGAGATTCTGATCAATTAATTTTAACTAGAATCTCAATTATCAAATATTTTGAATTGATATTTTTTGTGATTATTTTTTATTTTTTACTCTTTTTTTTATTTTTTTAGTTATCTTAATTTTTGGGAATTTTTTTTATAAAGTGAACAGTTAAATTTATTGGACACAGATATTTAGTGGGAATATGGGGAAATGGCCAGCCCAATTTGTCATTTTATGGAAATGGCCTTTGACCAAATTTTTTTCATTTAAAATAATAGTAATAAAAATAAATTTTATTGTTTCCTAATATAACCTTCAGTTTCAATTTCAAAAAATGTCTCCCATTTCAAATACTCAATTAGAATTACCCGACTCTTAACCTACCCCTTCGACTTCTCCTCTCCTTTCCGGCTTTCCCTTGGTTTTCTTCTTCGGCAAAACGAATTAGGCAGACATCTTCTTCTTCTTCTTCTTCAAATTCAAGAATTGGTGCATTCTTCAAAAGGGTTCTTTGGATTTGGGTATAATCTTCCCAGAGGCTGTTCTGGTACGGGTTCTCTACTTGATGTCTTCTCACTTTCTTCACCTATTCACTTGGATCATACACTGAACCGCCACGCTTCTTAGCTAGTTGCTTGTGTTGTTTCTTTATTTTAAGCATTGTAATTGCGTGATGTTTTCTTGGGATTCTTTTTCTGTAATTTTGACAAATTTTGACAAGTTCTTAATATTTGGTAGATTAACCTACCATCAGGGGGTTAACCTACCTCAGTGTCGGTTAACCTACCCTCAGCAATCTGTAAATCGCCCTTTGATGGTAGGTTAACCTACCGAGAACCCTGAATTGTGACAATGATTTGTATGATTTGGTGAGGTTATGTGGCTCGATTTGTTTACCTTCGGTTACTAGTTTTGGATATTGTTTCCTTCTCTTCCAAGTAGCATTAAAATGATGTAGTAATTTATACTGAATCTCTGTTGATGATGTCATGAAAAAGGATATAATGAAGAGTTAACAGATGACTTCTAAATCTAATTTGATGTATTCTTAATTTTTGTTTGTGAAGAGTTAGGTTAACCTACCCTAGAATCAAAAGGTCGGTTAACCGACCTTAACCTACCATTACCATCAGGTATTAACCTACCATTACCATTAATGAATTGATACCTGATGGTAATGGTAGGTTAACCGACCATATACCATATGGTCGGTTAACACGGTTAACCTACCATTACCCTTACCTGATGGTAATGGTAGGTTAACCGACTAGGCATTTGGTAGGTTAACCTACCTGATGGTAATGGTAGGTTAACCGACCAGGGTTAACTAGGTTAACCTACCTGATGGTAATGGTAATGGTAGGTTAACCTACTAACTTTATTTGGTTAACTAACATTTTGTTGTTAGAACTTTCTTTTGAACACTGTATTGTTATTAAATATTTTTCTGTGTTTCTTCTTTATTTCTTTGTCCATTTTCATAGCGTAATTAGCACACCCATTTTGATGTGTTCTGGATCCTCGACAATCGGAGTCATAGCAGGCTCGACGGGAAAAGTTAAATATTCAAGTCAAATAAAGGTGCAATCCAGTCAACCATGTCGGAATTGGATGAATAATATATGTTTTTCGTGTAGAAACAGGTCACCGAGCAAGACTCATGGGCTAATGCCCTTGAGCCCATTGATTTTAGGGCCAAATTCCATCGTTTGGGGCTTCAAATTGGCAAATCAATGATGCAGACGGAAATTTACTATATTTCCATAATTATAGGATTTTTAATTATTTTGTTTCCATTTTGGTTTTTAGGTTATTTTCCTAATTTAGTATTTTAGTTTAATTAGAATTCTATTTTGAGTAAATTAGCGGTTAGGTTATTTTGCTTATTTATACGTTTTTTCCATTCATTGTAATGCAGACTTAAGACTTTGATGATTGAATAAAAATAGATTGAATGTTTTTCAATTGTTTAATGTGTGGATTCACATTACAAACCCAAACTTATCAAGATTGATTATCTTGTGGCGTTCATCCAGAACTTATCAAATATTCGCGAGAGTATTTGTGGCTTTAAAAATCAGAGACTTATCAAGGAGATTGGGCAAATCCTTGTGGCGTTTCGAAAATCGTGGTTCTTTATTCTGCATCGTCGAGCCATCGCGTCGTGAATATCGGGTCATGATTCATCTGTCCAACACAACCTGAGTTCGGAACTTTCCGGCGTTTCTTCCGCGTCTCGAACCTCATCATCTGATATCAGAGCTGGACTCTGAATTCAGGTTTTTCTATCAAGTTTAATTCTTATGTTTATCATCGAGTTTGTCGTAAGAATTATCCATATCTTGTTGTTGAGTCTTTAATCCAGAAAATCGTTCCAAAAAAACTTTTAAAGTGTTTGTTTTGCTTAATTCTTATCAGAATTAAAGTTCCGTTTGTTTTGTCGTGTTCGTTGTCGAATTTTCGGATTTATAAAAAAAATTATTTTTTATTATTATTTTTTTATTCCGAAAATTCATCCTAAAATTCAAAAAAAAAAAAAAAAAAAAAAAAAAAAAAAAAAATTTATTCCAAATTCAAGAACCACTTTCTTGAGTTTCTTTAAATTCTTGATATTTGTTTCCTTTCAAGCTAGCAATAAAATTCGTTCTTGCTATTTGATGTCTAAATCCTCTTCGTTCTTGAATTTTTGAACGCCACATAAGGGATGGATTATGATCCGGGCTCTTTATTCCAAACTAGATGTTATGTGGATCATAAGGGGTGCAGTTTGGCGATTGATGGAAAGTGCTTTACTAATCTCGTTAGTAGCACCGTGGTTGAAAAATTAGGATTGCCCCTAGAACCACACTATAAACCTTATAGAATGTCGTGGATGAGGGAGTTTGGGAATTTAAAAGTAACCAAACAAGTTCTAGTGCCTATTGCCCAGGGAAGGTATAGTGAGGATGTATGGTGTGATGTAGTGCCATTGAAATCTTATCATATTTTATTGGGAAAACCATGGAGACTTGAGATTTGATTTTGATATAAACAGTTTTTATTGAGGATTCAATAAAAGTTATAGGTGGATTCCTATGTTTTTCGAACTTATCAAGAATATTTCTTGTGGCGTTCAAATATCGAACTTATCAAATATTTGCTAGAATATTTATGGCGTTCAAATCCAAAAACTAATCAGGGAGATTGGACAAATCCTTGTGGCGTTTCGAAAGTCGTGGTTCTTTATTCCGCATCGTCGAGTCATCGCGTCGTGAATATCGGGTCATGATTTATCCGTCCAACCACAACCTGAGTTCGGAACTTTCCGGCGTTTCTTCCGCACTTCGAACCTCATCACATTTGACTAAAATTGTCTTATATTATGTAGGATGGAGTTTCAAGTTGACATCAATGATCGGATTACAGGAAAATGTACGAACCTCTGTAACCTAGATGCTATAGATGAGGTTTATCGCGTACTGGATGCAAATCATCGACAAGCTTTCCGTCGGTCTTGTTTTCGAAAATTCTATCATATGAGAAAAATGCAGTTATCTGGCCAACTCATCCATGGTCTAGCATTGAGAATGCTGAAGTCCGAGAATAAGAATGAGCTATGGTCTGGAGTCGGGAATAACAAGGATGCTAGATTTTCATTCGAAGAGTTCACTCTGATTACGGGGCTGAACCCCGAGGATGAAGCATTGTACAAAGATCAAATACCGGTGATCAATAGACTGGTAGAGACATATTTTAACGGAGCTAATAAGATTGTTCCCGCCCAGTTAAAACTTGCCTTTGACAATTGCGAAGAAATGGAAGACAAGTACAAATTGGGTTTGGCGTATGTCTATGAGTCAATTTTGAGATCCAAACACTACAAGACATCTATTGATATGCATGTCTTGAATATAGTCGACGATAGGTATTTATTTAATCAATATCCAATGGGAAGAAGGTGCTATAATAGCACGATACATGCTTTTTTGAGGAGTTGGGGAGAAATTGCAACAAAACTCAAAGAGGGGGGGGAAGAGCGTCTATAATTATTCCCTTGAGGGTTTTCCTTACGCATTGCAGGTAAATAGCAAACACTTGTAGTTCTTTATACCGTGCTTTATTTTTAGATGTGAGAATGAATAAATGATCATGTCTGTTTGTACGTATGGGCTTATGAGGCTTTGTCGGCCATTGGCAATGATTTTGCAACTAGGAAACCGGTGATTAAAGTTCCGAAGATGGTGAACTGGACAGCTACTGGAGTATTTGAACAAAATGAAATCAGTTCCGTTTTAGACCATCCACAGGTGAGTAACTGTTATATGGTATTATTTTATTACCTTCACACAATAATGTAAATGGTATGTAAATATTAACTCTGTCAACTTTTTAGCTTGAAGTTCGTGTCAGACTAATGGCTACAGAGGTTGAGAAGAGGCAACGACACATGCAATTGTTTGAACCTTTTTCAAGACGAGTAGACCCAGTCCTTGATGCTTATATCCACGAGGATGGAGGTGATGTTATGGCTGATAATGAAGGAGGGGACGACAACGTGGATCTTCTCCAGGGAGATAGAGTCTCTCCTCTTCGACATGACGAAGATCCAGGCAGTGGGAGAGATCAGATTTCTTCACCAAGACAGGTATAGATAACCTACCAAAGAGGTCGGTTAACCTACCGTTGACCGACCACTTTTGTATGTTCACGTACCCTCAAATTCAAAAGGTAGGTTAACCTACCAAAGATGTCGGTTAACCTACTGCTAACCGACTACTTTGGTAGGTGATAACCTACCATCAAATTCAAAATGTAGGTTAAACTACCAAAGAGGTCGGTTAACCTACTGTTAACCGACCACTTTGGTAGATGTTAACCTACCATCAAATTCAAAAGGTAGGTTAACCTACCAAAGTGGTCGGTTAACCTACCTCTTTGGTAGATGTTAACCTACCATCAAATTCAAAAGGTAGGTTAACCTACCAAAGAGGTCGATTAACCTACCTCTTTGGTAGATGTTAACCTACCATCAAATCCAAAAGGTAGGTTAACCTACCAAAGTGGTCGGTTAACCTACCTCTTTGGTAGATGTTAACCTACCATCAAATTCAAAAGGTAGGTTAACCTACCAAAGTGGTCGGTTAACCTACCTCTTTGGTAGATGTTAACCTACCATCAAATTCAAAAGGTAGGTTAACCTACCAAAGAGGTCGGTTAACCTACTGCTAACCGACCACTTTGGTAGATGTTAACCTACCATCAAATTCAAAAGGTAGGTTAACCTACCAAAGTGGTCGGTTAACCTACCTCTTTGGTAGATGTTAACTTAACATCAAATTCAAAAGGTAGATTAACCTACCAAAGAGGTCGGTTAACCTACTGCTAACCGACCACTTTGGTAGATGTTAACCTACCATCAAATTAAAAAGGTAGGTTAAGAGGTCGGTTAACCTTCTGCTAACCGACCACTTTGGTAGATATTAACCTACCTCTTTGGTAGGTTAACCTACCTCTTTTGTAGATGTTAACCTACCATCAAATTCAAAAGGTAGGTTAACTTATCAAAGAGGTCGGTTAACCTACTTCTAACCGACCACTTTGGTAGATTAACCTACCATCAAATTCAAAACCCACCTACCGTTAACCGACCACTTGGGTATGTTAATAGGACTTTTCTGTTTAATCTTTTTGTGATTTTCTTTTATTCCCTTGTCCATTTTCTTATTGAATTAATGCTTACTTTTAATTATTTGATTTGCTTAGGTTCCATCTTTAGTACCTGATGCTGCACATGAAAATCCACATGCTAGTCAGCGGGCTCCTCATGTACATCAGCCTTCTCACGATTTGGACTTCATATTGGAGGGCTTTAGGATGCACATAGACCAGATTGTTTCTCCTAGATTGTTCAATTATATGGATCGGATGGAGGAGAGACTACGGTCGGATATTCTATCAGTAAACAACAAAGTTGATAGCATGATGGAGTGGATGCAGCGCAATCAAATTAATGAAAATTATCAGTACTGGGAGGATGGGCCCAATGATGGATGGGGTGGAGGTGGAGGATGTGAGGGAGAGGGAGGTGAGGGATACGGAGGAGGCTGGGGTAAGGGATACGGAGGAGGCGGAGGTGAGGAGACGGAGGAGGCAGCTGCTAGGGATGTAGAGGAGGGGGAGGTGAGGGATACGGAGGAGGATGAAGTTAGGGAGACAGAGGAGGCGGAGATTAGGGAGACAGAGGTGGCAGCTCCTCGGGATACAGAGGTGGTGGAGATTAGGGAGATAGAGGTGGCGGAGATTAGGGAGACGGAGGAGGTAGAGATGAAGGGTACGGAGGAGGCGGGTGTAAGGGAGACGGAGGAGGCGGGTATAAGGGAGACGGAGGAGGCAGCTCCCGGGGATACAGAGGAGGCAGAGATGAGGGAGACGGAGGTGGCATCTCCTATGAATGATCCTCCTACGAAACAGATGGCTAGAACATATTCACGTAATAAGAGAAGTATGTCCAGTCAGATACCCGAAGCTGATGTGAGACCAATGGAAAAGCGACTTCCAAAACGATCAAAGTACTTATCTTCTCCATTCACAGCCGAGGGAAAGAAGAGAAAATTTGAGGATGGCTCAACATTTCTTCCCTTTCAGAAGATTGATCCAGTGAAGGAGAAGGCATTTGATACTTGGTATTCACAATTAAAGGACGGGTAAATATCCTATCTATATTTTTATCAATTCAATTTTTTATAATTTATGTCCTTTAGTTGATATTGTCCTTTTTAGTGTCGCATACGAGTTAGACTGGGTCAAAATAAATGACGCGAAGAAATGGTTTAAGGAGGTCATGGATTCAGGTGCCTGGCTCGACTCCTATGTAAGTAAAACTTAAGGATTTGATCACATTTTATATGTTTTTTTCTGAGCTATTTGATAATATATTTTTTTTTTTTGCCTTAGCATGTTGATTTGGCGATGTATTTGTTGCGGCTTCGGGCAAAGAACTACCCAAAGACATTCAACAGACCCGTTGCTATACTGGACAGTACATTTCTGAATCTTTTACAGTTTGCTTTGACGGAGGAGATCCAATGCGTAGAGAGTTTCATAGATGGTGATTCTCCAAAGTTGGGTAAGAGATGGCGAGATTGTACACATCTGTACATACCTGTTGTAGAAAATAGTCATTGGTTTGCGGTTGAGGTATGTTTCGACGAAGAAACTATATATGTGTATGACCCGAATAAAAGTTGCCTTACGGAAGGGCAATTGAAAAATATATTGAACCCACTGACTACACTTCTGCCGAGCCTTTTAAAGAGAGCAGGCATATCTACTATGAATGGCGATTTTACAATTGAAAGGGTCGAGAACACTGCAAAGCAAAGTACACAGTAAGTTTTTTTTAGTAAGATAAATATTATGTCCATACTGTTCTTCTATTTTTCTACAAAAATATACTCATTCTTGATTATCTCATTAATTGCAGAGGAGATTGTGGTATTTTTACCATTAAATTTATTGAATTTTTAATTGCTGGAGAGGAAGCTGAGAAAGTCCGTAACCTGTATATGCTCCAGTGGAGAAAGAAATTGGCGATTGATTTACACGGACTTGATTATGATCCTTAAATTTCTATAACTGAATGTTCTTTGTATTTTTGTAAATTACAATATCTGTAAATGACTATAATTTTTGAATATATTTTTTGGGATTTTCATGACCTGTCCACTTGCATATATCATTTTTTGGATACTAGTAGGTTTTTCTGCAGGTTAATCTACTCATAAAAACTCAGGTCGGTTAAATGGTAGGTTAACCGACCTTTAACCTACCCGTTAACAGACGTGGTCGGTTACTGGGTAGTTTAACCTATTAGTAACATATCAGGTAGGTTAAATGGTAGGTTAACCGACCTTTAACCTACTACATATCAGGTAGCTTAACCGACCTTTAACCTACCCATTAACAGACGTGGTCGGTTACTAGGTAGGTTAACCGACCTAGTCGGTTTTTGAGGGTTTAAACGACTGAATAACCTAAACCCTAAAAAACCGACTAGGTAGGTTAACCTACCCCTTAACCGACCACTTTGGTTAATAGGTCGGTTAACCTACCTTTAACCTACCTATTAACCGACTTGATTAGTTAATAGCTATTAAAACGTTCGATCAATTATTAAGTTCATTATTAAGTGTGACGTGAACAATCGATTTGACCAATCGAGGTCCTACATCTTCATCAAATCTATTAAAACGTTCGATCAATTATTAAGTTCATTATCAAGTGTGACGTGAACAATCGATTTTACCAATCGAGGTCCTACTGTGGCGTCTTCATCAAATCTATTAAAACGTTCGATCAATTATTAAATTCATTATTAAGTGTGACGTGAACAATCGATTTTACCAATCGAGGTCCTACTGTGGCGTCTTCATCAAATCTATTAAAACGTTCGATCAATTATTAAATTTATTATTAAGTGTGACGTGAACAATCGATTTTACCAATCGAGGTCCTACGGTGACATCTTTATCAAATCTATTAAAACTTTCGATCAATTATTAAGTTCATTATTAAGTGTGACGTGAACAATCGATTTGACCAATCGAGGTCCTACTGTGGCATCTTCATCAAATCTATTAAAACGTTCGATCAATTATTAAATTCATTATTAAGTGTGACGTGAACAATCGATTTTACCAATCGAGGTCCTACGGTGGCATCTTTATCAAATCTATTAAAACGTTCGATCAATTATTAAGTTCATTATTAAGTGTGACGTGAACAATCGATTTTACCAATCGATGTCCTACTGTGGCATCTTCATCAAATCTATTAAAACGTTCTATCAATTATTAAGTTCATTATTAAGTGTGACGTGAACAATCGATTTTACCAATCGAGGTCCTACTGTGGCATCTTCATCAAATCTATTAAAACGTTCTATCAATTATTAAGTTCATTATTAAGTGTGACGTGAACAATCGATTTTCCCAATCTGAATCAACATTAGAAACTTTCTAAAATCTGTCGCTAACGTTTGATGAATTATTAAATTCATTAAGTGTGAAGTTGGATGAAGGATTTTACCCATCGAGGTCTAACGTTGGCATCTTTCTCAAATTTATTAAAACGTTTGATTAATTATTAAGTTCATTAAGTGTGACGTAAACAATCGATTTTACTAATCGGGATCAAGTTTAGCAACTTTCTCGAATCAATCAAAACGGTCGCTCAATTAGATCAAGTGTGACGTGTTGAATTTATCGAATCTTTCTTTTTGGTAAATGACTAAAAAATTTGAATTTATTGTTTGGGATTTTCATGACATGACTTGTATATGTCTAATTTGATTGTATTTACTAGTAGGTTTTTCAACAGGTTAACCTACCTACTAACCGACGTGGTCTGTTACAAGGTAGGTTAACCTACCCCTTAACCGACCACTTTGGTTAATAGGTAGGTTAACCTACCTCTTAACCGACCTGGGTAGTTAATGCCTATGGTTAACCTACCTAGTCAAGACGTTTCAAACCCCATCCTAGTCGGTTAACTGGTCGGTTAACCTACCTATTAACCGACCAAATCGGTTCGGAGGTAGGTTAACCTACTACAGAACTGAATAGCATGCATATACGCTCTTTGATCAGTATGGTAACCTTATAAATATGAACAATTAATACTACCACAATTACTAGTCTATTGTTTTATTGGATAGTGATACTCGATCATTACATCGTAGTTGGTTGTGCCCAGATGCACCACACCTACCACACTTATGTGTCGTAGAAAACTCTCCGGTCGATGGTATCCTGCTTTTGCGCTTACGTCCACTTTGTCTTGGTTTCATCAACGGTGGCAAGATATTCAACGTCCACCTAAGGTGTTCTGGAACCTCCCAATCAATTTCATTTGGTAGAGGCATTATAGTATCAGAGTATGCTGCTTTCCAAACTGTAGTAGTATAATATGGAGAGCACAAATCATATGCAGAATTCCCTGCCTGTCTTGAAGCAGCGATAGCGTGCTCACATGGAAACTTATCCAACTGAAACTGCCCACATGTGCAAGTTCTATCGATTAAGTTAACAACAAAATGCTTGATTCCATTACCCACATCAAACATATATTCATCCATAGGATCCGCTACGAACTTCTTGGACAACTCAAGTTTATTCCGAATTTTTTCTCCATTGCCGGGGTTAGATTACTTGTACAGTTTTCTGTATTGATGCGCCTCTTATAAAACCATTTTTGCAATTTGCACCTGATATACTCAACCAAAGCAAGTACTGGACACTCTCGAGCTTTTCTAAATACCGAGTTCAGCGACTCTGCATTATTTGACGTCATGATGTTGTAACGGATCCCTGTAAAGTGTGACCTAGTCCAATTTTTATAGTCAGCCTCTTTTAAATAACCCCAAAGGTCGGGGTTCCTGCTAAGAATCTCATCCATATGTTTATTAAATTCTTCAACTGTATATGCATATGCCGCTTTCTTAAACAATGACACCATCCCGGAGATGCAATACTTGGCCTTTATGTTGCCTTGTATATGGTATATGCAATGAGCGTGATGCGCATTAGGAAAAACATCTCTTACACCCTTGAGTAGACTCCCATTCCTGTCAGACATAAAGACCAGATCTTCAATATCACCAATTATTGTCTTCAGTTTTTCAAAAAACCAGTTCCATGACTCATTATTCTCAGAATCTACTATGCCCCATGCGAGAGGATAGATTTGCATATTTCCATCTTGACATGTTGCCACTATCAGTGTACCTTCATATTTTTCTTTCAAGAATGTTCCGTCCACAGAAATTACTCGCCGCATCGATGAGTGAAATCCTCGAATGCATGGTCCAACCGCCATAAAAAAGTACTTGAAGCGATGACTACTTGGATCGGTGTCAACACATACCACTGTGCCAGGATTAGATCTAACCAAATTGTGGGAATACACCGCCAATCTAGCATAGCTACCATCAGGTGAACCCATTAATATCTCTAAGGCACGTTCTTTAGACGTCCATGCTTTCTGATAGCTCATACTTACCCCAAACTCCCGACGAATGTCACTGATGATGTTTGCAGGTCTGTATTCTTGATTGGATTTTGAAAATTATGCATGACATGTGTACGATAACCCATGACCTCGCTTGTCTATGATCATTTCTATGTATACCCAAAGAACAAGTATGTTCACGTACATAACGACGAACTTCAAAATAATCACACTCCTTGTACTTCGTAGCATGCAAACGCCATTTGCAACTATCATCTATGCAAATAATTCTGTATGTACTCTTATTTGATTTTTTAACTTTGAATTCAAAGTTGTGCTTCAATGCAAGCAAATGAATGTGTTGTTGTAGATCTTTCTTGTTCTCAAACACCTGATGATCTTTCAAATCCTCTTCCTCAGGAATCACATGTGACGTATGAGCGTACCTTAAACTTGATCCAGCCTCAAATGTGTGGCTTGATGTGCTACCACGTGCAGAAAATGCAACAAGATCCTCATTAGTAAAACGAATTTCAGCTTCATTCCGTTGAACTAGTTCTTGTCCACATGTAGGTAAATTAACATTGTTCCCATTTTCCTCAATAGTGTCACCATTGTTGTTTCGAACAACCTCCAAATCATTCCAGTAATCATCTAAACCGCAGTTCCCATCATTGTCATCATCCAATCTCATCTCAGAATCTACATCATTACGGACCTCGTCTTCAAATTCATCATTAACTGCTACATGTTCATGTTCAACATGATCTACAACATGTCCGTGTTCAACTGTGTTTATTGTATGTTCAAGTTCAACATGATCTATAGCATGTTCATGTTCAACAATACTTGCTTCAAATTCACGTTCAATGAGATTCTTGCTCACAATTGTTACACAAAGGGGAGACTGACCTTTTCTGTTGAGTTCTAGGAGCCATTTCACTTGCCTATCTGAAGTAATCTTGACTGGTGGAACAGAAACTTGTGTATTGTTATCAGGAAAAAGAAATCTCATCTCCAAAGTGTGTAAAGAAGAATCAATATGAAGAAGCTCTTGTACATCATGATATAATTCTATATACATTGCATTTTTTGACAAAAAAATTGCTTCTGTTGCTTCTTCATTGCTCCAATGCCATATCCATTTAGATTGATCATTCTTCACAAACTCATCATAGTAACAAATAGGAATTAATGTAGTATCATTCATATATGCATTTAAAAAAATTGAAAAATGTTACGTGTTAACACCAGAATTCATTAAAGGAATTTTTTTTTGAACAATTAAGCAAGCATGTTAACAATTGGTTAGCAGACTGCAAAGTTGGTTAACAGACTTCACTCAGGTAGGTTAACCGACTTTATTGGTCGGTTAACGTCGGTTAACCAACCTACTGCAAAGTTGGTAACCTACTTACTGAAGTAGGTTAACCGACCAATGAGGTAGGTTAACCGACTTCATTGGTCGGTTAACCTACTTCAGTAAGTAGGTTAACCGACCTCATTGAAGTAGGAGTTAACCTACTTACTGAAGCAGGTTAACCGAACTTCAATGAGGTCGGTTAACCTACTTTAGTAAGTAGGTTAACCGACCAATGAAGTCGGTTAATCGACCTGTGTGCGTAAAATCATATTACCCGCTGTCTAGAATGAGATTTTTGCAATGGATGAAGTTTATACTAAAAAATTCATCCCAAAAAAAGCAAAACTCATATAAATACAATTTAAACAAATCAAAGCACCTCAAAATAAGATTAATTTTGGGATATCTTACCAATATCAAATGCATAAAACTTAGGGTTTTTATCAATATTTGAGAAGATGATGAATAGTTCTGTAACAAATCCAAAGAAGGTGGAGAAGATCACAGATAGTAAAACTGAGTTTATTATAATGTAGGTAGCTGGGGGGAGGATCTTTGTTGATGGACACGATTTTGAGAGAGAGAGAGAGAGAGAGAGAGAGCCGTTGGTTTTTCTTGAGGATTTTTCAGTCCTTCTAAATTGTTAGGTAAGTTTGAAAATTTATCAAGATAATAAGGATAATTTAGTCTTTGTATAAGGATGGAGGCCATTTTAACTTATCAAACAAAAATTTGCCTTTTTGACTTAATGCCTTTTGACCGTGGCCTTTTCAATAAATCCCCCCAGATATTTACGCAACTACTATCACTAAAGCCCAAACCCCCATAGCGGTTTCTTCCCCATCCCCTTGAAATCAAATCGATTTCTTCCTCATTCCCCTTGAAATCAAATTATCTCACTCTCCTGTGTAAAATCCTCACCACACTCTACACCAAGAAAACTGTATCTGAGCATAAAAGAAGATGATGACCGGACTCAAGAAGCACCAGAAGAAGCGCTGCCACGTGAGTTTGATCGCATCTGTTGAGAATCATAATCGGGTTTCTCAAGTTTTGGTAAAGGTAAGAATTTTTTTTTGGAAATTCTGTTGATTTTGATAGATTTATTAGTGAATTTCGATAATTTCGTAACTCATCTTTTGTTTTAATTCTCTGTTGTAGATTTCAGTATTAATTGAGTGATGTTGTCTAGATTTTTATTCACCATTTCGTTCTTTTTGTGGGTATGACTAATCAATTTCAGAGGCAGGAGGGGTTGAACAACAATACAACGCATCTCAGATAAATTGGGAAGCTGATAAAATGTAAGGCTTTGTGCGTGAGTGTGTGCATTAATCCACAGTTCTATCCCTTCTACCATTCTTCTTTCGATATATCATATTTGTCCTTAATTTTATGTTCTCTGTTAGATTTGTGTTGTGGGTTTTTTCCTTGAAAATTTGTTCAATCCCTGGCGGCAGTTCTGGTGGATTTGATGAATTTTAGAGGATTATGGCTGGGAATGTGCTGGAGTTTCGGTGAGAGTAACAGTTTCAGCCTTTCAGGGAACACTGTATATAGTGTTGAAAATATAGTTCGATCCTTGATACACTTCGGGCTCAGTAATCACTCCACGAAGACACCCCGATATCTAGCTCGACTCAACAAACACACAACCTTGGTTGCTCCAAATGTATATGAACTAAGTCACCAAGGAAGATAATGAATAGTGGAGGCAGCAGTAAGCCAGCTTCAAGAATGGAAGTGGCGGTTTCCTCCTCTCTGTCTCAAGTTCAAATTCCTTTTTCAGACTACTAAGATAAAACGGCAATGATAGGGGGCTTATAAGGGTGGTAAAGGGCTAGGTCATGATTGGGCTTAATTCCCAAAGGGCCCAACTCACAAGCTAGATAACAACCACCCTAATGGGCCGACTATCAAAGTCCAAGGCCTTTATCCAAAATATCCAAAAGAAATTGGTCGTCCAAGTGGGCCACGAGCGACTACCAATTAAGTCACTTCGAGTGGCCCCGAATCGTTATCGAGCCGAACTATCTATCAAGGTGTCGTTTTATTCCCACAACTGTTTTACATCATCGCTCGGATTTATTGGGTATCAAAAAACCCAACAAATCTCCACCTTGATACCCAATCAACCTGCAAGAAAAAACAACACAATGTTTATACTTGCCCAATCAAGGTAATCCAATAAAATTGGAATCACAGACCTTACCTAGTGTCTCGCACTCGAAACACACACCATACCTGCTCCATTTACTCGCTAGGACTAAGGTCAAAAATATCCAAGCAGAAGACAGATAATCACAGTAATCAATTAAGAACATACAACATGCGATGACAGATATAACCATAAGATAATACAGAAATCTTTTCAAAAATGCTCACACAAGAACATAAGACTAACTCCAAGTTAATCAAACACATCGGTCAACACGTATACACCACAATGCATAAATGACCTCATGAAAAGACCTCACACAATTATTCTATCCCATTCCGTGTAATTCTCTCATCGAGAACACATATCACACACACCGCCACATATGCTCACTAGATTGGTCACCACACATGCCTAACTGGTAAACAAGAATAGATCCTAAATTTATGGGATGCTCCTCTATCAACACCTCACTTCTCTCAACCTAAAGGGGATAATGGATCTCCACCTAATAGAAGTGATCTAAGTGTTTCTAACACTCTACCAGGCCAGGATTTTCAGATAGAAGATTTACAGGACATTCAAATGTCACACTCACCCCGGTACATCTCATCAATGCACTATCAGGCATCGACTCCACACATTACCAAAAGACATACTCACACTCACACTCGCTGCTAATGCATCACAAACCCACTATGCATGCCAACACATTACACACAGTAAAATCTGATTACACACAAATTCATGCAAAGTAACACATATCAAACAACGTGAAATACTACACAAAACAATGCATCGAATTAAGTAATCACACACATACAGACAGGATCACACAGATGCACATGCAGTAACTAGGAACCCTATCAATAAGGATCACCCTCAATCACACTAGGGTCATAACTAGACTCAATCACATTCGCCTCACTTCTCCCCTTTTTCTTCTTCTTAGGACAGTCTCTTATAAAGTGTCCACTCTTACCACAGCCGAAACATCGCTTGCCACCCATACTGGACCTTGACTTGTCCCAACTTTTACCTTTATGCTTACCACCATCCTCACTCAAGTCATCACTCGAGTCACCACTGTTTTGAATATGACACTTTTGCTTAAAATGACCCCTCAACATATGCAATTCACCACTCCTCTTAACCTCTTTCTCAACCTTAATTTTCATCTCCTTACTCCTAAGGAAATCTATGACAATCTCAGGTGTTAGGTTGTCCCTACCATACTTAATTGCATTCTTAACCTCTCTAAATGATTCAGGCATAGAATTAAGTAAAATAATGGCCTTGAAAATTTCAGACACCTCTTCATCACAGTTAACAATATCTTGCACAAGTTTGTTAAACACATCCAGATTGTCATCTAAATCCTTTGTAGGATCCATTTTAAAGCTGAAAATTTTTTCGAGTAAGTAAATTTTGTTAGAAGTAGTTTTAAGCAAATACAAGTCCTGTAACTTTTTCCAAAGTTCTTCCGTGGTTTTAAGTTTACCAACTTTTCTCAAAACAACATCAGATAGGTGTAAAATAATTGAAGTGTAAGCAAGCTCATCTAATTCTTCTGTTTGTTCCTTTGATAAATCAGCAGGATAAATGCCAGTAATAGCTTTTGAAACCTTTTGTTGAACCAAAATTCCCTTCATTTTTTGTTGCCAAATGGAAAAATCCCCTTTCCAATCGAAAACCCCCAAATCAAAACGTGCAGTCATTTTAAGACACGAAATGAACAAGAAATCATAAATTGACAATTAACCACAACAAGTGGTCCTAAAGTCAAAAGAAATCTAACAGGATTAACAAAAGAATACAACAAATAGGAAATTCGTCAATACACAATCAAAAGACCGAACAAACAATTTAGAGTAGCTTAACACCTCAAGCACGTAAGCAGGTAAGACAATTAAAACATAAATTCTAGCAACAGGCAATGGTTGTCAAGCAATGACAACCCCCAATCCTAATGACCAACCCACACGATGGTCTGCTATTGCAGGAATTTAAATAGTTTCAGCCAATTTACCAGAGCGGACTTTTCAATGTCCGTAAGATCGAGAGATGCGAAATTTTATCAAATTTAAGACCGCCAACTTTGTCCCAAATTCAGCACCACTGCAACCAAGAATCGACTTTCGAACCACCAAGGGCAAAATCGTCCAAATAAAATTCCAAACCCTGAAACGAAAATCTAACAATGCCAAAATGTCAGAAATATTGAAATTATCAAACTGTCTCAAAGCTACCTCGCCAGAAACTGCCGCACGCGCCACCGCCGGAGTCCACGCGCCTACCGCCGTCGTCGGAAAAATTTTGCCCGAAACACTACAAGATTCTCCTCTCCGTCACGAGTCCAATGGCGCAAACCGTTCGTTGATTGGAGCTCCCTACTGACGGGAATTTCAGTTTAAAATTCCGGTTGCAACTTTTGATTTTTGTCGATTTCGCCGCCTCCGACCACCGGTTTCAGCCCAAATTCCGGTCGAGAGTTCTCCTCCACGTTGCGGTCCTGCTGGTGGTCTTGGATCGCCGATTGGATGGCCGGAGATCGAACTTTTAGAAAATGGCAGAGAACTTCCTTTTTTGGTCGGTGCACTCCTCACGGTCTCCTTCTTGGTCGGCACTTCTTCTTCTTCTTGGTCCGTTTCAGCTCCACTGAGTGCACTCTGGGTTTCCCAGATTTTTTCTCCGGTTGGTGCTCTTGGAATCTCTCTCGGTCGACCCTTTCTTGCTTCCAGCGGTCTGTGCTTCTCTTCTTTACCCCGTTTCTTCTATGCTTCAGCCACCATAGGCTCTGATACCATGTTGAAAATATAGTTCGATCCTTAATACACTTCGAGCTCAGTAATCACTCCACGAAGACACCCCGATATCTAGCTCGACTCAACAAACACACAACTTTGGTTGCTCCAAATGTATATGAACTAAACCACCAAGGAAGATAATGAACAGTGGAGGCAGCAGTAAGCCAGCTTCAAGAATGGAAGTGGCGGTTTCCTCCTCTTTGTCTCAAGTTCAAATTCCTTTTTCAGACTACTAAGATAAAATGGCAACGGTAGGGGCTTATAAGGGTGGTAAAGGGCTAGGTCATGATTGGGCTTAATTCCCAAAGGTCCCAACTCACAAGCTAGATAACAACCACCTTAATGGGCCGACTATCCAAGTCCAAGGCCTTTATCCAAAATATCCAAAACAAATGAGCCGTCCAAATGGGCCACGAGCGACTACCAATTAAGTCACTTCGAGTGGCCCCGAATCGTTATCGAGCCGAACTATCTATCGAGGTGTCGTTTTATTCCCACAACTATTTTACATCATCGCCCGGATTTATTGGATATCAAAAAACCCAACATATAGAAAAAACTGAATTTTCTAATAAATTTGGTTCTTTTGTTCTATCTTATATTATGGTATTTTCATTTTCTTCCATTTACTTTAAGATTACTTGGGTAATTTGAATTTTTTTTGCATACGTTTCGTGGGCTTTTGACTAACTTTTCATGAATTGATTATTTTGAAAATAGTTTTTACTTGTGGATTCAGACTAATTATTGTGTTTTATATTCATATGCCCTTGCATTTTCAATACAATAGAATAAAATACGGCGTCTCCATAGATTCTCTCTTTGCATTATCTGGTTTAGAAAAATCTTTAAACCCGTGCAATTTTATTCCAATGTTTTCTGTTCATTAATATTTTATCAGATTTAAGGACTCCAGGAGTTTATTTAAGAATATTTTGTTTTAGTATTTCCAGTCAAATACATGTTTTATTTTCCTTCAAACAGAGTAATCAGATTGTAGCACTGAATGTGTAGTTTAAGAGCCAAATGTCATAGTCTCAGGTTGAGCATCAACTACGCCGTGAAGTTGAAATACAAAGCCATCTTCGACATCCTAACATGCTATGAATCTATGGCTATTTTTATGACCAGTGTGTTCGAGTTTGTTAGGGCATCCTAACATGCTACGACATCCTAACATGTTTAAGTCGCTCATTGCTTTATTAAAAGAGGTAAAATATGCATCATATGTTTAAGGCCATCTTCAACCTATATACACTAAATTTTACACTAAATTCTCACATTTACACTAAATTTGAATTACAGTTACACTATTCCAGCTTCTCTACTCCAACCCAGCAACACTAAATCTCACACCAAATGTACATTATTCATCATTTTCTATAATTTTTATTTTTAAAAAAATACAATTTCATTACATTTAATAATTTCGGTAATTAAATAGAAAAAACATTTTTATATTTTAATAATTAATATTTTATAAAATTAATTTATTTAGTAATTAATTTTTTTGAACACTTAAAAATTAATTTTGTCGTAAACAAATTGAAATTCAACTTGTTATTAATTGAAACTTCGAATAACATACTTGAAAATTTAAAACACGGGATATGAAATATGTAGCAATAACACAACTCGAAATAAAATAGGAAATTTAGTTTTGGGAGTTGCTATACTCCTCCCACAAGTGCTCAATCAATGCATTTCTTAGCGCGATGTGTGCTTCCCTGTCCTTAATCTTTCGATGTCGAGCAAGAAACTCTCGAAAGCGTTCATTCTCGTCCACGGCGACCTCAACTGTTGGACTCGGCGCTTCCACATATGCGCCAATTGGTGCACTGAGATCTCGTTCGTCCTCCACTATCATGTTATGCATGATAATGCATGCTGTCATTATGTCATGCAACACATTTTTTTTTCAAGATCGAGCCGGTCCACTGACAATCTTAAACCTTGATTGAAGCACCCCAAATGCACGTTCAACGTCTTTTCTACAACTTTCTTGCCTCATTGCAAAATACTTTTTCTTAGGAGTTTGAGGATCATGGATCGTTTGTACAAGTGTTGACCACTTAGGGTAAATTCCATCAGCTAAATAGTATCCCATTGTGTATTGTTTTTTCCTGTATTGTTTGCGTCAGGTTGAAAATTTGCATCCGAGTGGGGCATCGGAACAAGACATTGTAAGCATTCGTATTTAATATACATCGTTATTTTTCTGTCACACTTTATTAATAAATAATCTTACAAAAAATCTTGCAGATGGATAAAGCCAAAATGTTGTATGCACAAGACCCCACTAACAAGGGTGTTTTCAAATTTGATCATTTGTGGCCCCTGCTGAAGGAGATTGAAAAATTTAGCCCGACGCCGAATGTGGCACGCCATGAATTCCAAACCTCCCAAAATACATTTGGATCTTTTGAACAAGACTACTCACTTGCTGGGTCTCCCACATCTCCTGGAATTTCATCATTTTCTCTGAACATGGAGGACGTTGATGTTGGGGGTACTTCTTCTGAACGGCCAATGGGTGTTAAAAAGGCCAAAAACAAAAAAAAAAAAAAATTGAAGATGAGACTAGAAAAGAATTGAATGAGATCAAGGCTGAAAACAAAGAACTCACGGAGTTGGTAAGGAAGGGAGCGGCTGACAGACATAACTTTTATCAGTTGCAGATGTATAAGACCATCTCCAATGCAGCGGCAAAATGGCGTAAAACTCCATTTTGCCGCTGCAAGAACCCTCCAATGGAGCACCATTTTGCACGGCAAAATGGTGCTGATGAACAGTGCAGCGCCAGATTTGGCGCTGCACTGTTCATATACCGCACCAGCGGTATGTTTTTGTGTTTATATTTTTTTTTTTTTTTTAACTTTAATTTATATATTTTTTGTCCCTATTTCATTTTTTTTCTCCATTTTGGTCCCTACACTTTTGTTTAGTTTGATTTAAAAAAGTGATGTATATTTGAGATTGTCCATTAATTCCATAGTTCAATAAATTGTAGTGTTTTATCTTTTTATTCAAAGATATTTAACAATTATATTTTTAATATAGTGACAAATAGAAAATTTTGACAATAAAATGTAACACATTAAAATATGATAAACGGATGCGATTACAAAGATAATGAAAATTTTGAAATACATGGACGAAACTAAAATTAAATTAGACCACATCACAAACAATAACATAGTTTTTGACGACACGAGATAGTTGTTTTCAATAATCAGGCAAATTTGCTCCGGAGCCACCTAGATTATCGAATAGTGGACTGAACGAGCTTGAGTCAGATTGACTGACATTCATTTGTTCTTGGGTCCTTTTTCGAATGATCCGTTGTTGTTCACTCCTTATGAATTCACGCTTCATCGAATCTGATATTGAATCCAAGTTTGTCAATAAAATCTTGTTATCTTTTACTCACTTTATTTCCATTTCTATATCTCTCTATGCGCCAATAATTTGATGTTAAGGTTCCTTTCTAAGTCTAACTGATTTTAAGTTCTTACATCCCTTTTCATTTTCATGCAGTTGCACCTCAATCCTATTCATTCAGTTGTGCAGCTCCGACCATCAATGTAACATCTCAAGCTCAGGGATTCTAAAAATAAGAAAATTGAAACTGGTAATGTTGAAGATGCTGCTAATGTGGAAGAGCCCAAGGAAGAAAAACCATTGGATGCATCAAAGATGCAGGTTGTTTTTCCTTTTCTCCACTTGATTGTTGCTAAAATTTATTTTTCTTCAGTTTGTAACCGTTACGGTCTCTTTGATTATTTCAATTAGGTGCTACGAGTAACTATCTTTTCCTTTAATGAATGCATCACTTTTCAGTTAAGGAAGCCCTTTTTATGTTTTTATTTTATTTATTTATTTATTTTTTTGGAATATGTAAGAGATGACTGGAAAAGATATCTAGGCCCTTTGAATGCCATTCATCAATATATGCATACCATTTCCACTAAAATACACCTAGATAATACCTTTATAATAGTCAAGATAGATCTGAAATGTGTTTATTTGTTGCTATTCATGTTGCTATTCCACTCATTATTTCAAATAAGGTGGTTTGTAATAAATTTTTTTTGGAGAAGTGTGGTTAAAAAGTAGGTAATCTTTTTGGGGTTTATGTGTAGATTATCTTATTTGTAGAATGTGTGGTTGAAAAAAATGAGATTTTGAATAATGGGTACCAAACATGGGCTTAATCTAACTTTTAAGATAATACAATTCTTGTATTTCTTTGGTTTTGTATATCGTGGTTTGATGGAGGATGAATAAATGCTTTTACCAAGAGGATTCACGTCTCTCTGTGTACTTAAGCAGCTGTTCAATATTTAATATGCATTCCTTTACTTCATGTGTTTATATGGTTTAAGTCAACAAAGTGACACTGTGTAAAGACCCTGAAATAACCTTTCAGTAATTAATATCTTGTAAATAAAGGGTTTAATATTATCTGTCAAAGAATAACAGTGATTTTTATTATTACTTGGTTTATCGAGAAGTGGCACTATTACACTATTTTGTTGCAATGGTAGCTAAGATTATTTAGCTTGAGAAGGGAGAAGAGCTTTTTCCATAGAAGGCAAATTACAATGTGTTCGGCGGCTTGGGCATGGTTTTTATGGTGTTTTTTTTTTTTTTTTTTTTTTTTTTGTGTTTTCTAGATAAGATGTGTAGTTAAAAATTGATGAGAGAAAATGTGTATGGTTCAAAGTGGTTTGAGAAATTGTCTAAAAAAATGGTTTATAATTTGGTTTTTAAACCAAAACTGAACGGTCGGTTGATCTAAGCTTTTTCTTTTTTTCTGAGGAATTGTAAACATGTATCTTGTCAAAAGAAGAGTATAATTTGGAAATTTGACATGTGTACCATAAAATGTGTAGTTAAAATTAAAGTTTGACAAATTGAAACTTTAATAAAATTTTAGCAGAGTTTTATCAAACAAGCACTAATATTCTTTTCTCAAGCTGAGGCATTAATAAAATAATGTGAATTTCCAGTACTCATTTTCGTTGTTATCACGTTGTCAGAATGTTATGTCCATTAGTGTGTTTTAGGGGGATGTAAAAGAACCATCAATTTTTGTAAACTTTTCACCAATCTCCAGAAGTTTAAATTACACGGATCAAAATATGCTATTTCCGGTTTTGATAAATTGCATGCAAATAAGTAAGGTATACAACACATGATAGCAATATAAACAATATTTTTGACAAAGTCAAGTTAGATTATCCAAGCTATATACGCAGATAAATAAAAAAATTCAACGTTTAGATGTCCAACCATAAAGAAAAAAGTAAGCAGAAATCCAAAAAGTCGACTATCACCTTTTCTCAATATTTATGTCCAAAGTCGCATGTTTTACATCTAACAAATACTTCTTAGGAGTTGAACGTGTAATGTTGCATTCTTTTTATGAACAAAAATCTTTCTATTCCTCTCTTCGTTGCTGTGGACTTTATGAATAGCTCAAGTAAGTGAATTGAAGGAGTAAATAAAGTATATAACAAATTATTTGATTATCTAAAGCCTATAAATAATGTTTCCGTCATACCAGAGCTATATGATATTCAAATCGAGCTATATAATATTCAAATCAAACGACAAGTTTCTCTACCTGAAGATTAATTTTACTGTCTCAATGTTCTTTGTCTAAAAAATATGCAAATTAAAATGATCAAATATTGTATGTAGCAATAACGAGAGTTACGAACTGTGTTAATCTGAAGATATTAATATGCGATGACTATGAAAACCTAAGAAATGTGACGAGTAATGTGGTGTATAAAGAGGTTTTTCAAAATTTATAATACTCTTGATAACATAGTTATTATTAATATTTAAATTGATATTCGCTGTTATTAATTTTCTTGATTTTTTCTCATTTTTTCGTGTCGGTATATTTTATTTTGACAATGGAATATGTCCGTGTATCGCACGGGTGTGAAACTAGTATATATAAAGTTTTGAGAGATAATTTCAATTGCATAAATAAATTTAAAAAAAAATCAAAAACACTAGATAATATAGTAAAAATAATAAAATTTTCATCTTCATTTCGATTTTACAATGTATGACTGCTTGAAATTTAAAATTTTCCTTAGAGAAGTTTTGTAGGGGTGTATATGGAAATTTTAAAAAAATTGTAAAGGCAGAATTGTCTAAAAATATTTTTATCTTATTGACCTTTGTGAAGAAATTGGCCCAGCTGCAGCCCAAAGCCTCCAGCCCAAAACCGGAAAATGTTAGCCCACTTATGCAATGTTGCTGAGTCCATTACCTCGCCAAACCCGAAGGCCCAAGTCGCAGTTTTGGAAACACGTTTCTCTTAAGCTAACTGAATCTGCTTTCAACCATTTGATGAACCACCTGGAGCCGTTTTGAACCGTTGGATTTGCCTTATCTCTTAAGTCAAATGAAAAGGCGAGGAGTGTCCAGATTCATCCATTCTGATTCATTCATTCGTCTCTCTCTGATTCTGAACTTCTCTCTCATCTCGTCTCTTTGTTCTTGGCAATTTTCTCTCTTTTCACTTTGATTCTTCAGAAGGATTTGTAATATTCTTTTGAAATTGTAAGAGAGTATTCTTGTGTTCATAGTAAACACACTTTGATTCATTTTTGAGAGTTTTCACAGAGTATTTGGTTTCGCAGTTGTGCGATTTGTGTTTTGCAATATTTTTGTATAAACTGTTGTTTTGATACAAAAATTCCTTATTGTTGTTTGTAAATCAATAAATTTTATCAATTTTTGTTGGGTTTGGTGATTTCGATTTCTTTACAGTGGTATCAGAGTCTTAGGGTTCTGATACGAAATTTTTTTTTAGGGTTTCGTTTGGTTTTTTGGGATCTTAGTTTCTTCCTTTAAAAACTTCAATTTCTTTTTGATAAAACCCCAGATCTAACGTACTCAGGGTTGAAATTCTTGAAACCTTTGAGTTTTTGAAAGATCTGCATATTTTGGATACGAATCTGTTGGTTACTTGGCATACTGGTACTTGATCGTGAAAGATCTGAGGTCAGATCTACTTTTGCTTGAAAAGTTTCAAAAGAAACTATTATATTCGAGCAATCAGGTGAAATCTTGAAATTCTTTTAGGGTTTCTTTAATTTTTACTTTTGTTCTTTCTGTTTCTTCCGTTGAAGCCCCTCTTGGACCCTTTTACTCACCTTTGTCCAGGATTCCCTTTGAGAATTAAGGAATCTGAGGAAGTTCTTGGCCGACCCAAGTAGGGTTGAGGAAAGAAAGACATTTTTTGCTGATTCTTGTACTTAGTCGATTCACTTCTATATAATTTGAGATCTGCAGTAGTAATTTGTGCCTTGTGTTGTGAATTTTATGTGTAATCTGAAATTTGTAATATCATGTTTTGCACTTGATTGCATAATTTGTCTGCATTTTTCTGTTCCCACTCCTTACTGTGCATTCTTAGTCTCCCATAATTGTTTTGAATATGAATACTGCTAAGGTTGAGGTTGAGGTATGGAATGGGAAGGGGGATTTTAGTTTATGAGGACAAAAAATTAAAGCCCTCTTACTTCAATTATATTTGTGTGATCTTTGGAAATGATAATATCTTCTTGAGTTCTTGAAAGAAACTCTAACAACCCGGAACTTGTACCCAAGCTGTTAACTTACAATGTCCATTTTAGGAGAGCCCAACCCATCTTATCACCCATGGCTTTCTGTCGCGTACGTAGGATTCGAACTCAAGATCTCTTCCTTATGAGATACTTAAACTCAATCATGATACCAATTGGGAAAGTGTAGAACTCCAAATATTTAAATGTAGTCATATTGATCATTTTGTACCACAAGTAACATGTTGAATCATCATACCTTCATCATCAGAAAATAGGAAGGGATAACATGAATGAGCTACGTCTCATAAGTAAACCTCATGCATATGATGCATGCCTATAATATGTAAATGCACATTACTGTAAAATAATAACTTTTTCCAATATGTATAACTTTCTTTTAATTTCTTAAAAAACTTAATATTAACATCATGAGTGTACCGCTGTACTACCTAAAGTGTATCTACATCTAGTAGTACTCTTCTTTCCATCAATATCCCATGTCATATCAATGTCTACATAGCCTTGTAATCTCAAATTTATTATTATTATTTTTTTTTTTTGGAAATACAAGTCTAAATCTAAAATACCTCTCTAAGTATGTAAGAATTCACTTTACCATCTAAGCCCTTGTATGGTCCAAGAATTTTATACAACTTCCCTTCAGAACACATTTTCAACCACACATTTTTGTAGGACCCACTACTTTCACACTTTTCAACCTCTTTTAAACCATAAATTCTTCCAAAAATTCATTTTTCCTCCAATTTCTCCTACACCAAACGGGCTCTAAGAATCCACTCTACTGCCTCCCAATACTATTTATCTAGATTGCTCATATAGATATACAAAACTCGCACTCCATTTACTATGTCCGATCTTGTACATATCATGTCATACGTAAGACTAGCAAAATAGATGTATAAGGCACCTTAGCCATGTAGGAAGCTAAAGAAGTACTTACTGATTTTGCATCATCTATACTGAACCTACTTAGCACCTTTTTCGTATACTCTTCCTGTGATAGTTTCAAGATGTCATTGTCTCCTATAATTCTCATCCCGATTACTTGTTTTGCAACACCCTAATTCTTCACTGCAAACTCTTTGGACTCATTTTTGAACTTATCTATTTCTTGTTTGCAAGCACCTACAGTCAAAATATCATCAACATATAACATCAAAATAATATAGGAGTTACCAATGTTCTTTACATAACAGCAATAATATATAACAATAATGATCTCCTGACACCTATTGAAGCTATTACTATCCATAAAATCGTCAATTTTTTTATACTACTGTAACACCCCAAGTTCGAAATCTTAAACTTAGGCGTGTTAACTTTTCTTTACTTAAATGCGGAAAAGAAATCATTTAAAACCTTAACATTTTCATTTCTATTATAAAATTTTACAGAAATTTCGGCAAAGTCTCCTTTATAAATTGGACGTAGCCAACCTGTAGAGGGACATCAAAACCATTTTTAAAATACACATCGCAACTCATTCAATCCCAAACATCATCCAAACCATTACGATAAGTCTCAAACTCCTCAAAAATAAAATTCTAAATAAATAAACATTAGCAAATGAAATAAGAGGTAATTTAACCTCAATAATACATGAATTAAAGAATAAAAATGAGAAATTGAAATAAATTCTAATTTAACTTTATTTTAAAAGTGTTGAAGCGGGTATAGCCTAAGTCAGCTGTCGAGTGCCCTCCTCGGATCACCTAACTTTCATCACCTGAAATGTTGGGGAGGGATTGAGGTGAGCTAAAGCTCAGTAAGTAAACTTTATGTACGTGATGCATGCTCATTATATGAAATGCCTTATACCATTCAAAGTAATTACCCTCATTTACTTTACTTTTCAAGACATTCATGCTTTCCAAACTTTCACTTAAACATTTCAAAGAAACTTTAACTTCATTTCAAGACTTTTACTTCATTTCAAGACTTTTACTTCATTTCAAGACTTTCACTTCATTTCAAAACTTTCACTTCATTTCCAGACTTTCGCATCATTTCAAGACTTTTACTTCATTTCAAGACTTTCACTTCATTTCAAGACTTTCATTTCAAGACTTTCGCATCATTTCAAGACTTTCACTTCATTTCAATCGTGAGCGTAATTAGTGTATCTTCTAGCCAATCACAATACAGTGGGCAATTTCCTTTATTTAAAACCAGGTTATCACTTTTCCACCGCATAGCGGTTTTATATTTGCCACCGCCAAGAGGTTTAGCAATCGTCACCGCAAGCGGTTTAATATTTGCCACCGCCAAGCGGTTTAGCAATCGTCACCACAAAGCGGTTTAATATTTGCCACCGTCAAGCGGTTTAGCAATCGTCACCGCAAAGCGGTTTAATATTTGCCACCGTCAAGCGGTTAAGCAATCGTCACCGCAAAGCGGTTTAATATTTGCCACCGTCAAGCGGTTTAGCAATCGTCACCGCAAAGCGGTTTAATATTTGCCACTGTAAAGTCAATTTAATTCGGTTACGCCGGTCTCCCACGCCCCATTTCCCACTCCCACCTCTCATGGCATAGAAGTACATCAATTTATTCTTCAAACTTGGGATACATCCTTTTTGAGAAAACTAAAACTTACCACATTCTTCATTTAAAATCATTAGACTTCCCCAACTCAATGAAAGTGCATGCTTGACGATGCAAAGATATGATAACATGTATGCTTAAATTTACATGTATAAAGTTCATAGAAAGCATCACAAGCAATTAAATTTCAAGAACATAATTTAAGCCCATTAATTACACCTTAAACATTTAACTTCAATGAAAATGAGGGAAGTTTACTTACTTTACGTTCTTAGTATTTACCGTCCAAAATTGTGAGTGGAAGCATCTTGGTTGCCCGTAACATCAATGTACCAAAATTCCTAGTTATTTCCATTCGTCAAAAGGTATAACTTTCAGTTCACAAACACATTCATTATTCATTTTAATACTAATCAAACATTAACCGAGATTAAAACTTCAATTTAACCCAAGCGTGACTTTACATAATAACCAAAACATATAAACCATATTCGAGACAAGAAATGAATCTCAATGCACATTAGAAGGCCTTCTCATCTTTTAAATTCAAATTCAAACTCAAAATTACATAACTTTAGAAATTACTTAATCGTGATTCTAACAAATTCACAAATCTTAAAATAACCATTTATTACCAACTTTACCAAAAAGCAGTTAACTAATTTCATAAATCTAATCAAATTCGAAAAACTGAATCTATAACTTTTAATCCAAAATTTCATAACTCTGAAAAATCACCACCAGGTCTGAGAATCAATGTGATCATTTACATGCTATCTCCCAAATTTCGAAATTTAGCATTTCTAACTCGAAATACAACTAAACATTTCAATTAAACTAACAAATTCACGATTTTTGAAATCTAAAATCTACCCATATAACTTTTAAAAATCTGAAATTTATATTTTTATCGCCAAAACTTGAATATATATACATATACCCACACCAAAAATTCAAAATTTATATATTTACATATACCCATACATACATAACAATATACACATTCCCATACATCAATACTCACACACATAATATCATTAAATCCTTAATTTAAGGTAAAATTCGAAAATTAAACAAAAATTAAAATCTGAAACTAACCTATAATTCTGAATTTATATATATAGGGTGCATACATACGTTATTTACATAGAATCTATATATATATATATATATATATATATATATATATATATATATATATATATATATATATATATACATACATGTGTACATCGAATTATGGATGTGTGTGTGCGTGGAATTTGTGAAACCGTGTGTGTGTGCGGTTCGTGTGTGTGTGTGTGTGTGTGTGTGTCGTGAAGAGAAAGGGGAAGAGGGGGCTTACTGCCAGTGGTGGTGGTGACCGGCGGCTGCGCGAACGGAGAGACCGAGAGAAGAGCGAGGCGGAGAGGAAGAGTGAGGCGTTGACGAGAGCGAGGACGAGGGAGAGAGACCGAGAGAGCGTGAGTGTGAGAGAGAGACCGAAATAGAGAGCGGAGTGAGGGATTAATTAGGTTAGGTTAAGTTTTAAATCTTTTGGAATTTGCGAATCAGTCCCTCAAATCTCCTCTTTTGTTTAAGTAAGTTTATAAGTTCTATTTACCCTCGATTGACACTAAACTCTCCCCCCAAATTTCAAATTGGCATAATAAAATAGAAATATAACATGCTTAGGCAAGAAGACAATTAATCACATAGAATTGCACGTAAATAATTAAAATAACCAATTTATAAACTTTCAAATTGGTACATTGATCGAGATGGCGTCCAAGTCCTTCCACTGCAAAATAATTCCAATTATAGACATTGAAGATCATAAATTTATAATTTATAATAAAATTCACAACAATATTACGTGAAATTTAAAATTGCACGTAAAAATGAAAAGCGGTCTTACAACTACTGTCTTGGGTCTTGTTTAAGACCATACAAATTCTTTTGAAGTCTGCATAATTTTTCCTTTCTTTATTTAAAATTTGAAAAATATCTCTGCTTGAAAATCCAAACCTCAGATATATTTTTAATAAAAAGAAATTACACTAAAAGAGAGGGGCCGTAGGAGTCTTAACTAAAAAAAAGAAAAGGAAAATTACACGGTTTATTCTCAAATAAGAACAATGCATCTTATTTAAATTTGTTCACTTATTTTGCATATGCAAAATATACCGCAAGTGTACGGGTTGTGGCAAGTAATATAATGGACCAAAGAGTCTAGAGTATCGTTCCTACAAGGATTGTAATTGATTACCAAAATATGTTAATTCTTACTCTATTTGAACACACGAATGTTGATTAGTATTTTAAACTAAAATTAAACTAAATCTAAATTAATGCAATAACGAAGAAAACATGAATGTCAAATTGTTTTTATAAAGTGATTGTAAAGTGTTGAGACTCACGATTTCACTATAGTCAATAATATTACCTCAAGTTTTATTCCAATAGATGTGTTTAATTGAATTCACTTATGTATATTGAAATTCCTCTCTAAAGTTTAAATCAATTCTGTCTAACTAAGTTAACCATATATCTCTATAGAGTGTCAGGACTATTCCTTACTTAAATGCATAAAATCCTCTAGAATTCAAAATTTATCTCACGCAATCAAAAATTCATAACTCTATTGTTTTGTTGAAACAACTAGATTTATTATCATGGTCTAGTTTGTTAACTCATTCGAGTTAACTCACCTCTCAGATCATGAAAACAAACCACAAAATCTGTGAATTAGCGATCAAGTAATTCAAGCATTAAACACAATAAATAAATCAACACATGCAACATATAGGAAAAACTTGAAGTTTGAAATTAATGAAATAAAACTAGGCTACATCATTTATCTTAACTTATGAATTTAGTTACACATCAAAAAGAAATTTTAAATGCGGTAAAAATAGTAAAACATGATTGAGTTTATTGAATTGACAAGAAGAAAAGCAATCTTGCATCAAGATTTGATTCCACGTTGTTAATCTTCTAATCTCGTGTCTTTTGCCTCGCTTGATTTCCTTAGAATTGAATGTAAAAGTGCTAACAATCGTCATTAGGAGGCTGAGCAAAAGTATTCTCATATGTTGTTTAATAGGATAGGAAGAAACATGGTTAGGGGTGGATGTGGTTCGGTTTGGTTTGATATTGGTTCCAGAAGAACCAAATCAAACCATGAACTGATGATTTTTTTACTAATGTGATAAATTGGTTTTTATAAAGATATGGAACCAAACCGAAACTAGTGTGAATGCGTGTCTATTGAAAAGAAGAGAAATGAATTAGAATTAGAATTAGAATTAAAATTTAGATTTATGATTTAAAATCTTTGTCTAATTGGAAATGAGGTAAAATGTATAGTAAATAACATTTTTGTACATTTCACATTTATAATTTTAGATTAAAAATTTTTGGTGAGAAGAATACCCACTGGTTTGTAAAAAATATATATCTATAAAAAAATTGAGTTTTGTTCTTGGTTCTAGAATGAGAACCAGAATCGAAACCAAATGGTTCTTGATTCTAAGAACCAAACTGTTTTTTTATTTTTATTTTTTATGTAGAACCGACCAAAACCGCTTGATTTGGTTCAGGTTTGGTTTGATTTGGTTTGGTTTGGTTTGATTTGGTTTGTTCGGTTATTTTTTCCACTCCTAAACATGGTAGAATAGGGAAAGAATTATTTCCAAAACCCATGCAAAAAGCCCATAGTCGCCCCAAATGGAAACTTTCTTGGCCGCGTGGTTGAAGGTGTGGTGGCCACGTCATTTACCTTTTTTTTTTTTTGACTTCTGACCAATTTAGAATTATAGCGTGGCCGCTTGTTCAACTATTCCATGCAACTTTCTACTTTTTGGTTCGTTTAAGTTGTTCCCCACTCTTTAATTTCAATTCAAGCCCTTTATCTTCTGATTTGATCACTCTGTTCCTCATACGTCTTTGGAATCTTCTTAAATAAATGAATTCATCCATTGATTTCTTCATTCAAACCTCAAACTCCTGATTCCTTTCACTTTGGCTCCACTCATCTCCCCGATTGATGCAATTTAGCTTCCTTTTCCATCAACTTGCCCTTATTTTTCTTTATTGCTTCATTCTCTTGCTTTTGATATAAAATCTGATTTAATAATGAATAAACATAACTTGAGTAGAAATTATTCTCGAACGGCAATAAATAATCTTAATTTTGAAACATAAATAAGTGAATTAACAAAATTCATTTGAAATACGGCCGCCCTATTATATTTGCAACACAACACAATACTCTATACAACCGTGTGTTCTTTGAAAAGACTAATGGATGCCAACCCAATCATGTCTAGCCACAAGATACCTTCGATTAGTCCATGTAGGTCAGAAGATTGAATTAATCTGAAGTCGTTCTCTTTGATTCCCATATTAGATAATAGATATCCAGTCTCCTGCCTGTTTCATTCTCTCTAAATGTGTGGAATGTGAAATTTCATTCTGCTCATGTTGCGAATGATGGAGGCTAGTGTATATTGAACTTCCTAATGCCCCTTCTTTGGTTGAAGACATAAAATTATGATAGTCTTGGAATATATTTTGACCCGAACCTTATAATATCCAGTTTCCGAGCGTAAACTCAGTCCATTAACCACTGCTTTCGGCTCAGCTACCAAGATAGAACATCATCCATATGTTGAAATAATTGGTCAATTATTTATAGTATGAATTGAAAAATTCTCCAATTGATGCAATAGTTGGTCACAACTTTTCAAATATTTAGACTTATATTGAAAAGTCACGATGTTTAGGATTGAGTGTGACTATTCAATGATTGAAAAATGAAAAGTCATAATCTTATGAATAAGTGCAATCTAGACCATTAAAAATGAAAATGTATGAGAAATAGTTTAAATTAGTTTTGCCAAGAGATGCAATCTTTTGAACAGACACTTGAAAATCTATAAATAAGACCCTCCTAATTCCATTTGATTCACTCCAAATCAATTCCATTTAATTGATTTCTAATTCTTTCTTTCTCCAAATTCCGTTAAAGTTTCTTATTCGATATTTATTATTCGATGTCAATTCCGTTCTTGAAGAGTATAGTCAAGCGTTGGTTCGTCAAACAAAATTAATAATGTGCTATATTAATTTTGGAAGAAGCGTTGTATCTTTGGAGATGCACGTCCATTTGATCATGTTAGCACCAGTACAGTGGGCGAAATCCGTCTTAAGGAGATTTGCATTCGCATACCTCGCTTCATTTTATCTCCTTCTAATTTCTCTATGTTAGTAAGTCGAAATTATATGTGCATATCATGATTTCGGTAAGTCAAAATTTATTCGATATTTTGCAAGTGTAAGTCGTTATTTAATCGTCTTTGCATGCACGTATTTTTTTCATTAAAAGAATATGATTATGCACAATTTTATCCAACAATCTTAAGATGGAATTCTCTTTTTGTTTTGCATGCTATATTCTGTTTTAGTGCATGGATCGATATTAAATTTTGATTAGAAGCATTCTATGTACCACTATTAGTAGAAAGTATATAAGTTTTATTATTTATGTTATGTACGTTGATACAATTTTGTTGTATCCTAATTATGTAGTCTCGCTTATCTTGTTGAAGATTATGTTACCATTTATTGGTAGAATTATCATTCATCTTAAATGATAATTTGGAAAGGACAATGGTCTATTTCATGAAAAAACCCACTTAATTTGTTATTATTGTGAGATGGTACTTATGCAAATTAGAAGATAATATTATATTATCTTATCATGTTACTTATAATTGCACAACAAGTATATTTATTCATTATGAGGTTTGCCTCTATAAAATGAAGAATGTGAATAGTACTATTGATGAATATTAAAATTAGTTTGACCTAGGTATCGTGGGGTCAAACAATTCATTATCAACATAAACTTGGATCTATCCAAATCTTTATGGAGCTAATAAGGTCTACAAGTCACATTCTTAAAATTACCTTTTGTGAAAAGGTGGAAAGGTTGAAAGCCCTTTTATACAAAAAATAAAAAATAAAAAATATATATAAATAAATACAAGAATGATATATTAAATGTCATGGACCTTAAACAAAAAGTGGTTATTATTGACCGTCTTAAATATGAAAGTACATGAGCTTTTATTGATGTTTCTAGCCATTTATATGTTGACTAGAAGTGAGTGGATAAATATAAATAAAAACATGATAGAACTTTAAAAGAGATGATGAACTCTAAGTTCTAGCCTAACACAGTATTGTGGGGGTATGATGATTGTTTGTATAACATCCTCAATTAAAGTTCGAATGTAACCCAAGATTTGTGGGGGGATGTCGTTGCTTTCTTCAAATTAAAATATTATTATGATATTCAAAAATATTTGAAATGATAAACTGCACTGTAATGAATGCCTTGTTAAAAGTAATATGCGCATGATGTTGAAAATTGGATATCCATTGCAAGGATTCAAAATCTACTAGTAAATATATTTTACTATTGATGGTGTAGTTTAATTTATGAAAATCCTTAATACAACTTAAGTATTGAAAGAAATTAGTGCTTTCAAGTAACGTTAGAAGGCAGCATGATAACTACAATGATTTTTGGAAGGATTTTGAAATTGGTAACATTTGTGCCTGTTATATCATTTGATAGAGATTGATAGCTACAAATCATATGGCACAAAATGTCATGTATAACAGTAATTCTCAAATTTACGCATAGACATATTATCATTTGGAAATTACTCTTAAATGGAACAATGCTGATTGTTTTATCAAATGATAACCTATCAGATCCGTTTATAAATGGGTTATTTTGAGAGTAGATTGCGAATCGAGGGAAATGGGTGTAAAGCCTAAACTAACGAGTCAGCTTAATGGAAACCAAACCTGGCGACTGGAGATCCCACGAACTAGGTTTAATAGGAAAACTAGTTATGATTGACTTGATGAGAAGCACTTTAGAGTTTTTACTCCTTCCCATTTCTATGATGCAAAAGTGCTACCTACAAAGAATGTTTAGGATAAGTTTTTACTTTTAATGATAACTTTATCTTGTAATTAGTACAAGTGGGGTATTGTAGGATACTCTTTATAGAATATCACCTATGTTAGTGCGAACGTGGCCGGTTCTTTGAGAATTTTACTTAGGCGAATTCTCTAAAGCACTCGCAGAATCCAAGAAGTTCAGGGCCGAAATAATGAACACAATAGAGAACCAAGTTTGATATGAGAGATGATGTGTTTGATCTATTATCTAAGCTTGCAATAACGGCTGACAGTTCAAAACGTTGCGTTCACTGATTAGCCAAGTGAGTTCGATAAATTCTTACTATGGAAGGTTCAAAGCGAAAGCTACCTATCTTGATGCTATATCTTTCAAATTGTACTCTTCTTCATCTTCCTTGTTTTGAGTCGACTTCTTCCATTCATGCGGGGGATTGTTGGAATAATTGGTCAATTATTTATAGTATGAATTTGAAAAGTCTCCAATTGGTGCAATGGTTGGTCACAACTTTTCAAATATTTAGGCTTATATTGAAAATTCATGATGTTTAGGATTGGATGTGACTATTCAAAGATTGAAAAATGAAAAGTCATAATCTTATGAATAGGTGCAATCTAGACCATTAAAAATGAAAATGTATGATCTAATGGTTTAAATTAGTTTTGCCAAGAGATGCAACCTTTTGAAGAGACACTTGAAAATCTATAAATAGGACTCTCCTAATTCCATTTAATTCACTCCAAATCAATTCCATATAATTGATTTCTAATTCTTTCTTTCTCTAAATTCCGCCAAAGTTTCGTATTCGATATTTATTATTCGATGTCAATTCCGTTCTTGAAGAGTATAGTCAAGCTTTGGTTCTCCCGAAAAAATTAATAATGTGCTATATTAATTTTGCAAGAAGCGTTGTATCTTGGGAGATGGACGTCCATTTGCTCCTGTTAGCACCAGTGCAGGGGCGAAATCCGTCTTAAGAAGATTTGCATTTGCATACCTCACTTCATTTTATCTCCTTCTAATTTCTCTATGTTAGTAAGTCGAAATTATATGTACATATCATGATTTCGGTAACTCAAAATTTATTCGATATTTTGCAAGTGTAAGTCATTATTTAATCGTCTTTGCATGTACGTATTTTTTTCATTAAAAGAATATAATTATGCACAATTTTAACCAACACCATAAAAGTCAAAGAATCCATATATCAATTTCCCTTTCATCCAACAAAATAGTCCTCCAGCAGATTGTTGATTAGCTTTAAGGGATCCATCTGTGTTAAGCTTTACCCAAGCCTCATTTGGCTTGACCTATTTAACTGGCATGGAATAACTCTTCCTTCTTTTATCCTTATTCAAAATAATGCATGCCCTCATTAGATTCTCCGCTAGTAGTTTGTTTTTCCAATCACTCTATGCAAGCTCATTTTAGTTCCTTTATGTTTAGAATCATTTCGTTCCAACTATAAAAATCAAGGAATAAGCCGAGGCAGTGTCGATGCATTGTTCCTGGTTTTCCATTTTTTCAGATAGCCGTGTCTGTATTCAAATTTTGGTGATTCCAATAAGCTTTGAACTCCAAACTCACACAACTCTATAGCAAAGGAACACTGACACTTAGAGACTATAGACGTGCCAGATTTCTTATGGATAATATCATCAATGGAGATCCAATTATTCCAAAACCTTCGGACAAACGTAGAAACTTTTGGTGGCACACTCTTGTTCCATATATATTTGCAATAATTCTATGGAGACATTTTTTTGGAACATATTTAAGTGACATTGTGATATATCACACATTCATTGGGTGGTAAAAATAACTACCCATCACTTATTTTTTCATTATCCATTGAATGTATGACATGTCACAATGTCAATTAAAAATGTCTTCAAATAATGTCTCCCAATAATTACTCATAAATTTGTACGTGGATTGGACAATGTTGCTTTATCTAAATAGATCAATAGAAGAATTTATAGAAAATTTCTTATATTTTCCTTGTACTTTGAAATGTTGTGGTTGTATCATGTAAATTTCTTTCTTCGAATCACTATGAAGAAAGGTTGTCTTCATATCCACCCGCTATAGGTGCAAGTCTTCATTTACCACTAATTCAAGTACTGCTCTAATTGAGATTAATCTCATCATGGGAGACTGATAAGTGTATTTTACACACTTATTTGTATGTAAAAATTAGAATATATTGTTGTCGTTTTAGAATAAATGCTGTTTTATTTGTGTTTATTTGTTTACATTTCAGAAAATGTCCCAAAATGATGAGGAATGAAGAGATTGATGGAAAAATGCACGTTTGGATGTTAATTGGAGACAATTGAGGAGTCAATGACATCAACCTAGAAACATGCATGCATTGTGCCAAAGTAAATAAATCAGAAGTTGGGGACCCAATTGAAGGACTTGAGAGTCGAAAAGAGCAAATTGATAAGATTCCAAAGTTTGGGGACTAAATCGCTTCAATTAAAAGTAGAGGGCCAAAGAGGCAATTAAAATACATGGACCAATTTATAAAGAACTGAAATTCATAAATTGCACAAAAATAGATAACCACATGATCGCGCATCGAAGCAAAAATCGGACCAGTGCCTAAGCAACATTACCACGCCATCTACGGCTTTTGAACTGCGTGATCGCATGTTTGTTCATCTAGGCCATGATATGGGCGTTTTGCGCAGATTCAACAACTTTTTCTTCTCTTTTCCACTAGGTTTCTCTAATACCTATAAATACAACTTATGAGGCACGATTTATGGACATTTTCCTCACTTAAGAACATCATACAATTGATTTTTTCACATGGAATTCTTGGGAGATTGAAGCATAGCAAAGGGGCGCGAGTTGAAGATCACATGCAAAATTGATATTTGGTGCAAGCTTTCCATTCTCTTATGTTATTTTCAATGAACGCTATATTTTATTGTTTTTATTGTTTATTGATGATGTGTAACTAAACTCCATGTTGGGATGAAGAATGTAGCATAGCTTTATTATTTTAATTCCTTATTCCGTTGTTTTAACGATTCGTTGCATGTATTGATTTATTATTGTGTTTATTGCATGATTTAATTGGCTACTAATTCATGATTCCATGAGTTATTTTCATAAATCGAGATGTGAGTTAATAACTTAGATCAAGGTAATAAATCCAGTAATTGGACAATAGATAGAGATATAATTTTATTATTATCGTGGTCATGTGTGAATTCTTGTGTTTATTGCATCTAGATAAGAAATATTCGGACCTTCTGTAGAGATACATGGTTGACTTATTTAGGTAGAATTGATTTAAACTCGAGAGAGAAATTTTAATTTTTATTAGTGAATTCGATCGAGTGCATATTTAGGAAATAAAACTGGAATTGGAACTAATTTAATTGGTTAGGTGAAGTCGTGAATCTCAACTACTTTACAATCGTTAAAAAAAATTTAGTTCTTTAATTCTTTAGTTAATTTTCTTAATTTAATTTAAAACACCAAACAAATTCGCCCGTTCAAATAAGGATAGGAACTAACAATTTTGATAGTTAATAGCAAACCTTGTGGAGCAATATAACGGACTTTTTTGTCCACTTTTTAATTTTCACGATCCGTACATTTGCAGGGATATTTTGCATCCCAAAAGAAAGTTAACAGAGACAAAATCTCAATATAATCAATTCATTCTTTCTGTTGAAATCCATCTGCAACTAGTCTTGCTTTATATTGCTTACTGCCATCATATTCTTCTTTTAATTGGTAAACTCGTTTATTCTACAAAGTTTTCTTTCCTTTCGGTAACTGTCAATTCTGATATCTGATTAGACAGTAATAAGTCCATCTCATCCTACATGGTTATCTCTCGCTTGATTGATTCATTAATATGTACAACTTCACTATAACTTTTTGATTTGCCTCATCAGTCAATAGAATATAATGGAACGATAGAGAATATCTTTGTAGAGGTCAAATAATTCCGATGAATCATCTGGGTTGAGTTGTAGTGGTGTTCAAATTTAGTTCTAGTTCTATATTTTTCTACCAGTATTCTTTAACTCAATCCCTGAAAGATATTTCAAAGAAGGATCACCCCAGGTTTCTTAACTTCAGGAGTTTAGTCTTTATGGTTTGTTCCATATTGTCCCTGTACAAGATGATTTCATTAGAGATTACATTCTTGCTTCTGATAACCTTTCGAGTTTGATCATCCCAAAAAATGATAATCAAACTGGTTATTACCATACTCAATAAATAAATAAAGAAATATCTTTTTGATTTAGAATAAAGCTTGCTTCTTGCAGTAGAATTAATGTGAATATATTGAATACAATTAGATACTTTCATATGTGTGTCTATTACCTCTTTACTGCTTCAAGCTTGCTTTTTACTGTAGAATCAATTGGAATGTGTTAAATGCAACCTAACACCTTTGAGTGTGAAATTTTTACCTCTTTGTCGCTCCAAATCTCTTTTGGTAATCTACAGTTCAATGGTGTTGAACGATATCTGTTGGTCAAATAACTTGGAATCTAGCACGCTCATTTAAAGTCTTATTCGTCCTCTCATCATATCATTTGGTATTCCTATAATTTTTTTTCTTCATCTTGATTCCATTATGCACAATATTCCTTAAAATCATCATCTATACTCTCTCCATTATTATTTGACTGCAAACAATTAGTCTTCAAATCTATCTCATTTTCAATCTCTCGAAGGCATCAAACACATAAGATTTATTTTTCAGAAAATAAACTAATACCTTCCTACTTGATTCATCAATATACGTCACATAATAATTGAAACCACCAAGGGAAGTAACAATTGAAGGTTCCCAAACATCCTTATGAATCGATTTAGTTTTGTCGCTTTTGCTCCCTTCCAATTTTACAGAAACTAACCGTTTCCTACTTGTTGAAAATACAACCTTCACACAATTGTATTCAACATATTCAATCCATGTAGCTTCCTCCACATCTCTACAATTGTAAGTGATGTAAATAGTTTCAAATTATTTCCTTAAGCAACAACCACGATTTTCTTAGTGATTTTCCATTAACCAACACCGAAAATATGGCTTTCATCATCAAGTTGACCAACTGAGATCAAATTATGCATCAGTTTAGGTGCATGCTTCATTTTATGAATTTTCCATATATCCCATTTGACATACTCAGACTAACATCTGTGACGCCCCGAGTTCTAATCACCCGACTCGTCATGTCATCGTCTCGTCTAGTTTTTGAAATAATATTATGCGGAATAAAATAACATTTCTAATTGGCAAGATTTATTTAAATAAATCCAAAAATTGATAAATTTCAAATATTCTCCAATTTGATGAAATAATATTTGCTAAGACATTTCAAATAAAAGATAATTGTTCAAAATCTCAACATTTCTCAAAATGTGATTATTCAACTGAAACAATAGTGAAATCTAATTATTCAAATATTAATGCCACAGTCTGCCCATCATTCCCCTCCATCTCCGATATCTGCAATTATTGTTAAAAAGGGGTGAGCATTTCATTGAAATACTCAGTAGACTCATCCCCGATTAATAAATTTACATAAAAATTGAACACATAAACATGCAATCATATAGTGACAACTTCTTCATAATATTAGGCTTTCGTAACATAGGGTGTGGGTAGTCTCGTCTCATGCAATAAATGCACATAAGTTATGTCAAAGCATAACAAAATCATAATCTCGTCTCGTCTCATGCATTTAAAACGCATATAAGTTATGGCATGCTCATAACACAAATATTTCATAAGAAATATAAATTCTCGTCTCATCTTATGCAAATAATGCACATAAGTCACATGAAGCACATAACGTGCAATTAAAATGTAAACAAATTAATGGGGGCGAGTCTACCTCAATTCTTTACGAGTGTGGTTGAGCGGGAAAATATATTTATCAGTTCTCTAGATCTCCGTACATCTCGTCTAGCCAAAATAAAATAAAATTTGAATTAGTCTCTTGAAATTTAAAGTTTGGATTTAAAATGAATAATTTTAAAATCTAGGGACTAAAATGAAGTTTTCAAAAATTAAAGGACTCATGAAAAACGCTGCTTAAAATAATCAGGGACTGGAATGAAGATTTTGGAACTTAAGGCTGAACTATATACATTTAAAACATGTTTAGGGACTGAAACAATTAAAATGAAGAATCTGAGGACCTAAGAGCATATTTGGAAAAACAAGGTTATATATAAAATATCTATACATACACTCTCGTTTCTCTCTCTATGCGTTATGACAGAGAGAGAGAAGAAGAGTGATGGGAGGGCGGACTTCGTCCTCCACGACCGATCGTCGGCTGCAATGCCAGCGATAATACCGTCGACGCAGAGCAGCGGCAGTGGGGGAACCTGGGTGAGCAGGAAAAATGGAATTTCGGGCTGAATTTGGGTACGTGGCAATCGAGGCGGAGCTCGCGGGTTTCTTTGGTGAAAACTGGTGGTTGAGGTATGTAAATTGTGGTTTATATTTTTGGGCTTTTAATTTGAGTTTCTGTGGTGGCGGTCGAGGCGGTCAAGTGAGGGGTGGCTCGCGGTTTGGGAAATTGATGCTTGGTTTTGATTTGGGTTGCAATTTTGGCTGGTTCTCTGGTTTGCAGATTGGCTTTGGATTCTAGGGGTTCGTGATTGGTAGTGCCGCAGGCTGAGAAGCTGGGTAACTGAGATGAGTGTTGCGGCTCGTGATAGCTTTTGGCGGTGGATGATAGTGGCAGGCAGTGTTGGGTTGCCTCGGCGGAGGCTGGTCACGGTGGTGATAATGATGAAACAAAAATTGATCGATGGTCATACCTGAATTGAATTCAAAGGTTGTGCCGTGAGGAAATATGATCTCGGAATAGGAATTAAAATAGCTAGGCAAATAGTCTTTGGTTTGGTTTCGAATTGTAACTGTAGATAGATTGTCTTGGTTAAGTGAATATTTGATAGGATGATGATCATGATTGTCAAGATAAAATGGCGAATTTAAAATTTGAAGGTTTTGATAGAATGATAAACTCCAAATTTTGAAATAAGATTATCTGGAAATTTTAATTTGAATAAAAATGAAATTGGGTTTTAAAAATAGATTTTGAATTTTTTGGACGTAAAATCAAGCTGGACTGAAAATTTATTATTTTCGACTCAAAATTTTATAACTTGGCTAAATGACGTACGTGAACTTTAAATAATGGGTTAAATTATAGCGACAGGGTTTTTAGGAAATAAAATATTTATTTAACGTAAATTCAGAAATTTCTCGATCGCTAGAACATCACCGATACTTACAATGTCCATAGGTTCTCTATCAACAAGATATACATTTTCATAATTTCCAACAACATATTTTTCACATTCATACGTTATTTAGTGGTATGAAAAGAAACTTTTGAATTGATTACCCAATAATCAATAGGACTATCAACTAATAAGAGTGAAGCATTTTGTACCTCTTTAGTAACCTCCGGAACTGTGACCCACGAGGATCCAATTCCATTAGGGACTCCCTATCCAGAATAATCTGGATCGCTGGCTCTTTTTGTAACCCGGGTTGCCTTATAGATCGACGACTGTCTCCACTTTACCAACACGAGTCTTTTCAGCATGTTTTCCCCTTACTAGTACGCTCCCTGAGAAAATTTCCCAAGGGTCACCCATAATAGAATTGCTCCAAGCCAAGGACGCTTAACTGTGGATTTTCTAACGATGGAATTCCAGAAAAAAAAAAAAAGGTGCACCTTGTTGATATGAGTAGTATCTATCAAATATTTTAAGATTTCCTGGCCTGGGTATTACAATCACCCCCATTAAAATCGCGACATCCTCTTCGCGCTTAAACCACCTGAGGATCTGTTGTCAAACGTTGGGATTCTAGAGGTGGCTCCTACGGGTCCAAGAGGTGGCTCCTGCCCTATGGCGGAGCAATTTTTTCATACATAGCACTTAGTTCTCGATTTTCGGCCTATGACCAGCTCTGATACCATTTGTAACAACTCTGGTTGCCTTATAGATCGACGACTGTCCCCACTGTACCAACATGGGTCTTTTCAGCATGTTTTTCCCTTACAAGTACGCTCCTTGAGAAAATCTCCCAAGGGTCACCCATAATAGAATTGCTCCAAGCCAAGCACGCTTAACTGTGGATTTTCTAACGATGGAATTCCAGAAAAAAAAGGTGCACCTTGTTGGTATGAGTAGTATCTATCAAATATTTTAAGATTTCCTGGCCTGGGTATTACAATCACCCCCATTAAAATCGCAACATCCTCTTCACGCTTAAACCACCTGAGGATCTGTTGTCAAACGTTGGGATTCTAGAGGTGGCTCCTACGGGTCCAAGAGGTGGCTCGTGCCCTATGGCGGAGCAACTTTTTCATGTATAGCACTTAGTTCTTGATTTTCGGCCTATGACCGGCTCTGATACCATTTGTAACAACCCTGGTTGCCTTATAGATCGACTACTGTCCCCACTGTACCAACATGGGTCTTTTCAGCATGTTTTGTCCTCACTTGCAAGCTCCTTGAAAAAACTTCCTAGGAGGTCACCTGTAACGCTCCAAATTCCATGAAACCCGGGACGCCACGTCGTCCTTTAAAGCTGACTTTATTGCGGAAAATAAATTTAATTTTAATCACCACATTCATTATTTGAAAACTTCAGCTGAAACTTAATCAAATGAATTATAAAACAATTCATAAAACTTAAATCTCAATTTTTCAAAGGAAAGTAACGATGAATAATTGAATCGATAATATTCATAAAACTTGACAAAAATATAGCATCATTATTAAATTTGTCACCGCTGCCCTTTCATTCGCCGCATTTTCGAGATTTGCAAAAGCTGTTAAAAATGGAATGAACATTTCGAAGAAATACTCAGTTGACTCATCGCTAATAATTTACAGAATAATTTAACACATGCTTATGCAATCATATAGTAACATCATCATCATCATCATCATCATCATAATCATAGGCTCTTTAAAAATCGTAAGGTGTGGGTAGTCTCGTCTCATGCATTAAAGCATGCAAGTTATGCATAACAACATCATTTCTCATCTTATCTCATAAGAGATATTCTCGTCTCATCTCATGCATCAAAGCATATAAATCACGTAAATTCACATAAGATATATAATTATAATTTAAAATAATTAGTGGGGGCGAGTCTACCTCAAATTCGCGAGTTTGAAAATAAAGTGGAAATGTCACGTAAATCTTCTTAATCATTGTACGCCTCGTCTAGCCAAAAGAAAAATTAAATTAATTTAGTAATTTGAAAATTAAAGAATTAAAGTGATAAAAATAAAGTTTAGGGATCAAATTGCAATGGGATTAAAAAAAAAAAAAAGTTTAGGGTTTGGGACTGATTTGTGCAATTAATTGGAATTAGGGACTAAATTGACAAACTCAGAAAGTCCTGGCCAAATTATATTTTAGCAGAATTCTTGGGTCGAAATAGACTGATTTGAAACTTTGGAGCTTAAAAAAAACTCTTAAATAAAATGTTTTAAGGACTGATTTGATGCACTCTTCGACTAAAGGACTGAATTAATACACTTTAAAGGATGGGGACCAAACGATAAATTTCAAAAATAAAAATATAAAATAACACAACTCCTATCTCTCTCTCTCTCTATAATCAGCTGAGAGAGAGAGAGAAAGGAGAGCGACGGAAGGGCAAAGCCTCTTCCTCCGACCGTCGGTGTTCTGATGGCGGTGGAGCTACCATCACATGGAAAAAGCAGAGGTGGTGCATGTGTGAGGAAAAAAGGGAGGAGGATTTTGGGTGATTGTGCAAGAACATTGGCAAACATGGGTTCGGTTTTTGATTATTTCCCGGCGATACACCGGTCGAAATGTGTCGGTGATTAAGGTAAGTCAGTGGGTCAGTTTATTCTTGGGTTTTGGGTTTTGATTTGGGTGAGGATTTGAAATGGGTGGTGACGGTTCCGATGGTGAAGGTCGGTGATGGTTCGCAGATGATGGTGATGTTCATGGTTCGAGTAGGTGATGGAGGTGGCGGCTTGGCAGCTTGGTGGTGGCATTTGGGTTGTGGCAGTGGGCAGGGGTATTTGGAAGTTTGATTCGGCCGTGGAGGTTCGAGACTTGGGTTCGAAGTAGTGGATGCTTCATGGTGTGTTGGTGGTGCCTACAACTTTTTTTCTGTGATGAGGTGTGGGATTGCACAATTGTGGGTTCGATGGTTGCAATGGTGATGGTTCGATTGTGCTTGTTTGTAGCTTGTGATTGTGTGAATGAAGTATTGGATTTCTCACATTCCTGGTGCTAGGAATTGATGTCCTAGCATCAATATGAGTTTCCAGAAGTGTGACTGCAGTGAGAATGCAGATGGGGAAGTGAATACCTTGCTTAAGTTCTGAATCTGTCTGTGTGTGAATGATGCTGGTGAATGGGAAATTATTAAAGTGTAATTTCAGCTTCAATTCGATAAATTCATGATTGTGGATGATTGAGTGAGGGAGGATATGATTATGGGATATAGGTATGTTATTGGGGAAAAAGAGTGCAAATTGGAGGGGGTTTTGGGGAGGATTTGGTTGATGATTAAATGCTGGTTATTGACCCAACCTTTGGTAAGTTATGGCAGATTTTGGTTTAGACCAGTATTGTGGACATTTGCAAGGGAATTGAGGTTGATTGAGGGATTGAAGAGTGATCATGGGATAATCTAAGTCAGTGTAGAAGGTAAAAATCGTGAAGTGAGGATGCTGATAAATAGGTTGGGCTCTATAATTGGGCAAGGGAGTTTGGATTTGGTTAAATTGGGATATGACAATAAACAGCAAGATTAGAAGTTGGGCTTAAAAGTTTGGATCTAAATTACATCAAAATTTGGACTTAAAATAATTTAAATCCAATTAATTGAAAATTGGACTTTAAAAATAAATAATGGACTTGGACATCATTTAATAAAATTTGGAATTTGAATAAGATAAATTTAAAATAAATTTAATTTCACTTCATTGGCTAGACGATCACATTTTTTAAATAAATGGGCAAAGTCGTAGCGACACATTTTTAAAAATAATATTTATTTAAATAAGTCATGGAAAATTGTCGGTCGCTACATCACACATCATAAAATTTATTCAAGCTAAGCACGCTTAACTGTGGAGTTTTTAACGATAGACTTCCGGAAAACAAGGTGCACCTTCATTTTCAGAAGTCCATCGTTAGAATCTCCATAGTTAAGTGGCTTGACTTGGAGCAATTCTATGATGAGTGACCCCATGGAAAATTTATAATAAGGGCAACATCAAGGAGGGGGGTCAGCCTGCACAGCAACCCGCCTCGCTACCCGTGGATCGCTCGCGGGTCCGAGGTGAGAAATGTTCACCCCATCCAGAAGCAACTCATTGAAATCCTAAACTTCAGATCCCTGTATTCATTTGTGTTATACCCAGCTGATTTATGATACTTGCAATATCTGGACCGATTCCATGATTCTTCCCTCAATTGCCTTAGTTTCGGGAGCAAGTTCTTGACCTTTATAGTCATGAAGACCATTTCATGTCATGTCATGCATTGATGATGTAAATGTTCTGAGACGATTGCAAATAAGGGCAGAAATGATTTGGTCCTCGAAAGTCACATTTTTTCTCCAGAAGAAATTTATCGTTTCTTCCTACATCCTTCTCCTTCCCTTTAAGGTCAATTGACTTGGATTCATTGGATGGGAGCTCTTTACAAGAATGGAGAAAGTTTTGCACATAAGATAGAAAAATATTACTCCTTTCGTCCCTTGATAATAGGCTTGCATTCCTTATTTGTCCTTCATAAATTATAGGCCAATTTCTTTATTGAAAGAGTAGATATTTTTAACCTTTTTAATATGCCTTTATTTAATATACATTTTTACCATAAATTAATCCTGTTTATATCATTGTTTAATGTAGGGTTATATAAGGTGAACTCTAGGAAAGATTATATTTGCAACTACATGAATAATATTTTCTTAATCTATGTGAAAAAAGAAACAAGTCTATCTACATGGGGATGGAGGGACTATATGTTCATAGTAAGGGGAGAAAAAATGATGCAATAATTTTTTATTTTTTATTTTTAGCTTCTCGATTAAAAGATCCTAGTAGCACTAGTTTGACTTCATAATTAGAGGAAAATATTCACTCACTAGTGATTTCTTTCCATTTCGTTTGTCACTTATTTAAGGTTTTGAATATTGCTTACAGGAAATTATTAGTACTTTTCATACATGGATAACTTATACAATTTACTACAAATAGGTTTAAAATGAGTTATGTGGAGAAATATTATTATTTGTGAATTATGCCTGTATAAGTAAGAAAATAACTGTTTTAGTGACTTCACTATTTACTTTCATGTTTAAAAATCCATGAAAAATAGAAGCTAATGTTTTATCATATTGTTTACGTCATGTATTTATGTGCATTATTGTTTCCCTCATTCCTCTTTATATTACTCATGATTATACTGATTTCTCCTTTGTAACTCATGTCAAAAAGGGGAAGAGTGATTAGTATATGAGTTAAGGGGAGAGTTAGTACTTATTGTCAGAGTTGGGGGGAGAGTTAGAACTTAGAGGAATTAATTAATTTATTTTTATTGTCATTATTTGATTCGATTTGTATTACTTATAGTTGATGTTTATAAATTTTTATCTCATTTTCTTTCATATGGTATTACTTGCCTTTACACTTAGTATCTATTGAGTTGATGTTCAGGAAATAGGTTGAAAAAAATTGAGATGCATTATTGGTTTTTTGTATTAAGATATTAGACTTAGCCTTTTGTAATAATTTTATTATTATAGTGTTTTGTCACGGAATGTCAAAGGGGGATAATTGTTAGGTTTTGATGTAATTGAAAATTTCTTGAACAAAATGACTCGTTTATGATGTGAATTCACGTAGTAATAGTAGCTATGAAACCCACACAAGATTGCAAACCCAAGAAAGCCAAGAATCAATGTTTAGAGTTTCATTCAAAATTGCTAAACCAAGCAACCAATACAATCGTGAAGATATATTAACCTCTTGATCTCAATAATTTAGATATCTCACCCAAATTGTTTGAACACCACAAGAATTAAACCTTGCAAAGTTCGATATGGTTCAACGAAGAACAAAGTAGAAAGCAATTTCCCTCTCAAAATATTGTTATCAAAGTAGTGTGAAATAAAGTACAATGAAGAAACCTTTATATAGTCTAGAAAAGTATAAAGTCCTTTTCTAATAAGAAAACTAGAATTAAAGTCTGATCTAATTTAAAAAGCGATAAAATATAATCCTGATATAATTAGAAATCTAAATAAAATAAGCATTTTATAACAATAAGGGTTGTAATAGGAAAATTCATAATTTATGACTAAAAGAATTCTCCACAAAATAGAATTTGGGAATAACCAAAAGAAAAAAAGGAATTTAATAAAGAAACTCACAAAAATTCCTTCAGCCGAAAACCAAGAGATCGCTTGGTATTGATGTGTGTTTTCGCATAGTCAAGTGTTTTCACGTTCTGCAATGCAATACATGATCGCGAGATCATCAAGAATGTGTTTTCATTCATCGTTGCTTACACAAAGTTGTCTATCAATGTTTTGACCTTCTTTGCTCGAAATTGGGTCGTCAGACCTTGTTACACAATCAAAGATCTTTTCTCGAACTTGTATTCAGGCTTTGGATCACATCATTCTCTCCCTCTTGGTGTTTGACCTCAAATATGTTTCTACATCAAACAAAGAATTAGACACATTAAATGTAGCAAAAACTTTATATTCACCAGGAAAATCTAGCATGTAGTCATTGTCATTAATTCTTTCAAGAACTTGAAATTGACCATCTCTTCGTGTTTGCAATTTTGACTTTAGGTGTTCAGGAAATCATTCTTTTCTTAAGTGTACCCAAATTTGATCACCTGGTTCAATTGTACTACTTTCCCGCCTTTGTTTTATTGTGATGATTAATGCTCATTTTCTTCTTAATTTGCATCCTTACCGTTTCATGGAGTGATTTTACTAATTACACCTTCTTTCCATGTAAACTACGATGTTCATTAATAGGTAAAGAAATTAAATTCAAAGGTGTTAGTGGATTAAAACCTTAAACAATTTCAAATGGTAAACAAGAAGTAGTAGAATGTGTGGCCATATTGTATTCAAACTCAATGAAAAGTCAGAACTCTTCCCAACTCTTCAAATTTTTATTAACTATAGTACGCAACAATTGAATCATTGTCCTATTAACTACTTCGGTTTGTGGATGACAAGTAGTAGAAAATAGTAACTTGGTGCCTAAATTGTTCCACAAAATTCTCCAAAACTGACTAAGGAACTTAACATCTATATCTGAGACAATACTCTTAGGAACCCTATGTAAGTGTATTAACTCCTTAAAGAAAATATCCATTGTGTTGGTGGTATAATCAATTTTATGACCTGGAATGAATTAGGACATCTTACTAAATCTATCTACCACCACAAATATTGAATCTTGTCCTTCTTAGTCCTAGGTAAACCCAATACAAAATCCATAGAAATATCAACCCAATGTTCACTAAGGACGGGTAAAGATGCATTCAATCCTTGAGGTAAAACCTTAGACCTAGCCTTCTTACGAATGATGCATCTAATACAAACCCGATCAACATAAATTTTCATCTTAGGCCAATAAAAATGCTCATCTAATATTTCTAAGGTCTTCTTAACCCCCAAAATGTCCCATCAAACCCCCACTATGTGCTTCTCTTACTAGCAACTATCTCATAAAACATTTATGAACACACAATCTATTTTCTTGAAACAAATAATTATCATGTCCAAAGAACGTATCCAAATCCCCCTTACCATATGAGTCATATATATTAGAAAAATCTAGGTCACTAGGATACCTGTCCTGAATATATTCAAAATCAAGCAATTTAGCACTTAAGAAGATTAGAAGTACATACCTTTTGGACAATGAATCTACTACTATAATCAAAATTCCTCAATAGAAATTCTCTCTTTAAAATATTGAAACAAGTTTAGAACAAAGAGAGAATAATACTTCATTTCCAAGACTTGATGTGAAGATGTTGAAGAAGTGTATACAAAGTAAGAACAAGGATATTTATAGAATCTTCTTTCAAAACTTTGATAAGTTTGATAAAAATAAATTCGGGTCATTCAAAGTTTTCTAATGAATTAAACCAAGAATGATGATTTTCTCAATAAAAATCTTTCTTAAAATCTCATGTAAGTGTTTGAATTGAATTTAGAAATAAAGCTTATTTATACAAGAAAGAAAAAGATCTCAGCCACTTTCGGTCAATCAAAGCACTAAAAATCCTACCATTTGAAACTAGTCATTGGATTCTCGATTGAAGAAAAATGGAAGGTAAGTGTATTTTATATACTCATTTCTATCCTAAAAGTAGGATTTTATGTGTTTGTTTGAGAATATTAGCTATTCATTTTGTTATTGTTTGTTTATATTTCAGAAATAATGTCAAAGTCATGAAAGCAGGGGATTGGAGCAAAAATCGAATCAATTGAATGATAAAAGTATTAAAGTGTGTAAACCAAGAGTTTATGAAGTTAATCAAGGTGCAAATTTGGAGAAAAAATCAAAGAAGAAATCAAATTTGGAAGAAATCAGAAGTTCAGGGGCCAAATTACAACAATCGAAAGTTGAGGGACTTACTTGCAATAAAACCATAGGGACCAACTTATAGCACTTCAAAGATGAAAACTACACTTCCACGTAATGCTGAGCAATCGCATGGAAGATATACCAAGCGATTGCATGAACTAGTCCAGAATCAACAGTAAGAAAAAAGGATAACTGTGCGATTGCGTGGTATAAAAATGGGCCGACTGTTGGGCTATTTCATGGATTTTCAATAGAATTTTCATCTCTTTTGACCTAGCTTCGACCTAATCTATAAATTCATGACTTGGGGCACGAAATTAGGGGTTCCCATCTTGTTGATTACATGTAAAAATGTTGTCCTATTGGTGAGGAATGCAAGCAAAGTCGAAGGCACAATTGAAGACCAAGGATCAAGATCATGAATAGGGTGACATCTATCAATTCTTCTTGTGAATTATTTTCAATTATGTATCTAGGCTAAGTTTAGATTGGTAGAATTGTGTTGAAATGTTGATCTTTTGATTCCATATTTTGATTTAACATTTACATTATACAATTTAAGAGTTTGATGCAATTAATTATGTTTTATTTTCATCTATGATTGTGGATGCATAATTGTTGATATTTGTGATAATTTTCAATACTCCATAAATTGTTGTTAAATGTTTATGTCAAACACATGGATGATAGGTTTAACATGGATTCATGATTCTAACATGTTCATTTCATAGTTTTTACAAAACAAATTTTCTCCCTCTTTTTAGTTAAGTTTTAATTCCAAAATTCTCAAACCAAAGCTTTTCATAGTTTTAGTTAAGGAATTGTAATCTAAAATACAATTTGCACAATCTCTACGGGATCGATATTGGGACTCACGTCCATTATATTGCTTGTGCGACCCGTACACCTACAGTTAGCGAAAAAGTTTTTGGCGACGTTGCCGGGATTGCTGTTTAAATTTATTTTTAGTTTACTTTCACTAATTCGGACTTTTTACTCTTTATTTATTTATTATTTTATTTCATTTGAGGATTTTATTTTTAGTTTCAGTTTAATTACTACTTTCTTTGCTTTTCTCGTAGTTGTGTATGCTACATTCGGAAAACGGGAGTCTTTTCAAAGCTGACTCCGAAATAGAACGTACGTTACACCATATGTTGAGAGAAGTTAGGGAGCTAGATAAATTAAAAAACCTAAAGGGGAATCAAATGGTAAATAAAATAAACTTGTTACTAGATGCTAATCAATTAATGAGGATGACATGCTGGTTGTTGACTTCATGACACTTCAGATGGTTCAAATAGTCCATCCACCATTTGGACAAAAAAACTTTCAACTGAAGACCAATGTCATTAAAATGTTCCAAAATGGACAACAATTTCATGGGAGACCTAATGAAAATCCACACATGCATGTTTCTAAATTTTTAGACATGTGTCAACACTTTAGAAGTCAGAGTGTGTCTAACGATGCTACCAGACTCATGTTATTCCCTTACACCCTAAGAGATAGAGCAGTTAATTGGTTAGATTCTCGCCCTGCTGCGAGTATCATCACTTGGAACGACTTGGTCCAGAAGTTTTGTACTAAATTCATACCTCTAGAAAAGGTTTCCAAGCTTCGACATGAAATCACTATGTTCCAGAAATAGGATACTGAATCCTTAGACGATGCGTGGAACAGATTTAAGGGCATGCTTAAGAAGTGTCCAAACCATGGGATCAACAGAGTTGATCAGCTAAAGTTCTTCTATGAAGGATTACTTCCCCATTTTAAAAACATGGTTGATTCCTCATCAAATGGTGCTTTGACCACAAAGACCATCCGTCTAGCATTGGAGATTTTTGAAAGATTTTCCAACTCAAATGACATGTGGGGGTCGGACAGGGTGGTCCCAAAAGAAGTCATCAGGAATATATGAGGCTGATGCTTACACTGCAATATCGGCTAAAATTGACTCTTTGGCTGCAAAGGTAGAGGGCATAGCATTGGTGAGTCATTCATCTAAAAGTGCTAAAGTGAGATGTGAAGAATGTGGTGCAAACGATGTCACTACATATTGGTCGCCCCATTCTGACTTGTCCATTGGAGCAGGTTGACTATGTGTAAGGAGGTCAATTCTAGAATAACCCGTACTCAAATACCTACAATCCAAGTTGGCGCAATCATCCTAACTTTTATTGGAAAGTTCACTCAAATGGACCAATTGTGCCCCAATACAACATTGAGGAAAGGAATCCTGCACTGGAAGAGATGATTAGTAAATTTGTTGAGAAAATAGAACAATTCATGGTTAAAACATACCAGTTTATGAGAAAAACTGAAACCACATTCCAAAATCAGCAGACATCAATAAAAAAATTTGGAGAACCAAGTTGGGCAAATAGCATAGCTAATTACAAACAGAGCCCCAAGTACATTACTAGCAAACACTGAGTTAAACCCAAAAGTGCAAGTAATGGCCATCAATGTAGTGCAAAATGAAATAAATACAATTACTACGCGTAGTGGTTTGCAAACTTCCTGAGATTCATGTGAAAAGGCCAGTTGGAGTTCCTAAAAATGCTGTGGAAGCCAAGGAAACAGTGGTTGAAAAGAAAGAGGGACATGAGATGAAATCGTATATTAAGCTTCATGAGTCCCCTATCCCATTCCCACAAAAGCTCAAGAAAACAAGAGAAGACAAACAATTCAACAAATTTGTCAATATGCTTAGGAAACTGCACATAAATATCCCATTCTTGGAAGCCATTAAATAGATTCCAAGTTATGCCAAGATTTTAAAGAAAATGATGTCAAGCAAAAAAAGTCTTGAGGAACTTGAGGAGGTGTTTTTGAACGAAGAGTGCAGCACAATCTTGCAAAAGAAGCTGCCTCCTAAGCTTAAAGACCCAATGAGCTTTACTATACCTTACATCATAGGGGATTTAAAGTTCAACAAGGTTTTATGTAATCTAGGTGCAAGTATAATTCTAATGCCCCTACCCATGTACAAAAAGTTGGGATTAGGGGAGCTAAAGCAGAGCAAGATCAAGCTGCAACTAGCTGATTGCTCAATCTGCCATCCATACGGAGTTGTGGAGGATGTGTTGGTTAAAGATGATAAATTCATATTTCCTATTGACTTCATCATTTTAGATATGGAGGAAGATGAAAACATTCATTTGATACTTGGTTGACCATTTCTAGCCACTGCACGAGCACTGATAGATGTGGAGAAAGGAGTAGTGATAAGGGCTGAAAGTGAGAAGGTCTCCTTCACTATGAGGCAATTCAATTCCCAAGATCCACAACTTGAGAGGTATGAGTACAAGGTTAGAGGAGATGAAGACGCTTCACCATCCAATCTAAAACCACCTTGATGAGTTTGCCAAAAGTCTAGCTTTAGACTTTAAATGAAACGCTTGTTGGGAGGTACCCAACCTCTCAAACACTTTTTCCTAAGTTATTTATTCCTTTTGAGTTACGTATTTGATTTATATTTGTTTAGTTGCTTGACATTGCATTTTAGAAGTACTAGTATGTTTAGAATGTATGCATTGAGTTGTTATGTGCTTTAAGTAGCTCTAATATTCTATTTTGCATGTATGAGCATTTGGAGTAGTTTTTAAGTTATCATTGCATTTTTTATTGCTTAAATTCTTCACATTGCATTTTATGTTCACTACCATGTTTAGAATTCACATTTTGACATGTTAGTTGCATTGAAAACTTCATTGCAACTATTGTGCATGTTTTAGCATTTTAGGATTTACTTACATTTTTGCTTGTTTTGTTGTTTATCATCACAATCTTCAACATGAGAACCTGGCTTAGGACGTGTAGACATATTTTAGGAGTTGGTTGCATATATTTGAAGGCATTTATGGGTCGAAGACGGTATCCAACTCAAAATTGAAAAAAATTCCAGTTCACTGCCACTTCTACCATGCGAGCGCAAGGTAGTACTACTGCGCGATCATGCGGTAGAAAACTGGAGCAAATCAGCAGTGAGGTATTTAATGCAACATCTTTCATTTCAAACCCATTTTTCTTCCCCAAAATCACCCACCATTGGATCCAAAGCACTCCCCAATTTTTGCATATCAAATTGACTCAAATTCATGTATTGCATCACACTCAAACCATTCAAAAGGTAAGAATTTTTCACAACCTAGAGGAAGTTTGCATAATTCTTGAGCTAAACATATTCTATTGGAAATTTAATTTTGTGAATGATTTGTGATGGGTTTAGGCTAGAGTTGGGAGACATTAAATTGTGATTTTTTCATGAAAATTTTTGGGTAGACTCAGGTCTCCAACTCTATGTTTTTCCTTGGATTTCTTCACATGCATGCTGGGTGTTCGATAAAATGCTTCAATGAGTTATTTGTTGAGCTTTTGAAAATATTTTTGGATGATCACCTTCACCACATGTTATATATCATTTGTGTATCATTCATTCATTGTTTACACTATTTAAGGCATGGAATTCAACTTGAACATCGTTACACTACATAGCACCTCATTGCAAAGTAGCAAGCACCATTGCACCGTATCAATTGATTTCAGCTTCACTCCACCTACTTTACCAAGTATTTCATGACCCAAATGAACTCCAAATGTACTGAATTTTTGATATGTCGTAGACCAAGTTATGTACTTTCATATTCTTGGGCATGTCTAGGGAAATTCTCACTTTTTCGAGGCGATGTTAAGGGCTGAATATCAGTGGTCAACCAATTTTAAAAAAAATCAGAATTTTTTTAAGTCCTAGTTTAGGTGTGTTGCGTTGATTTGCTTCAGTTCCTATATGATATTTATGCTTCTAATGACAACTATTTCTTGTTTGCAAGGAACATATCATCATAGGACAACTCAAGCCAAACATGGAAAGTAAAGAAAAATGGTCATTTCATCCAACAAACATTGAATACCAAGATTCAAAATGGGAACACCACCTCTCCAAACCCGGGAAGTACCTAACCCCTCTTTATCATTTTGTGTTTATTGGTTTATGTTTTTAAAATACATTGAGGACAATGTACATTTCTAGTTTGGGGGTTGGAATCTCATTCATGTGACTTTGTTTACACATTCATTCGAAATTGGGGTAGAAAATTCATAAAAATTTGAAAATTTTCTAAATTTTGTTTATTTATTTATTACTTATGACATGGTGTGGATTGAGTTTTGGCTTTAGTTAGAAAATTGGACAACATGTGAACTAAATTTTTCTAATGTTAGAGTGTGAGATTGGGATGGATTACTTTCGGTATGTTGTGAAGGCTTATCAAATCCTAACTACCTTGTGTGAAAAAATGCAATATATGAATGTTTAGAAATAACAAAAATAGAGAAGTCCTAAGGATATGAGAGAAAAGCTAGTAAGGTGGTAATCATCCATGAGAGTTGTAAGGAAAATCAAAAATATTGTTTGACCACATGGGATTTGGGCTTATCTATGCATAATCCACCACACAATGTTAAGTGTATTTTTACATGAGTTTGCATTTGATTTTTAGCTATTCACACACACAATGAAGTCGTGTATCGGATGAATGAAAATATTTTATGTTGTTCATATTTCTTTCTAAAGTGAATTGTCAATCTGGATTGTTGAAGCTCATGGTAAATAAATAAGTTGACAAAAACAAAAACATTTTATTATTTGCATTTTTACTTTATAGTTTAGTTTTATTTTTGTTATAGGACGAACAATAGTTCTACTTTAAGGGTGTTGATAAGTATATTTTATACACTTATTTCTATCCTAGAAGTAAGATTTTATGTGTTTGTTTGAGAATATTTTCTATTCATTTTGTTAATGTTTGTTTATATTTCAGAAATAATTTCAAAGTCATGAAAGCAAAGGAATTGGAGCTAAATCGAGTCAATTGGATGATAAAAGTACTAAAATGTGCAAATAAATAGTTTATGAAGTTAATCAAGGTGCTAATTGGAAGAAAAATCAAAAGTTCAGGAGCCAAATTGCAACAATCGGAAGTTGAGAGGCTTGCAATAAAACCATCGGGACCAACTTATAGCACTTCAAAGATGGAAATTGCACTTCCACAGAATGCTGATCGATTGCATGGAACATATACCAAGCGATTGCACGAACTGCTCCAGAATCAACAGTAAGAAAAATGGATAACCGCGCGATTGTGTGGTACAAAACTGGGCCAACTAGAAGGCTTTTTCACGGATTTTCAACATAATTTTCATCTCTTTCGACCTAGCTTCGACCTAACCTATAAGTACATGACTTGGGGCATGAAATTAGGGGTTCCCATCTTGTTGATTACATGCCAAAACGCTATCCAATAGGTGTGGAATCCATGCAAAGTCGAAGGCACAATTGAAGACCAAGGACCAAGAGCATGAATAGGGTGATAAATATCTGTTCTTCTTGTAAATTATTTTCAATTATGTATCTAGGCTAAGTTTAGATTTTTAGAATTGTGATGAAACGTTGATCTTTTGATTCCATGTTTTGATTTAACATTTACATTATGCAATTTATGGGTTTGATGCAATTAATTATGTTTTATTTTTATCTATGATTGTGGATGCATAATTGTTGATGTTTGTGATCATTTTCTGTTCGAAAGAGTAGAAAATTTTTAGGCCTTGATTAATTGTGACAAAGTCTGATAGGAGATAGAAATATACCCCTATGCTTTGTGTAATTCGAAAAAGTGTTTATAATTCATTAATGATTTTCTACATGTTTGGATTGATCATAGAAATATAGTCTAATCTTTTGTGGAAAAAGGATTTTATGCATTACTGGAATTGAGACATAAATAACATTAGGAACACAGATTTTCAATACTCCATAAATTGTTGTTAAATGTTTAATTCGAACACATGGATGATAGGGTTAACGTGGATTCATGATTTTAACATGTTCATTTCATAGTTTTTACAAAAAAAAAAAAAAAAAATTCTTCTTCTTTTTAGTTAAGTTTTAATTCCAAAATTCTCAAACCAAAGCTTTTCATAGTTCTAGTTAAGGAATTGTAATCTAACACACAATTTGCACAATCTTTGTGGGATCGATACTTGGATTCACGTCCATTATATTACTTCCGTGACCCGTACACTTACGGTTAGCAAACAATGGACTTTCTGTTGACCAGCTTTCGGTTGACCGTAAACTTTCGATTAACCGAAGTATGAGAATTTTGGAAAAAAAATATTTATGTAAAAACTTGTCTTTTGCTAAAATCCATTTCATATTTTGAACAGAAATATTCTTATGCAAGTAATGATTGATATAAAACATTTAAAATCAATATTGACCTTGATAAAAAATATTCTATGCAAGTAATGAAATGTATTTGATGCATAAAAATCATATTTGAGCTCGTTGTAATTCATTGCTGAAGATTGAGAGTGTTATACCTTTATACAAGTCAAATCAACTTAAACTTGAACTATAAACTTGTATTCTTGAATTCTTGATCTTCATGTCATGCTTAGTAACTTTAGTGTTGATCTTGAATATCTTCAATTCTTTCTTGATCTTGAATGACTTCGAAATGTGCATGATTATATATTTTTGATTTATATCTTTGAGAGATGATTTGAACATTGAATGTTTTGAAGAATATCGTTACATGAAACACTTGAAGCATATGTGTAACGACCCGCAGTCTCACCGGCCTCCAGTTGGACGGTCTCACTGGGCATCGCACTCATGGACTTTCCACTCCCCCCAGGGATCTTCTGAAGTGGATTTTTGCCTTTGGCAGGATTCGAACCATGTACCTAGGGGTTAAGTAGAATGATTCTTAGAATCCTGCTACCATTAGACCATTTGTTGTAGCGGCCCGAATTTGAAAATGCAAATTTTATAACTTAAGTTGTATCGCTATGACATTCCCGTCAAATTTTAGAATTTATTTTACGTCCGTCGAGTTGTCTAGCAAAACATTTAATATGACAATTCAAAACTGTTGACCACAAAATCGAACTGGATCTTGGACCAACACGTCTCAGCTCCTCCCTCTTGAACACGTAGATCTCCTGCGCACTGTGACAAACTATCAGTTTGCAAAGGGAACCGAGGTGGTTCCCGTTTGCACTCCGATGCCAAAGTCAGTACTCATTTGTGGCGAATATATATTGGGTGCGGGAAATATGAGTGTGTAAAAGAGAGAAAAGGGAGTGAGAGAAATATCTTGTTAAGAGTCTTAAATCGCTAACCTTTTACTTGGAGACAATCGTGCTTTATTTATAGAGGAACTTGTTATCTCAGATCACGATACGTGGCGTACTTTACACTTGTCATCACCCTAGCTCATGGAGGTGACAACCTTACTTTTCAACCGTAATCATTGCTACATTTCGTAGGGGATGGGCGCCTGTCACGTCTTGGTAAAGGAAGTGTCCCATCACTGACTCCATCTCTCTTCTGGTCAACGCCGTAAAGCACCCCGGCTGAGTATAAAACACATCGGCTAGGCGTTAACCAGGTCGGATAAAGGGGTTTGCTTGACGTACCACCACGGCCTTCATCCCAAGGTGATATTTTAGGCCTTAGCTGTGGATCAAGATCCGTTGGGCCACTATTGGGCCTTCGCTGGTGGATCACTATACCTTTCTTAGGGCCCGGATTCAACACTAGTCCCTCAAATCTGAAGGGATCATTCATGGCCGTGTAGGATTTGCCATGATTTCACAGCATTAACTTCTTAGGGAGTCGATAATGAAATTCCTTATGTAAGGTTCGGATCATATTATAGCCGATCTTCTGCCTCAGATTTCCCTCCTAAATGGGGTCGGGATCATAATAGCGCGTTCCTTAGGCGGCGCATTTAATTTCAGAGGGGCTATTAGTGTCTATTTCCAAGAAATATATATATATATATAATGGGAGGGGAGTAGCATTTCGTAGCGCGTGGTATTCACTGTGGTAGCTGAACGGTTTTGTCCCTCCCTTTAACGGCTGGCGCTTAGATTAGCCCATTCTCCAAGAAGCATGGGTTAACCACATTAATCATACGACTCACAAAAACCAAGGAATCTAGATCATTGGGATCCCTATAAATCCTTCTTCATTTTATTATTTCCCCTTTTACCACTTTCTAAGAGTCTTTGCAGCAATACTCTGGCGAAAGTTTGTTCTGTTTTTCTCTTTCCTGCAAGTTTCGAGTCTTCTCCTCAAGGGCTTTCTGCCCAGCGTCCGCTTTTACTGTTCCACACTTTCTTTACCGGCGAGTTCTTCATTCCCAGTGCGCAATTTCAAGCATTCGTCATCTGAAGGTAAACCTCTTGGTCTCTGTATATGCGAGACTTTTCTATTTTTAGTTTCTCATTGTAGGTTTGAAAATTTTCTTTTAGCACCTTGTTTTTCTTTCGTTGAGTTTGACCTACCTTTAAAACAAAAGAAAAAATGGAAAGAGTTGGGGGAACGGGTTCACATGAAATGTTAGCAATGGAGGTTCCCGTCAGAGGTTTCTGCCCCATCTCTTTATCGATTTTTAGTTCCCACTTCTTTAGGGAGCAGATTAAGAGGAGAAATAGGAAAAACAGTGGCATAATCTACTTGAGTGATTCTGACAGTGAAGAAGATAAACATCAGACTTACATGGCTCATCTGTCATCCGAGGAGGAGGCATCTTTGGTAGAGCTTCGGAGCAAACGGGACAGAGATATGAGGAGAGAAGAGGTGGCATGCTCTTCTTCTGGTCACCAAGACCTTGGCTTAATCGCTAGGGCCCCGTTTAGGGCACATAGGGAAGAATTGGGTTTGTCCGCAGAGGAGGTCGCCCAAGTTGAGGATTGGGTTGACCAGGTTAACAAGGTCTCGGGCTATCACGTTGATCCCGATCCACACCCGGAGTCATGGGAGAGCAGCGAGGTTGCTACTGAAATCCAAAGGATTGACTTGGCTGGGGCTTCGGCAAAATTCAGAATTCCAAAAGGGGTTCAATTGGTGCACCCTACATCTTCTTGTCGGCCTTACAGCCCTCCTCAAGGTCAAGCAGCCATATGCTACGACGCTCTTTCTTGCGGGATGAGGCTGCCTCTGCACCCCTTCTTCAGGGCGTTGCTCAGGAGTTATAACCTGTGCCCCTACCAGCTGGCCCCCAACTTCTAGACCCAGGCCGTGGGAACTTGGCTGGTGTGGCAAGAGGTTAATCCAGACCACCCCATCTCACTGCACATCATTCACACCCTCTACACTTTGAAGAAATCAGTTAGAAGGGAGAGGGATGTGAGGTTGGACATCAAGGACTGGTATTACCTGTCTCCCAGGGGGTCGTATCCTCCAGTTATCACCGGTCACCAGACCTCAATAAAGAATTGGAGGAACCAGTGGTTCTGGGTTGCCGGGGAGTGGCAGAGCTCCCCCGTGGATCCCAGTCCAGAAATTACAGTTCCCCGAACTCTTTCCATACCTAGTGAGTCTTGCACTTGTTCTAGAGTCTTTAAGTGTCACGTGTCGTCTGCTCTGCTAATTCTCATTTACTTTTCTTGGCTTTTTACTAACATGTCACCGGTATATGGCAGGATACACTTTTGCTCGCCTCCTCCCCGACGCAGACCTAGAGGCCGTGAAGTGCTTGTTTGCATACAAGGGGAGTTCCAAGGGGTCATTCAGCAAAACAAACTGTTTGTTAAACACGGTCTTATGTGAGCCATGGGTACGTTCGTTTCCCTACTACTGCTTTGTCTTACACTTTAAAGGGGCTTATGGCTACGAAGATCCCCCCTGCGCTTCACCATGGCAGTGAAGTTGAGAGGAAACAGAAGGTGGTATTGGCCAACCTGCAAGTTGGGGTGGCAAAGGAAGTGTATGAGAAGTCTACTGCCCAACTTCATGGCCCCCTTCCAGCTCTATTGCCACCGCCCACTCTGCTGCCAGTGGGTCCTCAACAGCCCAACTTTTAGGGGGAGGCAAACCCTGAGAGAGTGATGCGTGTCGCAATGCACCAAAATAATAAATAAATCCTTACTCGTCAAATAATAATTAATAATGTAGTAGCGAGAGTAAGGGTCGATCCCACGAGGAACGGAAACTAATTTTAGTTGTTCGATCAATTAGAATGGAATGGGGGGTTTTGTTGTGTGAAATTGCTTGAATGAAAATTATGCATAAAATAAATAATAAAATATAACTAGATAATTAATATGAGAAGAAATCTTGTTCCCGGGTTGGGTTGTGTCCTTAATTAATGTTATACTTTTCCTTGTAACGTGTTTATATCCCTATTCAATTATCAATCATAAATAATCAACAAGCTCTGATTATCTAAATTCCTCCTTATGTATATTGATTCAAAACAAGTTTTTCGAACCAATTCTAGCCACGGACAATCCTAAACAAGCTCCTAGGATTTAATGCACGACTAGTATGAAAATCTAGAAGAATAGATTGAATTGGATCGTTAATTTCACAAGCTCGAATTAATCAATTCAAGTTGAATTATTACTAAACCTGCACGAGATTTATTTGCTACTAAAGTAAAGATTCAATTACAATTACGGATCAAGAATCTAAACATAGCATATTCATGAATCCAAAGATCAATAATCCAATTGACCAAATTAAACTATTAATCAAAAAACTCAATGAGCATTCAAAACATAATAATCCAACAATTGAAATAAAGGAATAAATTCACGCTACTAATTTGTAGGAAAATAAAATAACATAATTAAGTTAACACAACTTCCCCTTTGAATAAGATATGGAATTTAGCCTAACATGATTGTGGTAGATTCTTCAAGTTGCTTCATGAATTCCATTGTTGTTGATTTCTTTGGCTTAAAAATCTCCCAAGAATGCTCTATATTTTGCTCTCAATTTTCCTCAATGTCTAGCCTCTTTTTTGTGGTGATTTTCCTCCTTTAATACTCCCAAAATCGTGCCCTAGCTTTACCCCAAAGATAGACCTTGAATCAGATAAGGAAATTCCTTGGAGAGCAATTGACGGCCGTAACTTTCCTTATTACGACCGTAATTGGGATTCTGAAAATTTCCGGCATTTGGAAGTTACGGCCGTAACTTTGTCATTTACGGCTGTAAGTGTATTTCTGCCAAGAAGCGCCTGTGATCGATGTTTTGGTCATAACTTTCTCTCCCGAAGTCCGATTGTGGTGGTTCAAGTTGCGTTGGAAAGAAGACTTAAATATCTACAATTCTTTGTGAAATAGCTCTTACAAAATTCGAAATTCTTCTATGAAAACATTGAGCTTCAATCTATTACTAAAATTCATGATCACAATCCTTGCGGATTTTTGATTTCCAACTTCATTCCAAACCTTCTTTGACCATAATTTTTGCATCTAATCTTCTTCCCAAATTCCATTATTGATTTGGAGCTCTTTGAATATGCCCTTGAACCTCACTTCTTGATTTTTTTTTTATTTCTTTGGTCATGTTTCTTTTCTTTTCGTTCTTTGCGATCCTGTATAACACAATAAATAAAAATGCATTAAACGATACTTCAATAGGATCAAACTAATAACAAAATAGGATAATAAGTGAATTAAATACATGGTAATAAAGCACTTATCAGAGAGGTATTTTCAAAGGGAAGGGGAAGAGGTCGGATAGAGGCAGATCCAAGAGGGGCAGGGAGACTAAGGACGCCTCAGTGCCACCTATCTTGTCCGAAGTCATATATGAGCATTTACTGGAGGAGGATCCTGCCCCCTTGAAGAGGCTAAAAAGGGGTAAGGGCAAGGAGTCCACTTCTGCGCCTCCGCCACCAATGGTTGACGAACTGGAGGACGAGCCAACTGTGCCCATTCCAGGGTTGGCCTATGAGGTGACACCGGAGGGGGCAGAAGAACTTAAACATATTAAAACAAGCGTTCTCCCCAAAGATGTCACTTTCAGCCCTTCTCTATTTGACTCCCCCAGTTCTCCTCCAGCCCGGGCCGCCTTTATTACTGAGCAGTTTTGGACAGAGGGTTGTTCTGCTTTCTCCTCCAGCGTTAGTCCGTCTCGAAAATTAATCACCGCCAAGGCCATGAATGCCAGGGCATTGGCTCTTATTGACGAGATGGAGTCGTCTGTGGATGAGGCTCAGAGGGACAAAAAGAAAGACTGCTCTCCGGCACGCGGACAATATGCTCAAGGAGATCAATGACCTCAAGGCCCAACTATCCATATCTTGTAAATCTTCCTCAGAGGAGAGGGCTAATGCGAAGCGCCTCCAGGAGGACAACGACAAACTGAAGCATGACCTCCGGGCCTCCGAGTCAGACGTGGCGGTCTTGTGCAAGAAGCTGGATGATTCCAACCGCGCACAATCTATCGCCTCTGAGGCCCTGGCCGTCGCTAACGCAACCAAGTTGAAGCTGGAAACTGAGGTGACGGCGGTCAATGAGAAACTGGAGAGGGAGCTGGAGGCTAGGAAGAAGGTTGAGGAAGATTATACTTCCCTGGAGAAGCATATTGACTCCAGAATTGCTGAGGCTTTGGAGCGTACCATAGCGGCCAGGGTGAAGGAGGTTCTGGACGCAGAATTGTCGAAACCAGTTCAGAACTTCAAGGACACTTTTGAAGACACCCCAGAGTACGAGGCTATACAGAGGGTCTTTGGGGACTTAGGGGCTAGGATGGATTTGGGGGACGTGAAGGATGCTTTTCCGACCTTGGACTTGTCCTCCATTGAAGCCTTTTACCCCGAGCCCCAAGATGCTCCTGCCGACCTTCGGGATGCATCTGACAAGGGTTCTTTAGAAGATGTCCCTCCTCCACAATAATCTTCTTCTGCCTTTGCTTCACTGCTGATTGTTTTGTTAGTTTTAGTTAGTTTTTTTTTGTAAGTGCCCCGGCACCTGATATTGTAACACTCATTCAACTTGTAAATGCCTTAATTTTTATGAATGAAATGACTTATCCACATTTTTCCTGTAAGTGTAACAAGTATTTAGAACTGTTTACACGTGAAAATTTGGATTAGCACATGTATAGCAGTCACATGGGCAGCCTGGGAGAGTTCCTTGGTGGGAAAACTTGAAATCTGACCCTAGCAGTCGAGGGTGTCAACTGCAAACGAATTTCGTATTTACTTGGGCAAGAGTCACAAAGGCCTGCAGAGAAAAACTGTGTCATTGTTGTGTTCCTTGCAAAAACGTGATTGTTCTTATATTGAGGCAGTAAAACTTGGGAAGGATTCCTGTGTGCTTTGTGTTATTTTTCGCATTTCGTTTTGGTTCCTTTAAACTTGTTGGTACTTTCATAATTGTAAGCACAGTGGGATCGGAAGGCTGACTAAGATCAGATTTTAGTGTCGCAGTGGGTGAGAAATTTTGTGTTCAAATTTGAAACCGTTAACGTGCGAGGAGTTTTATGTTTATCCTTTATGCCTGATTGCGAACGCTTTGTCTAAGTGTATGTATGGGAGTATCAACAATTTTGCGAAATCGTTCAACACTTCGCCCAAGAAAGCACTCCGTATGTATGAACTAACTTAACATACCAGGAATTTTGGTTTATACGACAATATATGGCTAAATCTGAATCTTTTAAAATTTGTTATATGGCGACATGACATGGCGAGTATAGTCCCTTAGATCTGAGTGGTTCGTGGTATTTATGTGTACCAGTTAGATCTGATTTTGACAATCATTTGAACGTTTCTTAAATCACATTTTGTAGGACCTATGCAAGCGAATCTGCATGGACCCCTTTCAATTTTTACGAAGAGGTCGCAGTGTGGGCTGATAGAAGTCCCTTGCTTTTTAACACTTTTTATCCATTATGTTTATCGTCTTTAGAAATTGATGTAATCTTCAACGTAGTCCATCCATGATTTTATGAAATCACATGATAATGCTGCAATCATAGAGGAGAAATTTGGTTTTATTGAAAGTAACGGCGAAGGTGGTCCGTGTTCCAAGGATTACATAGAGGTACTCCAGACAGGTCCTCAATCATGTATGTTCCGGGTGCCACCTCAGAAAGGACCTTGTAAGGGCCTTCCCAGTTAGGACCTAGAGTCCCTACTCCTGGCTCCTGTGTTGAAGGAAGAACCTTTTTGAGGACCAGGTCCCCAATATTAAAACGTCGACTCTTCACTCTTTTGTTGTAGTATCGAGCCATCTTTTCTGGTACCTGGCCATCACCACTTGGGAGTCACTTCGCTTTTCCATTAGGAAATCCAAAACGGCCCTTTGCGCTTCTTTGTTCCTAACTTCGCCATAATGAATTTGACGAAGTGAGGGGATTCCAATTTCAACGGGGCATACCGCCTCGTCTCCATATGCCAGCGAGAAAGGTGTTTCACCAATAGCGGTGTGCGAGGTGGTTCGAAGCGCCCATAGCACTTGTGGGAGTTCATCTACCCATGCGCCCTTTTTGGATTACAATTTCCTTTTCAGGGTATTTTTTATGGTCTTGTTCACAGCTTTGACCTGTCCGTTGGCCTGCGAGTGATGTGGAGATGAGAACAGTTTCTTAATTCCCAAATCGTCGCATAACTCATTGACGCGTCAACCCCCCAATTTTCAAAAGGCCAAGGGCTAGTCACCACAGTTAGCTCGTGATGCGGCTGGTGTGGTATGGTCACGTGTCTTTGGCATTTGTCGCACTTGCGCACGAAGTCATGGGAATCTTTTCACATGGTAGGCCAGAAATATCCCTGTTTGAGGGCTTTCCGAGCTAGCGATAACGCCTCGACATGATTGCCGCAGATGCGCTCATGGATTTCTCTCATTACATACTGCCCTTCCTCTGGCCCCACACATCTTAGCAAAGGGGAGGTGTAACTCCGCTTATAAAGTAGGTCGTCCAAGAGCACGAAATTCGTAGAGTATTTTTGCAATTTTCGAGCTGCCTCTGGCTCGTTTGGCACTGTCTGATGATTCAAATAGGCGATCAGGGGGTTCATCCAGGATCCCTCTTCTTCAATTGCCAAAATCTCCGGTCCCGACTCAATAGAAGAAGTCAACATGCGTTCAACCGGGATTAGATTGTGTAACTCTGAATCGCTGCTACTTTCTAATTTGGACAAAGCATCGGCGTTGAAATTTTTCGCTCTGGGGATATGTTGCAACTCCATTTTCCCGAAATGTGCAGCCAAATCCCTTACTTTCTTCAAGTAAGCGATCATAGAAGGTTCTTTGGCAGAAAATTGCCCATTGAATTGGCTCACAACAAGCTGCGAATCGCTATTTGCCACTACGGACTTAACTTTCAAGGCTTTCACAAGTCTTAGTCCGGCTAATAATGCCTCGTATTCAGCAACATTGTTTGAGGCTTTGAATTCAAAGCGGATTGCGCTGTGTAATTTAAACCCCTCTGGGCTTATCGACAATATCCCTGCACCGGATCGTCCATTAGTCGAGGACCCGTCAACGAACAATTTCCACTCTTGGCTGTCATCCGTGTTTTCTATCATTTCGACCTCAGGGGGATGTGTGAATTCAACTTCGAAGTCTGCCAATGCTTGAACCTTTACAGCGGTCCGAGGCATATAATGTAGGTCGAACTGGCTGATTTCTATTGCCCATTTCAGTAATCTCCCGGAAACATCCAGTTTCTGCAACACTTGTCTCATGGGAGAGTTGGTGAGCACGTGTATGGAGTGTGACTGAAAGTAGGGACGAAGTTTACGAGAGGCTGTGATTAATGAGAGAGCAAGTTTCTCCATATCTGGGTAACGCGCCTCGACGTCCAGCATAGCTTTGCTCACATAATATACTGGCAACTGACTCACATCCTCCTCTCTGACTAATACTGAGCTAACAACTGCTTTTGATACAGCCATATATAAGTAAAGAGGCTCACCGGCCTTTGGCTTTGATAGAAATGGGGGCCATCTCAAAGATGCTTTAAGGTCGGTGAAAGCCTGTTCACATTCCGGTGTCCACTGGAATCACTTTCCCCCTTTGAGGACCTTAAAAAATGGCAAGCGTGACAATTAACCTAAGTTTGAATTCTATATGAAAATTATTAAATTTCCACTTGCTACTATGATTTGAACAACAAGACGATTACGGATCCAATCATTCAAAATGGCAAATCTCAATACAACAAATTAAATGATAAGGCATTAATCAAATAAAGAATTGCATTGATTGAATTAAAAATGCATAAGAATCCAACAAATCAAAGTCAAGAATTTAGAACTACGTTACTAGTTTGGAAAAACAATAACAAATTAATATGAAATACAACTTCCCCTTCGAACTAGGTATGGAGCTTAGCCACTCAAAGCCATGAAAAATTCTGGAAGTTTCTTTTCTTGATTCGCCTTCTCGAGTCACTTAATTTTTCTTCCAATCTCCAAGCAAGCCGCTCCCTCTTTCCAAATAATAATAATCCCTTTTTCTTGTCATGAAATTCCCTTTTTGTAGCCTCAATTCCGTGCCCTAACTTTGGGACCAAGAAATCCCAAATTATGGAAAGAATTGAAATAAGGAAATTTTTGACTTGAATAGTTACGGCCGTAACTTTCCATTTACGGCCGTAATTGGGTTTCTGCGTATTTTTCACAAAGTGAGGTTACGGCCGTAACTTCTTATTCACGGCCGTAATTTGGGTTCTGCTGATTTTTGCACAACGATATGAAAACGTTTACGGCCGTAACTATATGTATTACGGTAGTAACGTATTTGCACCCAAGGTCCTCAATCTTCGCTTTTAAGCGCATTTTAGTCCTTTTTCCTTCTTTTCTCTTCCTTTGTGATCCTATACAATATAAAACATAAAATGTATTAATAATACTTAGATAGAATCACATTATGGCATATTTGTAGCGACCAAGAATTTTTACGCAATTTAATATTTATTTTTAAAGTTTCGAAAATCGTATCGCTGCGATCTCACCCATTTGTAAGTTAACGTCACGACGCGTTCGTCTAGCCAGGTCGAGAAATATCGAGTTAATTCAATTTTAAATAAATTTCGAATTTCTAAAATTATATCACTTTATTTATTTATTGTATTTCTTTCAAAATCGTTTTAAAGTCCAAATTGTGATTAAACTCATTTTTATCAGATTCCTTTTCCAACTCAGTTGAATTCACGCGTGTTATTTTCTCGATTTCCGTGTATCATAATCCCATAAGATCCCCAACATATTCCACCAACCCATACCTCCACCAACTCCAATTAACTCTACCCCATACCCTATTGCCCTCACATTTACCAACTCCCCCTCCTTATCTTCATCATCATCAGATCTCCCCTCCCCCTTCAGTTCAGTTCCAGCGATTATAGCAACCACTCGACCAAGCAATCACCATCCCACCACCTTCATACTGATTCCAGCAACACCTTCACCGAGCCAGAATCGACGCCATCAAACTCACTGCCAAAACCGAACCACCGCCCAGTCACCACCTCCATCACGCCACCAACCCCCAGTCACGGCCAGCCACCACCCATTTACACCATCACCATCATGATCCTCACCACCCACTGCACAACCACAATACACAACCGAACCCACCAACAAACCGAATCACCATCACCATCATCATCATCACCATCACCTCGGTCAACCCACACCGAACCACTAACCTCCGCCACTGCCCAACTCAGGAATCAAACCCAAAACTCAAATCAAAACCAAGAAGTCTAAGTACTTACCTTGGCCAGCCGGAACGTCGCCGGGAAACCACCTCAATCGCGATCTAAGCCACAACCCAGTCAGGCAGTCACCGAACCCGCACGCCGCCCATTTCCGTTGATCATCCAATCGAACCCCAAATCAAACTCAAAACAAGAAGAGATGAACCCAAACCCTAGAATACCCAGTAACTTACCTCGACCGCCGCCGCCTACTCGCCGGAAAATCGCGATTCAAGACTCGGTGTTGAACCCATTTTTCGCACCCATCTCGCACCTAAACCCCACAAGAACCCAACCTACCCCACCTTCGCCATTGGACGCACCTTGCGCCGGCGAACCGCCGGTCCTTAGCCGCTCCTTCCTTCCCCGTCTCTACTCTCTGCCTCCGCTCTCTCTCTATAGTTCTAGTGAGAGAGGGAGAGATATTATGTGTGTGTATATATATATATATATATATATATTTAAAAATGAAGAGTTTTCAAAAATTTCACTTTCGTCCCCAATTTTGGAAAAATGATTTAAATCAGTCCCTGTCATTTTAAAACTCATATTTCAGTCCTTAAGTTCTTGAATGATTTTAATAAGCCCTTCATTTTTAAAATCACTTATTTCAAGCCCTACAATTTAATAATAATTTTGAGCTTCGACCCAACTTCTGAAAATTTACATTTTAGTCCCCCAAGTTTGAAAAGTATTCATTTTAATCCATCTACTTTCAATTTCCTCATTTTAGCCCCTTAACTTTCAAAGTATCCATTTTAGCCCCTCAACTTTCAAGATATTCATTTTAGTCCCTCAACTTTCATAATAAGCGATTTTAATCCCTAAATTATACTTTATCATTTTAACTATAAAACTCAAAAGACTAATTCGACTTAATCTTCTAAGTGGCTAGACGAAGCGTACGGAGAATTAAAGAATGGAAGTCGTTTCCCGCTCAATCACACTCGTCAAGTTTAAGGTAGACTCGCCCCTATTAATTGATTTAAATTATGATTGCATGTGAATGTGTATGTTATGTGACTTATGTGAAAGTCATTTTTATGAAAGAAATGAGAATGTATTTCTTCGGTAATAACGATGTTATGCTTGTCATAACTTATATGCTTTTATGCATGAGAAAGAAAGAAGAGAATATCTTGCAAGATAAATGATGATGTTATGCATAACATGTGCCTTATGTGCACAAGAAGAAAGAGCCCTGTGCTATAACGCACAAAGAAGAGCAACCCACACCCCATGATTTTTAAAGAGTCTATGATTTTCAAAAGAAGCCAGGTGCTTTAATGCACAAAGAAGAGCAACCCTGTAGCGCCCCGAGTTCCGTATACCCGGTTAACCACGTCATTTACTGGTCTAAATTTTTCGAATAATATTTTTGCGGAAGAAATAATTGAAATTCATTTTTGGAAACATTAAATAAACTGTAATGGCCGATAAAATACAAAACATTTATGAAACCATTTGAAATAGTAAATCGAACCATTAATTTTGTAAAGAAATTGACAATGTCATAATTTCTCAAATAAATGAACTTCTCTAAATTATTCGATGTTTGGAAAATACGGAAATCATTAATGTCAAACTTTCAACCGTTTAACGATTATTGCCACCATCATTCATCGCTCGCCACCGTCTCCGAAATCTGCAAAACTGTTAAAAAGTAGGGTGAGCATTTCATGGGGGAAATACTCAGTAGACTCATCGCAAATTAATTAATTTATAAGATGATTAAACACATAAATCCCGGCTCTTTATAAAACGGGCATTGATAGGGCTTCTTTATAAAACGGCTCTTGATAAAACTCATATTGTGCATTACAGCACGGGACATATTTTGAAAATCATAGGCTCTTTGAAAACAGCTCTTTGAAAACAGCTCTTTGAAAACCATATACTTATAAAACACATTTTAATTATGCCAAGCATAATTTTCTTTTGAAAGCATAGGGATCATTTTCATCATAACATAGGATAGGATCGAAATTCTCATAAACATAGGGAGACACAAGAATTTTACCGAACTTCGGTGGCAAGAATTCTTATGCAGTAAAATCACAGTAAGTATACCAAGCATAATTTTTGAAATTCATAGGGATCATTTCCATCATAACATTGGATAGGATCGAAATCCTCATAAGCATATGGAGACACAAGAATTTTACCGAACTTAGGTGGCAAGAATTCTTATGTGTAGCAATCTTGGGAGATTGATTTCATAGCAATGATCCAAAAACATTTTCGTGAAGCATAGGGTATACTTACTTTTCGTAAAAACATAAAGTATATTTTCTTTTCATAAAAACATACTTACTTTTCTTAAAAATTGACTTTCACAAGTCACATGACATTTATATGAAATCATAATTTAAATCAATTAATAAGTGCGAGTCTACCTCAAATCCGACGAGTGCAAAGTTGAGCGGGAATGACTTCAATTTCTTTAAATTCTCCGTACGCTTCGTCTTAGCCAATAAGTCACTTTAGTCTATCGAATATATAGTTCAAAATGATAAATTATAATTTGAGGACTAAAATTGATGTTTTGAAAGTTGAGGGACTAAAATGAATACTTTTGAAAGTTCAGGGACTAAAATAGATATTTTGAAAGTTGAGGGATTAAAATGAATACTTTTGATAGTTGAGGGACTAAAATGAATATTTTCAAAAGTTGGGATTTAAAATCAAATAAAGTAAATCGGCAGGGACTGAATAATAGATTTTAAAAAATGAAGGACTGATTAAACTCATTTTAAAACTTGGGGCTGATTTGAAAACCTTTGAAACTACAAGGGACTGAATTGGATTGTTTTAAAACCATAGGGGCTGATTTGAAACATTTCAAAACTTGGGGGCTTTAAGTGCAAATTCTGAAAATTAATATTAATATCCTCAGATCTATTTTCTCTCTCTCAACTCACTCTCTCTCAACCTCTCACACCGCGGCGACGAAGAAGACTGACGTCGCGATTTCCGGCGCAACACCGGCGCTGGTTACAAGGAGTGGTGAGGGTGCAAGTAAGCTAGGATCTGGGCTGATTGGGTGTAATACCGTGGCTCGAATCGCTATTTTAGGAGTTGGGTCTTGACTGAAAAATCCGGTGGTGGTTGAGGTAATTAACTGGCTTGGCTTATTCTGGGTTTTGATTTTGGTTTTGATTTTGGGGTTGATTCTGATTTCGGAAGTGGGTTGGTCATGTGTGGCTGCGTGAGGTTGGTGGTGAAGGGCAGTGTTGATTTGAGTTGTGGATGGTGCTGATGTTGATGATACACGGAGGTGGTGTTCTGAGTGGCGTGGAGATGATTTCTTGAATTCATGATAATGGATTGGTCTGATATGTATAAAGAGAAGGCATCTTTCTTGCTGGAAAAATGGTTTTGTAAAAAAAATAACATGGTGGAGAACATCATGATTTGGAGGAATCTTGTGATAGATTAATTGAGTGGAAAGTGGTAGGAAAAACAATGGAATTGTGACTTGAAGCCTCTGCAGATTGAGATAGACATAGACATAGACGTGAGGTGATGAAAGTGGAGTTGTGAGGAATCATAAAGAGAAAACATGGTGGAGAGTTAGGTATGAAATCATTGAGTGTAAATTATCATAATTTGGAGGGGTGGTGATGATAATGATGATGCAGCTTTCGGCTATAAAGTAGAGTGTTTGAGGGTAAAGGAAAATGCACATGGGGAGGGAATATGATGATGCTGGGGAATATCATAATTGAAAGGGAATAATTGAGTGGATATCATCATAATCATGATGATGGAGGAGGAGCAAAACGTGTAGAATAAATTTTGATTATGATAAGAATTGGACTAACTTTGATCAAGAAGCGTATTTAAAACAGATATATTTTGGACTGAAAATAAATTTGAGAATAAATAAATTTGGAATTTAAAATGATTTTGAAAATAATACTTTGAATAAATAATTAAAATAATATAATTTTAGAAATTTGGATTTTAATTTAAAATCGAACAAATTCGATATTTCTTGACTTGGCTATACGAATCCGTCGCGACGTTTACTTCAAAACAATGGGTGAAATAGTAGCGACACAATTTTCTAAATATTAAAATAATTATTTATTGCGTAAAAATTCTTGGTCGCTACAAACCCACACCCTATGATTTCTAAAGAGCCTATGATTTTTCAGAAAGAAGCCAAGTGCTTAAATGCACAAGAAGAGCAACCCACACCCTATGTTTTCTAAAGAGCTTGCATTTATGTGTTCAATTATATTGTAGATTAATTAATTGGCGATGAGTCTACTGAGTATTTCATTCGAAATGCTCAACCTGTTATTTTAACAGTTTTGCAGATCTCGGAGATGGTGGCAAGTGATGGATGATGGTGGCAATAACCGTTAAATGGTTGAAATGTCTTACTTTAATGATTTCAGTAATTTCCAACATTAGATAATTATGAGAATCTCAGTTATTGAGAAATTATGACATTGTCAACTGCTTTACAAAATTAATGGTTCGATTTGCTATTTCAGATTGTTTCATAAATGTTTTCAATCTTATCGACCATTACAGTTTATTTAATGTTGCCAAAAATGAATTTCAATTATTTATTCCACAAAAATATTATTTGAAAAATTAGATCAGACGATGACGTGGTGAACCGGGTATTCAGAACTCGGGGCGCTACAGCTTGGTATCAGAGCCAGTCTGCGTTTCTTTAGACTGGTAAGTTTTCAAAAAGAAATTTCAAGAAACAGTTTTCAATATTTAAGTATTATTGATGAAGATTGCCACTGCCATCATTCGTTCCACCAACTCTGAGGTAAAGAAGTTTATGATGTTTAAGGTTATTTCAGTATTTCGAATACTTATTTTATTGATTTATGAGAAAGAATGAAGAGTATTTCGAATACTTATTTTAATGATTTATGAGAAAGAAGATTTATGATGTCGTTATGCTTGTCAAAACTTACTTGCTTAAATGCATGAGAAAGAAGTAAAGACTATGAGTTCGACTCGGAGAAGGCCCCAGCGAGGGAGCCGGGTCGTTACTAAAGAGAAAGCGATTTTATCTGCATAAGAAAGAAAGAAATAAGTTTTGGAGCATAATGAGAAATTTTTAGAAAGAAAAGAAAAGAAAGAGAACGAGTGTTGAGCATAATGGGAATATTATGACTTAAGAATGATTTTATAATAATTTTTGTCCTCGAACTTAGAAATGATGAACCCTAACTGGACTTTGCATAATTTATTTTAGACATGGCACCATTTACGAGAAGTCAATAGAAAGGATTAGACAATATTTTCGGAAAATCCACGTGAAATAGCAAGCCAATTTTATGAAGATGTGATGAGATATTGAGATTATGAGTAATATGATTTTATTGAGACTTGTATGAGAAGAATTATGAAATTTAAGATTTAAAGTTTTGATTCTAAATTATTGGGAATTAAGAATTGATATTGTGTTTGAGTAAGTGAATTATGCCTCTATGTTGAAGAGAAATTTATTATGAAGTTTGACCTTGTGAAGAAATTTTGGAAATATTGATTTGTGGCATATATTTTATAAGTATGACCAATGAGTTGGCACTTGAGCTAATTAATGTATTGAAGAAAGTGATTTTGTGATATTGGAAACTATGATTTGAAATTGTTATGTTGAGAAATGATGAATTGATTTTTCTGGGATATTTTGTGGTATTGAAGCCTGTTGGAATTGTTGTCAATATTTAATTGCGGTGGTCAGATGTGGAGTATAATTACAGGTTGTTATTGTTGGTTTTGAAGTATACCTACGGGTTGGATTAGTCCATATTACAAGGGAGACTCTGCCCAGAATTTTATTAGTTTGAGTTAAGAGCAAGGTATGGTAAAACAACTAACTAAGAGAATTGAGGTTAGACTTGCAAGTTCATTTACACCGCAAGCAAGATTTAGTAAGTGATTTAAAGGGATAATGACTCTTGAGACGTTTTTGACTTTCAAAGCATAATCATTTTGTATTGGAGATAGTTATATTGAAATGATCTCCTTGTTGCACAATTTCAAAAACAGGATGGTGTATACAACTACTGGGATGTCAAGGTACATTTTTAAAGATGAGTGAAGATAAATATTATGGTGTTATTGAGAAGAATCTTGATTATTTTTGAGAACGAATTGAGTACTAGTTGGAGATGATCACTTGTATTGGAGAATATTATAAATGATGAGGATATATGATAATACTGTTGATTTGTTTTGGGAGTTGATTGGTAGATGATGCGTAAGATTTGGTTATTTACGAGTAATATGATTATTTGGAAAAGTCAGTTGTCATGAATGAGAGATACTGGAAGTATTTTACAGTGGGAAGCCCTTAAAGGTATTGAGATTTATTATAGTGAGAAATTAAGTACATATGATCGAATGTTTGGGATTATGTGAGATAACGATGATTGTCATAAGATCATTTGAATACAAACAGGTACAAGAGATAATTATAAGGAATAATGCGATCGCTCTTATGGTGAGAACTGAAGGTGACGATGTATTGAGATTATGAAGTAAGTTGACTTTTCATGAATAAGTTATGCTATGTTTGGTTCTAAGTGGAATTCGAGGAAAGATGAGTCCCAGTCATGGAAATGAATCAGGGTTTCCTCGTAATGTGAATGATTCACAGATGTACATTAAGTTTTCATTTATGATATTAGAAGATCATGAGAGAAAATTGTTGGATGAAAGTGATGACAGAAATTTTATCAGGTCCTAAATTTACTCAAGTATTGCAGAAGTAATGCATTGGAACGGAGGAAAGTTTATGATAAGATCCTACCGTGAAATTTTGGAAAGAGTTACTAATGGTATCTTGGTTCGAGAATAAGAAATGAAATTTTATGTAATTGTCCTTGTGGAAATGAGGATCAGACTTCACAGTAATGCCTTATTACGGAGTAGTGTGCAGAAATAGTGACATATGGCAGAATCCAAGATTTATTTAGTTTAAGAGATTGATATATAATCTTAGTGAGCAGATTGACGTACAAGGTTCACGTGATAGATATGATGGTTATTATATTGTAATCTTAGAGAGATTGATATGATTAGTTGAGGTCATATGATGCGACGATAAGTGACATGTTACATGATTACTACAAGATATGGTGATTAGACGGTTAATAGATGTTATGGTTATCCCGTGAAGAATTGTGTGAATATATATGGAGTCAATTGATCTCATTTTGATGGGTTATTGCATTATGGTGAAATTTACCTACGATTGGGAATTTTCATTTTGAGTCATAAAGATATATGGATTTATTTAAAGTTTTGGTGATGCAGTTTCGATTACTTATTATTGGTTGTATTTCAGATGTGAGCAAAGTATTTTGCTACAGTAATGGAAAACCTGAGGAGACCAGTTGTGTGACTTTTACTTATAATGGAATTGTATCTTTGGGTTAAGTAAACTTGATGAGAAATCCTATATGGTTCACAGAAGTCTTAATTATTGGTGATAGACTTAATCGGAGTATTGTTCAAAGCGTGACAAATTGAAGTTGGAAAATAGAAGAAATTGAATCTTGAACTTCGGATTGGGAAGTTAGTGAGGTTTCTTAAGTTGAGAATATCAGATTTGATTCTTATGATGATACTTTAAGTACCTTTGTCTTCAGCTAGAATGAGTATGTGATATCAAGTACTTGATACATGATTTAAAAGTATGGACTAAAGGATTTAAGTTTGAATTCCTTCATCTTGAAAGGGAAGTTTAAGTCGAGTTTAGAAATGATTTCGTTTGTACATCTCTTCAGAAAGATTCTGCCAAGTTTGAGTTTGTACCCAAATGTTTTGGAATTGATACCGCGTTTCTATGTTTTGGGTGATAAGGTATTATTCTTGATCAATCTTCTTGGTTTCTAGTTTAAGCATTTGAATAATTGATGTTTACATCGTGGATTCGATATCAGTATAGATTCTGGAGAGTTTGGGAATAGAAGGTTAATGAATGAGTTAATAAGTTGGATAATGACGGATGATTGATTGAGTTCTACTCAATAGCTATCCAGTGTCTTTTCGACAGCTTCGTATGAGGTACAGATATATGTTAGAGAGGTTGTCCGATTTCATGTATTGTTAGTATTCATTTTTCGGAAAGAGATTCGAGATTTACTTCGAGATTTGGAACAGTTTACATGTGGCAATGGGTACTAAATTAAATTCTAGTACTGCCTACCATCTCCAGATTCAGACATTGGAAGTTATGCTTAAGGCATGTGTTCTAGACCCAAATGGTAATTGAGAGATACATTTTTCTATCAGTAGAGATTGCCTACGACAAAAAACTTTCATTGGTATGGCACCCTATGAAGCTTTGTATGGACGGCGATGTTGATCGCCAATCGAGTGGGATGAAGTTAATGAGAAGAAATCATTGGGTTCAGAATTAATTGAGAAGAACAGTCGATGCTATTGAGAAAGATCAGAGTACGAATTAAAGCTGCCCAAGATAGACAGATAGCTATGCCGATCAAAGAAGAGACTTAATGTTTGAGATTAGAGAGAAAGTGTTCTGGTAAGTAACTCCTATGAAGGGTAATTTTTCGTTTCGACAAGAACGGGAAATTTGGTATTGTTTCATCGGACCATTTGAAATACTAGAGAAGTGGATAATGTGGCTTATTGTTGGCTTTGCCACCAGAACTTGCAGTTGTTCACGATATTTTTCATGTTTCTCTGTTAAGAGGGTACGTTCGTGATCCTAGTCATGTGGTGAATTATCAGTCTATTTCAGTGAAGAAGAATTTGACTTATGAAGAGACACTTATGTGCATAGTAGAGAGAAAAGTCCATGTCTTAAGAAACAAAGAGATTCCATTAGTCAAAGTCCAGTGAGGTAGACATGATAGCGATAAGGCTATCTGAGATAAAGAAGAAGAAGAAGTCTGGTTAAGTATCCAGAAAGAACAGATCAAGTAAGTTTAATTTCGAGGACAAAATTATTTTAAGGGGGTAAGGTTGTAGCGACCAAGAATTTTTACGCAATTTAATATTTATTTTTAAAGTTTCGAAAATCGTATCGCTGCGATCTCACCCATTTGTAAGTTAACGTCACGACGCGTTCGTCTAGCCAGGTCGAGAAATATCGAGTTAATTCAATTTTAAACAAATTTCGAATTTCTAAAATTATATTACTTTATTTATTTATTGTATTTCTTTCAAAATCGTTTTAAAGTCCAAATTGTGATTAAGCTCATTTTTATCAGATTCCTTTTCCAACTCAGTTGAATTCACGCGTGTTATTTTCTCGATTTCCGTGTATCATAATCCCATAAGATCCCCAACATATTCCACCAACCCATACCTCCACCAACTCCAATTAACTCTACCCCATACCCTATTGCCCTCACATTTACCAACTCCCCCTCCTTATCTTCATCATCATCAGATCTCCCCTCCCCCTTCAGTTCAGTTCCAGCGATTATAGCAACCACTCGACCAAGCAATCACCATCCCACCACCTTCATACTGATTCCAGCAACACCTTCACCGAGCCAGAATCGACGCCATCAAACTCACTGCCAAAACCGAACCACTGCCCAGTCACCACCTCCATCACGCCACCAACCCCCAGTCACGGCCAGCCACCACCCATTTACACCATCACCATCATGATCCTCACCACCCACTGCACAACCACAATACACAACCGAACCCACCAACAAACCGAATCACCATCACCATCATCATCATCACCATCACCTCGGTCAACCCACACCGAACCACTAACCTCCGCCACTGCCCAACTCAGGAATCAAACCCAAAACTCAAATCAAAACCAAGAAGTCTAAGTACTTACCTTGGCCAGCCGGAACGTCGCCGGGAAACCACCTCAATCGCGATCTAAGCCACAACCCAGTCAGGCAGTCACCGAACCCGCACGCCGCCCATTTCCGTTGATCATCCAATCGAACCCCAAATCAAACTCAAAACAAGAAGAGATGAACCCAAACCCTAGAATACCCAGTAACTTACCTCGACCGCCGCCGCCTACTCGCCGGAAAATCGCGATTCAAGACTCGGTGTTGAACCCATTTTTCGCACCCATCTCGCACCTAAACCCCACAAGAACCCAACCTACCCCACCTTCGCCATTGGACGCACCTTGCGCCGGCGAACCGCCGGTCCTTAGCCGCTCCTTCCTTCCCCGTCTCTACTCTCTGCCTCCGCTCTCTCTCTATAGTTCTAGTGAGAGAGGGAGAGATATTATGTGTGTGTATATATATATATATATATATATATATATTTAAAAATGAAGAGTTCAAAAATTTCACTTTCGTCCCCAATTTTGGAAAAATGATTTAAATCAGTCCCTGTCATTTTAAAACTCATATTTCAGTCCTTAAGTTCTTGAATGATTTTAATAAGCCCTTCATTTTTAAAATCACTTATTTCAAGCCCTACAATTTAATAATAATTTTGAGCTTCGACCCAACTTCTGAAAATTTACATTTTAGTCACCCAAGATTGAAAAGTATTCATTTTAATCCATCTACTTTCAATTTCCTCATTTTAGCCCCTTAACTTTCAAAGTATCCATTTTAGCCCCTCAACTTTCAAGATATTCATTTTAGTCCCTCAACTTTCATAATAAGCGATTTTAATCCCTAAATTATACTTTATCATTTTAACTATAAAATTCAAAAGACTAATTCGAATTAATCTTCTAATTGGCTAGACGAAGCGTACGGAGAATTAAAGAATGGAAGTCGTTTCCCGCTCAATCACACTCGTCAAGTTTAAGGTAGACTCGCCCCTATTAATTGATTTAAACTATGATTGCATGTGAATGTGTATGTTATGTGACTTATGTGAAAGTCATTTTTATGAAAGAAATGAGAATGTATTTCTTCGGAAATAACGATGTTGTTATGCTTGTCATAACTTATATGCTTTTATGCATGAGAAAGAAAGAAGAGAATGTCTTGCAAGATAAATGATGATGTTATGCATAACATGTGCCTTATGTGCACAAGAAGAAAGAGCCCCGTGCTATAATGCACAAAGAAGAGCAACCCACACCCCATGATTTTTAAAGAGCCTATGATTTTCAAAAGAAGCCAGGTGCTTTAATGCACAAAGAAGAGCAACCCACACCCTATGATTTCTAAAGAGCCTATGATTTTTCAGAAAGAAGCCAAGTGCTTAAATGCACAAGAAGAGCAACCCACACCCTATGTTTTCTAAAGAGCCTGCATTTATGTGTTCAATTATATTGTAGATTAATTAATTGGCGATGAGTCTACTGAGTATTTCATTCGAAATGCTCAACCTGTTATTTTAACAATTTTGCAGATCTCGGAGATGGTGGCAAGTGATGGATGATGGTGGCAATAACCGTTAAATGGTTGAAATGTCTTACTTTAATGATTTCAGTAATTTCCAACATTAGATAATTTTGAGAATCTCAGTTATTGAGAAATTATAACATTGTCAACTGCTTTACAAAATTAATGGTTCGATTTGCTATTTCAGATTGTTTCATAAATGTTTTCAATCTTATTGACCATTACAGTTTATTTAATGTTGCCAAAAATGAATTTCAATTATTTATTCCGCAAAAATATTATTTGAAAAATTAGATCAGACGATGACGTGGTGAACTGGGTATTCAGAACTCGGGGCGCTACAATATTCAAGGATACAAGTGTATAAAATAAACGTTAATATAACACTTATCAAATCCCCCACACTTGAACCATTGTTCGTCCTCGAACAAAGATTTGCAGAGATAAGAATAGGATTCAAACAATAGATTACGATTTAGAGACTTGAGGTTGCAACCCACTTTTCTTCAACAAAAATGTTCCATTGCATGATCGGATTGTGTTAGTGTGTGCTAGAGATGCAACGCACTTTATTTCCCATCCCAATCATGACTCGATATGGCTTATTTCCTTTCACCTCTCGTGTTTGCTCACATCCCAACCATTTATGAGTGACTACGAGGAGAATAATTTCGCCCAACTCCAGTGGGAATCGGTTGCGTAAACCGAGTTGTTCATGATGTGAATTCAGTCAACACAGTATCCCCGACCACATTCATAGCACCAACCCTAGACCAAGCAATTCAAACCACTCATAAGCTTGGGTCCAGATCTTCCAAGTCTTCTTCTAGTGTCATCGTGATGTCCTTATTTTCAAAGAGCTCTCCACCCAATCTTTCAGGGTCTGGAGCAGCCTCAGCCATGGCTACATCGCTAATCATGTTCAAGCTTCAATCTTGAAACTTTCAGATTGCATTCGTATAACAGGCCCGCGACTCAGTTTGGCTTCCCCTTACAATTGCAACGCCATGCTCCGTGGGGAATTTCATGCAAATGTATTTCGTATGTGTTGCGGCCCCCACGTCAATGAGACCTGGTCTCCCAATTGAGCCATGATAGGAGGATATTTTGTCCACAACCAAAAATTTCATGGGGATTCTGGAAATAGTTGGTGCTTGCCCCACCTCAGTTATTAGGGTTATGGACCCTCTGGGGGTTATGCTGTCTCCCGTGAATCCATATATTGGATCCGAGACCAGAATAAGGGGAGTGCTGATCCCCATTTTATCAAACGTTACCCCGTAAATCACATTTAACGAGGAACCATCATCCGTGATAACCCATTCCAAGCCACCACTACCCTGATAACCAATGCGTCGTTGTGGGGGAAATGTACTCCAATGGCATCGTCTTGGGTGAATGTGATTGGCTCTGTCCGAGGCATCCCTAAAGGATGTGAATGGATATGGTAATTCACGTTGGCGAGATGTTTGGCCTCTCTGATGTACCTCTTTTGGGAGTTGTTTGTGCTCCCACCTGGGTGGGGGCCTCCCAGTATTGTGTCGATTTCACGAATGGGGAGGTCGGCCACAAGCACAGGCGGTTCCCGTGCATCTTTAGCATGCGTCGAGGCGGTATCTTGGCCCTTATTCCTGTCTCTTTGACGATTGTCAATTCTTTCCTTAGTTGAGTTCTTCCACGGAGCTCTCCTATCAGCTCGGTTGAACTTCTGACCACCAGTTTTTTGAGTTCTCTCTGTGTCGGGGGGATAGTCACCTCCCCTTCTCCCCTGCGCCTTTTGGTCAGCTAACCTGTGGATTTCCCTGAAATCCTCCGTTGCGTGACCGTAATATCTGTGATAGGCGCAGTAAGCCCCAATCATGGGCTGCTTTCCACTTTGGCCGCTTTCCACTCTCCCTTGAACCGTGGGAGGATTTTGAGAAGGGGTGTTAGAGTGCAAATGAGGGATAGCTTCCGTGATTTCTTCGACAAAGCTAGATCATGTCCCTGGAAATGGGCGAGGCGCGCCACCTCGGTTACCGCTGACCCTATCCTTGTTTCCTCCTTTCTTGAGGTCCGCTTCATTGGAATATCCAAGGTTATATCTCCCTTGGGGATGATTATCTCTGGCCCTAGCCATTTCCTCTGATACAATCTCTTCCTTCATCAGGTCTACTAGGGTATTGTAATCCCTTGGTTTCCTGCTCCGGACATCCCTCCAGAACATGCTGGTCATATCTAGCCCTCCTTTTAAAGCGGAAAACATCTCCGTTTCTGTGATATTTTCGCAGATATGCATCTCTTCAGTAAACCTAGCTAGGTAACTTTTCAGAGACTCGTCCCTTCCTTGCCTCAGATCCTGAAGGCGTTGGAGCGGAAGTTGGCCAGGCCTGGAGGAAACAAAGCCATTTTTAAAAGCCGTCTTCATATCTCTCCAACTGTGAATGCTGCCAGGAGGGGGTTTTTTATACCATCGTATGGCACTTCCCTCAAGGGTTAAAGCAAAGGCTTTACATTTCAATGCCGGAGTGGCTCCGGCTATTTCCATGCTGGCACGGTAATTTAACAGGTGATCATCATGATAGCCTTGGCCAGAGTATTTTTCTATTTCTGGCATCTCAAAGTCATGAGGTACGGGGCCTCTACGGAGGCCCTCTGTGAAGGGACTTACTTCCTCTTCGTCATCCAACTCGTAAGAGGGCAGTTCACTGTTCTCATCGTGACCGGAATACATTGGACCATGGTATTGGTCATAGAGCGACGGGGCATATTCTTGCTTTTGTGGTGGCAAAACATGGCCGTAGTTTAGCCTTCCGTGGGTTGGTAACTCGTTGCGAGACCTTGTCCGAACTGCTTCGGCTCTTCTTTCCTGCCTATTCCTAGGCTCATGTGCTGATTCCAACATTTTCGCTCCCGTACCATGTTGGTCCTTGAGGAACCTCGCCCTCGCTGTGTTGGCCACTTCTTCCCCTACGGGGGTTAACATCACCATCACTATTTTTCATGTTTAGGGAAATTCCTTAATCTTATCTTGTCTTTCAAAGATGAGTGGACTTTCGTTTCGAAAATCCCTGCCTTTTCCAAGGTTACTTAAACTTATATCTCAAAGTTATACGCCTTTTCAAGGGTTGTTTAAACTTATATTTCGAAGTGTTATGCCTTTTTCAAGGTGAATAAACTTCTGTTTCAAAGTTTTAAGCCTTTTTCAGGGTTCACGAACTTGTGTTTCAAAGCTCCTTACCTTTTTCAAGGTTCACAAACTTATGTTTCAAAGTTCTACACCTTTTTCAAGGTTAATCAGCTTATCTTTCAAAGCTCTTGCCTTTTTCAAGGCCAACCGCCTTATCTTTCAAATCTCTTGCCTTTTTCAAGCCCAACCGGCTTATCTTTCAAAGCTCTTTGCAGTTATCCGTTCTTTCGTGAGAGGTTCTTCATCCTTTTTCAGGACTACCTTTCTATGTGTGGCTTTTTACCACGTGTTTTCGTGGTTAGCAGTATGGTTTCCCACAGACGACGCCAAAATGTTGACCACAAAATCTAACTGGATCTTGGACCAACACGTCTCAGCTCCTCCCTCTTGAACACGTGGATCTCCTGCGCACTGTGACAAACTATCAGTTTGCAAAGGGAACCGAGGTGGATCCCGTTTGCACTCTGATGTCAAAGTCAGTACTCATTTGTGGCGAATATATATTGGGTGTGAGAAATATGAGTGTGTAAAAGAGAGAAAGGGGAGTGAGAGAAATATCTTGTTAAGAGTCTTAAATCGCTAACCTTTTACTTGGAGACAATCGTGCTTTATTTATAGAGGAACTTGTTATCTCAGATCACGATACGTGGTGTACTTTACACTTGTCATCACCCTAGCTCATGGAGGTGACAACCTTACTTTTCAACCGTAATCATTGCTACATTTCGTAGGGGATGGGCGCCTGTCACGTCTTGGTAAAGGCAGTGTGCCATCACTGACTCCATATCTCTTCTGGTCAACGCCGTAAAGCGCCCCGACTGAGTATAAAGCACATCGGCTAGGCGTTAACCAGGTCGGCTAAAGGGGTTTGCTTGACGTACCACCTCGGCCTTCATCCCAAGGTGATAGTTTAGGCCTTAGCTGTGGATCAAGATCCGTTGGGCCACTATTGGGCATTCGCTGGTAGATCATTGTACCTTTCTTTGAGCCCGGATTCAACAAAAACGATTTTTAATCTTAAAAAAATTCAATATTTTTATTAGGGTCGAATTTTCCACTCAACATCTATTTTAAAGGGCTCTTCACAAAAATACCATACTTTTAGGGATCAAATTGAAATTTAGTTACATTTTATAAAATTTGAAATTTACTTATAATAAAATTTTAAAAATTTAAAAATACTTATGATACTTTTAAATATGTTAGTATCACAGTATGATACTTATGATTATGTTGGTATCACATTATGATACTTTTCAATTTTTTTAGTATCACAATATGATACTTATAATACTTTTTCAATTTTTTTAGTATCACAATGTGATACTTATGATACTTTTCAATTTTTTCTAGTATCATAATGTGATATTTATGATACTTTTCAAAATTTCCTAATATTACAGTTTGATACTTTACAAAATTTTATGATACTTTGGCTCCGATATAAAAATAAACACTTTTCATACACTTTTTTTTAGTATCATAGTTTGATACTTTACAAATTTCTATGATACTTTCTCTCAGACATAAAATCAAACACCTTTAATACATAAAAATTTTCAACTCCTTCTGTGATTTCATCTCAACCCATAGCTCTTCAGCCTTAAGTGCTAACATGCTTCGATTGTTATTGACCATACATCAACATGTATTCATCCATCATGTTCCCTCCTTGAATTTTTGGTCAAAAAAGTAGGAAAAATATCCAGGAAGCTTTCTGGCATGTCGTCATTTGTCTGCAATTCGTAAATTCCTCCCATTATCTCCACTACAATCACCTCCTTCTTCATCTATAAACAATAATAAATCCAATAATAATTACACACATTAAAAACATATAAACATATATCTTGCATAAATCTGTGTGTATATATATATATATATATATATAATGAACTGTCAGGAAGAATTCTTGAAGGTTTCAATGGATAGAGATTTGACGAATTCTATCAATTGGTCAATGATTCCATACAATTGCTCTTCTTCTTCTTCTTCTTTGATAAATTTTTGGGCTCTAGCAGTACACCACCAGAGTTGCCCAGAGCAGTCGAGACTCAAGATGGAGTTTCCAGTGAAGAGGGCGAAATAGAGAACAATATTTTTCAAATTTATGTTTTTGAGTAGTATAAATCAATTTTGTTAGGTTAAACAAGTATTTTGTGCAATTCGACCTATTTTAAATTACTCTTGGCCCAATGTTCCCCTTTAGCCAAGTTTAAGTCCATGAGCAGCCTAAATAATAGTCCAATATTGGCCCAATTATATCCAAATTCTTGAAAACCCCAAATAGTAGGCTCTTCGACAATGACAAAACCAAAAATCAGATTTTCCACCTCCCACACATCCTAACTCACGGCTCCAGACTGCAATAGGTAATCTCTCAACTGCTGAACAATTATTTTCCTTTGTTTTCACCATCATCGTCTATCTCCATATATTGCAACAGATCTTGTCACGACCCGTCCCAGATTACCCTACTGGACCTGAAACGTGACGTGCGCCGATGGCAGGTGCCAGCTAGGTGTTGAACCCACTACCAATGCAATCTTGACTTTTCTTTGACCGTAAAGGATTTACTGAAAATTTGACATGATATTCCCTAAAAATTAGACTAAAATCACCTGAATTGCAACAAAATTTCTCAACATACATATATCTCATAAATAATAGGAAGCACCTCTTCCTCTAAAACACATATTAATCAACTAAGTATAACCAACTCAATCATTTAATATAATTTCCAGTACATACCAAATGAATATAAAGCTGTGCAATTATAGCGAGCCCATAAGCTTAGATACTTAATCAAATAAATCATACAATCTTATTATATCTTTGGCTCCACTTGGCAGATAAACAGGCTCCAAATGCTTCTTAACTCACATTCATCTGCATTCTATAAAAATATATGGAAAAAATATATGAGCTTGTAACTCAGTGAGTGGACAGTTCATAATTAAGCATATTTTCTCATTTATAAATATTTACTGAAAAGATTTTATTACTTTAAGAAGTTCAAAGATCTGATAATTTCTTCCAAATCGAAACGATCGGAATCATAAAAGTTCTTTACTCTTTATTCCAAATAAGCAACTGTAAAGCATATGAATATAAAAAAAAAAAAAAAATCTTATATCCGTGAAATTTTGAATAAAATATCATTTTACAATACTATAAGTTGAATCCTTTATTCTGTAAACTGAAAACTCAATTCTGAAATCTTAAATTCTGGTAAACTGAAAAATACTGAAAAATCGCACCAAAGGTACCCATAATCTGAAAATCTTGAAATTCTGAGATTCTGAAATTCTGTAATTCTGGTCATACGCGCGCAGAGCTGCCCGAAGGCTATAAACTAGTCATATACTATGGAAACGCATTCACAATAGTGCAGAGCGGGTAAAATAACATATCTGGTCATACACTGTGGAAACGGATTCACGACAGTGCAGAACGGGTAAAATCATCATATCTGGTCATATACTGTGGAAACGAATTTACATCAGTGCTGAGCGGGTAAAATCACTTGGGTACTTTCTGGTGATTTTTAAAATAGTTTAAATATACTGAATTATCTAATGCTGATAGAATGTCAGTGAGATCCTTTAATTGAACTGATTCTAGCTTTAAAAAAAAGAGCTGCTTATAATAAACATCACTTTATTCTTAAAATCTTAATGTAAACCGAGTAGTTAAAATATAACCAAGTTCTGCAATTTATATAATTCAATATAAGCACTATAATAAATAAACATTTCATAAATGTTTTAGAATTAAGATAAATTAAACAAGTGATTATTTTAAAAAAATAAATAATGTTTTCCACTCACCAAGTTGTAGATTCGTCTGTATACGACTTCAATCTTGTCATCTCTTCACCTTCAAATACTAATTATAATGTCTCTAGAGTACCTCATGCATTATTCCTATCATTAGAAATAAGAGTCAACTAATAACAACTAGATATATTTAATTTCAATTTCATAATCTAAATTAAAATCACTTGTAACAAAGAAATCCCCTTCTTGGAATATTCTAATATTTAATCCCCAATACTTGACACTTAATGATTTCAATTCAAAACTAGGCACTATAATTTCGATATCTTGAAATCTGTCATCAAATTCTTTATATGTGAATTTGCCTATAAAGCCACTAAAAAAAATAGCACTTCACGGTCCAAAATGTCAAAATAACACCTTTGCATGCAATAACTCGAAAATAACTTAGAAATGGAGAAATTGAACATTAATCCTTAAATTAAATATTTGACATCATATAAACATAATAGAATTAAAGATTGAATCTATACTTTATAAACCCACTTCACTTCCATTTCTCATTTATCTCAACTCCAACCCTAAACAATATAGCTTAAATTATTCCTTAATAACTTGCTTGCTTACCTCGAGATTTAATTGAACATCAAAATCGAGCCAACCCCTTCACTTTCTCCTTTTTCCATTTTTTCTTTCTTTCCCTTTTCTTGTCGAATTTTCTCGAATTCACTCTTGGTTCTGTTGCTCTACCGAAAGACGAGAAAAATGGGTCTTTGGTCCATTTAAGTGATGTATAGATAAATGTATTTACAAACAAGTCCTCATACAATTACATAATGAAAAATTTAGGCCCCCAGGGCACATCTCCAAGTGGCAAAGGGGATGGGTGGTAAGTGCTCAGCGCAGCTGTGTGCTTGGTTCGATTCCCCGCAAGGTGGAATTGACCTTGTAGCAAGCGGGAGTTATTGAGCGTTTCTCATGCTTACCATAAGCCCTTCCACCCTGGTTCCTTGGAGGCATAACCTGGATTTACCTTCCCGAACCAATGACCTTGGACGTGGTCGGTTCGGGCCCTCAGGGTGTGGGCTACACCTTTTTTTTTTACATAATGAAAAATTTAGTCTTTAAATTGCCAAAAATAAGAATTAACCTTAGATTCATTTCTTATGTTATCTCTAGTCCTCAAGTATTAGTAATTACAAAATAAACCCTATGAAAATTCATTTGTTCAACTTAATTCCTTATTTGACATGGACTTGACTAGTAAAAGTTTGACCTTGAAAATTAATAAGTGGATTGTTACAGATCTTCCTTCCAACCGAGACTTTCAAAATTGGAGTTTCTGAGTAATAATCGTTTTGACAATCCAACAGGTAAATTTCCTCAACAATTTTCAGATTTCGTTTCTAACACTATAATCTGATTTTCATTCAATCAAAACCAAAGTGCAAGAAGTAACAAAAGAACAACTCAATAACCATTATTCATACACTCTTACAAGATACTCTATCTCAATAAATAATAAAAAACAAAAGGAAAACGAAATACTGAGTTTGGCAGCCCTTGTTGAAACCATACTTGCTTTTCCATCAATTAAAACTCCACGTGCAGCAAGAACTCTCGAAACCCATTGACTCCGGCAACGATTTGGCCGTAGAAGCCTTGTTGCCAACGGATGTTTTTTATGCCTAACCCCACTGCCCAACTTTTATCCTCTCCCTCCCACGTGTGTCTCTGCCACTCGATGACCTTGGCCTTTCTCCTTTCTCTGCCGGTATCAATTTTGGGCCGAAAATGGTTCAAACGTTTAGACCAAGTTTTGAAACTTAAAAACCAGCACATTTCCTTTCTGTCATTGCCAATCTGATGAGATGTAAAATGGGGATGGGAGTTTAGTTATAAATATTGGAAATTTGATTTTAAATCCTAAAAGTTTGCCAAAGAATTAAGTTAGTCCCCAATTTTTAAATTAACTTCCACTATAGCCTTAAATGTTGATCTTCTTCAAATTAGAATTTAAAAATACTTTATGATTTCATAATTATTGGTCCTAAACATTCCGATTTTGACAGTTAGAACCTAAGATTTAAATATTTATCAAATTACCCACTCTCTTTATTTTCTGAAATGTCCAATTGTGTCTCCAAAAGTTTTTAAAGTATTAATTCAAACTTAGTGTTCTAAATTGTGTTTATTTAAATTGTTATTTGCTAGACGATGTCGCGAAAAAAGTTTTAAGTATGTTAGCTTACATCCATTCAATTCCAAGAAAAATTCAAGAATTTGAGGTGGAGTTTACATTAAAGCAATTGTGGATTTTGTCCATGTTATTTTTCTATGTGCGATTTTAATTGTGATATGATGCTTCTATGTTTTTAAAAGGTTTCCAGGGACCGTAAATAGGTTCGGGATCGAAATTGAGTCCTTGGGGTTGTCCCCACACTGCACAATTTTATATAGCGCTAACCAAATGTTGTTAGGGACCATAAATAGGTCCGTGACCGAAATTGGGTCCTTGAGAATGTCCCACGGTACATTTTTAAAAAGGAAAGTTTTTATTTTGTATTATATTCATAATTTGATTTCATGTTTGGAATTAACTTGGACTGATTGCTGTATCTCCGTTGAGTATAATTCGTTATGCTCACCCCACTATTTCCACCATCTCAAGTGAAGGAGCTCGGCAAGGCAAAGTAAAGAGCGGGGCAATACTGATCAAATGACAGAGCATTTAATTTATAAAATTTTAAAATGAGTATTTAAATAGTTAATTTCCATTTTGTCAATTACATCTTGAATTTTGGTATTTTCACCAATTTTGGGCACTTTGCTTATTATACTTGGTTGTAAATAAATTATTTAAAGAATGTTTTCACATTTTTGTTTCTAATTTGCTATAGTTGTTAAAAAAAAAAAAATTACGCATTTTGGCATTATTGAATATATTTTTTTTTACAAGTTTTTTGGATTTTCGGGGCGTTCCAAGTTAATAGAATTTGGGGTGTTACAATATGTGTTAACAATAAGGTTAAAGTTATCCATAGGTCAACTTGGAGTACAAGTGATTCAACCATGAAGATCTTGAAATTTTTTATGTTGTCAGAATATACAAGTCGCAGGTCACCCATGTTTGGGTGACCAACCCAAAAGATATTAAATGGTAGAGGGAGTGATTTCAATTTGGAATTCAAACCTATAACTCCCTATAACATCCTAAAACACCCCATAACCTCATATGGTTTGTCTTGGATAAGAAGAATGAAAAAGAGAAAAGCACCATATGAGAAATTCGTATGGAAAATACCACTAAATTGAAAAAGTGCTTTAAACCAGAGTTTTGGCATGTAAACTCACATAATAAGGCATTTAGGTTGTGACTAACAGGCCCCTTCCATTTTTATCGGGAATGGAACCATTGGAGTGTAGAAAAAATGGAGAATTTGGACATTGAATGGTAAGGTGATTCACCTACAAAAAAGATCTTTTATATTTCATTTTTTCAAGTAAGATTATTGGGCTGAATTTATATCCAAGCATCCCATGAAATATTACATTAATTTCAAGCATGCTGTGAAATATTACATTCGAGTCATTCCCTTCACTTGGGAGTGAGAAATGTTGTAAAATAAAGGTTGCAAATCGCCTCGAAGGAAAATTCAAAAGACAAAGACATGATTGATGTGGAAGAAAAGATTTTCCTAAGGCAAAAAACAAGGAGATGGAAGATATTCTATAATAGGTTGTTGAAGGAGCTGTATGAAGCAGACAATCCAACTATAGCCTTGATGGGTGAACCTTCAGGATGTAGCTTCGATTATTATGTGCTATATTGAACCCCCAAGCTCAAAAGGAGAGTTCATCTAATAGAAAAGCACAGGGAAAATGCTAGGGCAAATCATCCAACATAACAGTACCACCTAGTGAGGGAGGAACTAAAGAGACAATGGAGATGGATTTAACAAAAATAGAAGAGATTGAAACTGAAGGATAGTAGAAAGTGGAAATGGAATTGGCCAAGAAGTTGATATTTTAGAAACAAGCTCATAAGATGACCAAACACTTAAGATCATTGTACGTTAGGGCATTGGTCAATGGGAAACCTGCGGTGAAGGTTAAGATAAATAATGGAGCGAAAATCAATGTCATTCCTTACAAGATGCTAAAGAAGTTTTAAGTATGAAGAAGATCTCATACCTACTGAAGTCATTCTAACCAATCTCAATGGTAAGGCAACATCAACAAATGAGGCGATTCCTTTAGATGCAACTAGAACCACAATATTCTTTGTAATAGATGGACTCACCAATTACAACATTCTACTTGGACGGGACTGGATCCATGGAAAAAAGTGCATACCATCCTTCTTCACCAATGTTTAGTATTTTGGAATCAAAAGGATGAAGCTAAAATCGTTCAGGAATATAGTTGGCTTTTTTGATACAATCCAACTCCAAGGAGTACTATATGTATGAATGAAATCATGAACCAGATAGGTGATAAGTGTATTTTACACAGTTATTTATATGTAAAAATTAGAATATTATGTTGTCGTTTTGGAATAAATACAATTTAATTCGTGTTTATTTTTTTACATTTCAGAAAATATCTCAAAATCTTGAAAATTAAGCAATTGATGGAAATTATGCACAATTGGATGACATTTGGAGCTAAGTTGAACAAATTGAGAAGTTAATAACGTCAACCTAAAAAGATGCATGGTTCTAAAGTGAAAAAATCAAGGTATGGAGGACCTAATCGAAGAAGAAGATGAATTGAAGATGGAACAAAAATAGAAGAATATTTGAAAGTATGGGGACTATATTATTGCAATTAGAAGTTGAAGGATTGAATAGCAAATTAAACACGAGGGACCAACTTGCAAATATACAATGATTGATTTGGATCACAAGATGATACTTTGAGGATTTTTAGGAGTCAATTGGATGCAAGTAGAAGTAAAAAAAGAATGGAATATGATAAGAATATTACCATAAAATTGATTCCAACTGTTGAATCCGGGCCAAAAGAAAGGTACAATGATCCACCAGCGAAGGCCCAATAGTGGCCCAACGGATCTTGACCCACAGCTAAGGCCTAAAATATCACCTTGGGATGAAGACCGAGGTGGTACGTCAAGCAAACCCCTTTAGCCGACCTGGTTAACGCCTAGCCGATGTGCTTTATATTCAGCCGGGGCGCTTTAGGACGTTGACCAGAAGAGAGATGGAGTCAGTGATGGGACACTGCCTTTACCAAGACGTGACAGGCACCCATCCCCTACGAAATGTAGCAATGATTACGGTTGAAAAGTAAGGTTGTCACCTCCATGAGCTAGGGTGATGACAAGTGTAAAGTATGTCACGTGTCGTGATCTGGGATAACAAGTTCCTCTATAAATAAAGCACGATTGTCTCCAAGTTAAAGGTTAGCGATTTAAGACTCTTAACAAGATATTTCTCTCACTCCCTTTTCTCTCTTTTACACACTTATATTTCCCGCACCCAATATATATTCGCCACAAATGAGTACTGACTTTGGCATCGGAGTGCAAACGGGAGCCACCTCGGTTCCCTTTGCAAACTGATAGTTTGTCACAGTGCGCAGGAGATCCACGTGTTCAAGAGGGAGGAGCTGAGATGTGTAGGTCCAAGATCCAGTTAGATTTTGTGATCAACATTTTGGCGCCGTCTGTGGAAAACCATACTGCTAACCACGAAAACACGTGGTAAAAAGCCACACATAGAAAGGTAGTCCTGAAAAAGGACGAAGAACCTCTCACGAAAGAACGGATAACTGCAAAGAGCTTTGAAAGATAAGCCGGTTGGCCTTGAAAAAGGCAAGAGCTTTGAAAGATAAGCTGGTTAACCTTGAAAAAGGCAAAAGCTTTGAAAGATAAGCTGGTTAACCTTGAAAAAGGTGTAGAGCTTTGACACATAAGTTCGTGAACCTTGAAAAAGGTAAGGAGCTTTGAAACACATGTTCGTGAACCCTGAAAAAGGCTTAAAACTTTGAAACGCAAGTGTATTCACCTTGAAAAAGGCATAACACTTCGAAATATAAGTTTAAACAACCTTGGAAAAGACGTATAACTTTGAGATATAAGTTTAAGTAACCTTGGAAAAGGCAGGAATTTTCGAAAAGAAAGTCCACTCATCTTTGAAAGACAAGATAAGATTAAGGAAGTTCCCTAAACATGAACGAAAGTGATGGTGATGTTAACCCCCGTAGGGGAAGAAGTGGCCAACACAGCGAGGGCGAGGTTCCTCAAGGACTCCATGAAAACGCCAATGAGGAAGTGGCACAACCTAACCCGCCTCGCCGGCACTGAAATCGCCACATGATGCGTGACATAACACGCATGGCGGCTCAAATGCTAGAGATGCAAAAGCAGCAGATAGAACAGACTGCTGCAATGAATGCTTTTATGGCCAAAAGGTATGTTATGAACGAACCCGTGATGCCTCAGCAGTACCCACAGCCACATTATTCACCATCCGAGGCGGCCACTGCCTCGTATTATTATCAAGATCCACAGGCATATGCCGAGGTAGAATCCGACCCCTCCTACGAGCAAGACCCGGAGCATGAAGCACATGAAGAACAAAACCCACTCCCACCTAGACACAGGGAGGCCTCTCCCGCAAAATCCGGCAGTGTCTTCAGCCGAATAGGAGTGTTATTCAGGGGCCAACGACGGGGGCAAACGGACCCAGGTCGGCACAATGTCACAGAGCCTAGAAATAGGCCGGAGCGACGCGCTGAACGTCGAGACACGTTACCCAGATATGGAGAAACTTGCTCCCTCGTTAATCACAACCTCTCGTAAACTTCATCCCTACTTTCAGTCACACTCCGTACACATGCTCACCAACTTTCCCATGAGACAAGTGTTGCAAAAACCGGACGTTTTCGGGAGATTACTGAAATGGGCAATAGAAATCAGTCAGTTCGACCTACATTATACGCCTCGGACCGCTGTAAAGGGTCAAGAATTGGCGGACTTCGTAGTTGAATTCACACATCCCCCTGAGGTCGAAATGGTAGATAACACGGATGACAACCAATATGACAGCCAAGAGTGGAGATTTTTCGTTGACGGGTCCTCGGCTGATGGACGATCCGGCGTAGGAATATTGTTAGTAAGCCCAGAGGGGTTTAAGTTACACAATGCAATCCACTTTGAATTCAAAGCCTCAAAAAATGTTTCTGAATACGAGGCGTTATTAGCCGGGCTAAGACTCGCGAAAGCCTTGAAAGTTAAGTCCGTAGTGGCTAACAGCGACTCGCAGCTTGTTGTGAGCCAATTCAATGGGCAATTCTCTGCCAAAGAACCTTCTATGGTCGCTTACTTGAAGAAAGTAAGAGATTTGGCTCTACATTTCGGGAAAATGGAGTTGCAACATATCCCCAGAACAGAAAATTCCAACGCCGATGCTTTGTCCAAATTAGCAAGTAGCAGCGATTCAGAGTTACACAATCTAATCCCAGTTGAGCACATGTTGACTTCCTCTATTGAGCCGGGATTGGAGATTTTGGCGATTGAAGAAGAGGGATCCTGGATGAACCCCCTGATCGCCTATTTGAAGCATCAGACAGTGCCAAACGAGCCAGAAGCAGCTCAGAAATTGTAGAAATACTCTGCAAACTTTGTACTCTTGGACGACCAACTTTATAAGCGGAGTTACACCTCTCCTTTGCTGAGATGTGTGGGGCCATAGGAAGGGCAGTATGTGATGAGAGAAATCCATGAGGGCATCTGTGGCAATCATGCCGGGGCATTATAGCTAGCTCGGAAAGCCCTCAAACAGGGATATTTTTGGCCTACTATGCGAAAGGATTCCCATGACTTTGTTCGCAAGTGCGATTAATGCCAAAGACACGCAATCATACCACATCAGCCGCATCACAAGCTAACTGTGGTGACTAGCCCTTGGCCTTTTGCAAAGTGGGGGGTTGACATTATTGGTCCTATGTCTAGAGGTGCTGGTAACAATTGCTTTGCGGTAGTAGCAATTGACTACTTCACCAAGTGGGTCGAAGCGGAACCTTTGATGAAGATCACCGAGGCCAACACCACCAAGTTCATTTGGAAAAATATCATATGCCGGTTCGGAATACCACATTCGATGGTTAGCGACATTGCGAAATAGTTCAAAAACTGAAGCGTCGATGAGTTATGCGACGATTTTGGAATTAAAAAACTGTTCTCATCCCCACATCACCCGTAGGCCAACGGACAGGTCGAAGCTGTGAACAAGACCATAAAAAACACCCTGAAAAGGAAGTTGGAATTCAGAAAGGGGGCATGGGTAGATGAACTCCCACAAGTGTTATGGGCACTTCGAACCACCTCGCACACCGCTACTGGTGAAACACCTTTCTCGCTGGCATACGGAGCCGAGGCGGTATGCCCCGTTGAAATTGCAATCCCTTCACTTCGTCAAATTCATTACGACGAAGTTAGGAACAAGGAAGCGCAAAGGACTGGTTTAGATTTCCTCATGGAAAAGCGGAGTGATTCCCAAGTGGTTATGGCCAAGTACCAGAAAAAGATGACTCAATACTACAACAAAAGAGTGAAGAGTCGATGCTTTAATATTGGGGACTTGGTCCTCAAAAAGGTTCTTCCTTCAACACAGGAGCCAGGAATAGGGACTCTAGGTCCTAACTGGGAAGGCCCTTACAAGGTCCTTGCCGAGGTGGTACCCGGAACATACATAATTGAGGACCTGTCTGGAGTACCTCTATGTAATCCTTGGAACACGGACCACCTTCGCCGTTATTTCTAGTAAAACTAAATTCCTCCTCTATGATTGCAACATTACCATATGGCTTCCTAAAAATCATGGGCGAGCTGCATTGAAAGTTACGCCAATCTATATATTAGACAAACATAATGGATAAAAGCACATTCCAAAATTATTTTAGTCATGACACAATACGTCCACGTCATGCATAAAAATTGTTGAAAACAAGGGACTCTTATAAAGCCCACATGGCGATCACTGCGTAAAAAATCGAGTGTGTTGGCACCATAAAAAGAAATCCATACAAACTCGCTTGCAAAGGTCCTACAAAAGGTGATTTGAGAAACGTTCAAATAATTGTCAAAATCAAATCCAGCTGGTAAGCATAAATGGCTCAGACATTGTCATATAAACCAAAGTTCTTAAAGCGTTAAGTTAGTTCATACATACGGAGCGCTCTCGTACGAAATATTAAACGTTTCCGTAAAGTTGTTGATACTTTAATACATACACTTAGACGAAGCATTCGCAAGACATATGTGTACTAAGTACTGCGTAATCAAGCTTAAAAGTCCCTATATTATTTGTGTTGTAAAAAACACATGCGCGCTTCAAACGAATGACTCTTGCGAATTTACACCATGACCTCGGCGTATGGATTGAAAGTGTTCACACCATTAATAGAATTTCATACAAAGTTGTAAATATAGGTGTTACTAAATATAAGGTAAAACTGCTCAAAAGTTGGTCAAAATCAGATCTAAACAGCAAACGTGAACGCATTAAGCTCGTTAGATCTGAGGGACTAGACATATACAGACATATACAATTTCCCACATATCATCATACAAGTACAAAAGACATATACAATTTTCCACATATCATCATACAATTACGAAGCATTCGCACTTGGAAATACTCATGCTTGAACAGTTTGAAACGTTGTTGTGGCGAAATATGAATAAACTATTCAATTCATAAAAATGAGGCATTTACAAATCAAATAAAGGTTACATTTACAATATCAAGTGCCGGGGCACTTACCAAAAAAAAAAAAAAAAGAAGAAGAAAACAAAATCAAACACACTAACTAACTAGCAACAAGGCAAAGATGGAAGAGGATCATTGTGGAGGAACGCCTTCTGGAGAGCCCTTGCTGGATGCACCTAATGGATCTGCAGGAGCATCTTGAGGCTCGGGGTAGAATGCTTCAATGGAGGACAGATCCAAAGTTGGAAAAGCTTCCTTCACGTCCCCCAAGGCCATCCTGGCCCCTAAGTTCCCAAAAACCCGCTGCATAGCCTCGTACTCAGGGGTCTCTTCAAAAGTGTCCTTGAAGTTTTGGACAGCTTCTGACACTCTAGTACTTTAAGCATTCTCCACCCGTGTCGAGACAGTCTGCTCCAGGACTTCAGTGATCCTCATTTGCATGTGTTTTTCCAAAGAGGCAAGGTCCTCTTCTTCCTTCGCCCTAGCCTCTAGCTCCCTTCCCAGTTTTTCATTAACTGCTACTACCTCGCCCTCCAGCTTTAACTTGGCGGCGTTAGCAGCGGCCAGGGCCTCAGATGCGATAGACTGTGCACGGTTGGAATCATCCAGTTTCTTGCACAAAACCGCTACGTCTGACTCAGAAGCCTGGAGGTCATGTCTCAACTTATTGTTATCCTCCTGGAGATGCTTAGCAGTGGCCCTCTCCTCAGAAGAAGACTTCCGGGCTATGGACAACTGGGTCTTTAGGTCATTTATCTCCTTTAACATGTTGTCCGCGTGCTGTAGAGCAGTCTCAGCATTCTTCTTGTCCCTCTGCGCCTCCTCCACGGATGACTCCACCTCATCAATGAGGGCCAGCGCCCTGGCATTCATAGCCTTGGCGGCGAGCAACTTACGGGACGGACTTACACTAGAGGAGAAAGCAGACCAGCCCTCCGTCCAAAATTGTTCAGTAATAAAGGCGGCCCGGGATGGAGGAGAACTGGGGGAGTCAAATAGTGAAGGGATGAAAGTGACATCCTTGGGGAGAAGACTTTACACTAGAGGAGAAAGCAGACCAACCCTCCGTCCAAAATTGTTCAGTAATAAAGGCGGCCCGGGATGGAGGAGAACTGGGGGAGTCAAATAGTGAAGGGATGAAAGTGACATCCTTGGGGAGAAGACTGGTTTTAATATATTTGAGTTCTTCTGCCCCTTCTGGTGTCACTTCATAAGCCAATCCTAGAATGGGCACGGTTGGCTCGTCCTCCAGATCTTCAATCATTGGTGGCGGAGGCGCAGAAGTGGACTCCTTTCCCTTACCCCTTTTTAGCCTCTTCAAGGGGGCGGGCTCCTCCTCGGGGGCATGTTCAGATATGTCTTCGGACAATGAGGGCGGCACTGGGGCACCCTTAGCCTCCCTGTCTCTTTTAGAGCCCCCTCTATCAGACCTTTTCCCCTTCCCCTTTGGAAGAACTCCTTTAGGATCAGCCTCCTTTTCTATACTAAGCTGCTGGGGGCCCACAGGTAGCAGAGTAGGCGGTGGCAGTAGACTTGGTAAAGGCCCCTGAAGTTGGCCCGTAGACGCCTCGGACACCTCCTTTGCCACCTCAACTTGCAGGTTGGCCAATACCACCTTCTATTTTCTCTCAATTTCACTGCCATGGCGGAGTGCAAGGGGAATCTTCGTAGCCATGAGACTCTTCAGAGAAATCTTTGGAAAATCCTTAGAACCTAGCAAGAAAAAGAGGGAAATGGGTTACGAACAGAAAAAGCATGAGATATAAAAGCAGTAACAAAGCAAACTCACCCATGGCTCGCATAAGACCGTGTTTGACGAATAGTTTGTTTTGTTGAATAACCCCTTGAAAGGTGCCCTTGTAAGCGAACAGACGCCTAACGGCCGCTAAATCCGGGTCATGGAGTAGGCGGGCAAAAGTATCCCCTGTCAAAAATCGGAAACGTGTTAAAAACCAGCAAAGGAAGGTGAATGGAAAATAAAAACAAGTGACACATGACACTTAAGGACACTAAAGCAAACAAAAAGACTCACTAGGAAGGGAAAGAGTTCGGGGAACAGGAATTTCCGGACAAGGGTCCACAGGAGAACTCTGCCACTCCCCAGCCACCCAGAACCATTGATTCCTCCATTTCTTTATGGAGGTAGGTCGGCCAGTAATAACAGGAGGATATGAGCCTCAAGGAGACAGATAATACCAGTCATTCACATCGGCCCTCATGTCCCTCTCCCTTCTCACTGACTTCTTCAGAGTGTACAAAGTATGAATAATGTATAGTGAGATGGGATGGTCGGGGTTGACCTCTTGCCACGCTAGCCAAGTGCCCACGGCCTGTGTCCAGAAATTAGGTGCTAACTGGTAGGGGCACAAGTTGTAGCTCCTAAGCAGGGCCCTGAAGAAAGGATGCATAGGTAACCTCATACCGCAGGACAGGGCATCATAACATATGGCTGCTTGGCCTGAGGGAGGGCTGCATGGTTGGCAAGAGGGCGTAGGATGCACTTAACAGACCCCTTCTGACATCCTGAACATCGCCGAGGCCCCAGCCAAGTCAACTCCTCGGATTTCAGTAGCGACCTCGCTGCTCTCCCACAAATCTGGGTTTGGGTCGGGGTCCACGTGATATCCTGATATTTTGTTCACCAGGTCCACCCAACCTTCGACCCGGGCTATCTCCTCCCCTGAGAGCCCCAACTCCTCTCTGTGCGCCCAGAAAGGGGCCCGGGTGCCCAAATCAAGATCATGTGGGCCAGAAGAAGAACATGTTGCTCCTTCTCTCCCCATGTCTCTATCACGTTTGCTTCGGAGTTCTCTTAGCGCGGATTCCTCTTCGGACGACAGATGGGCCATGTAGTTCTGGTTTCTCTCTTCTTCGCTATCAGAATCACTCAAATAAATTATACCGCTAGTTTTCATATTCCTCCTCTTAATCTGCTCCCTAACGAAGCGGGAACTAAAAACCGATAAAGAGATGGGGCATAAACCTCTGACGGGAACTGCCATTGCTAACATTTCCTGTGAACCCGTTCCCCCAACTCTTTCCATTTTTTCTTTTGTTTTAAAGGTGGGTCAGACTCAACAAAAGGAAAACAAAATGCAAAAACAAAAAATTTCAAACCCACAATGAGAAACTACAAATAAGAAAGTCTTGCATATACAGGGACCAAAAGATTTACCTTCAAAAGAAGAATGTGTGAAACTGCACACTTGGAATGAAGAACTCGCCAGGAAAAAATGTGAAACGTCAAGGGTAGGTGCTGGGTAGAAAACCCTTGAGGAGAAAACTCGAAACTTGCAGGAACAAAAACGGAACAAGCTTTCGCCAGAAAATTGCTGCAAAAAACTCTTAGAAAGTGGTAAAAGGGGAAATAATAAAGTGAAGAAGGATTTATAGGGATCCCAACGATCTAGGTTCATTGATTTTTGTGAGCCGTATGATTAATGTGGTTAACCCATGCTTCTTGGAGAATGGGCTAATCAAAGCACCAGCCGTCAAAGGGAGGGACAAAACCATTCAGCTACCACAGTGAATACCACACGCTGCGAAATGCTACTCCCCTCCCATTTTATATATATATATATATATATTTTTCTTGGAAATAGACACCAATAGCCCCTCTAAATTAAATGCGCCGCCTAAGGAACATGCTAGTACGATCCCGACCCCATTTAGGAAGGAAAATCCGAGGCAGAAGATCGGCTATAATATGGATCCAAACCTTACATAAGAAATTTCATTATCGACTCCCTAAGAAGTTAATGCTGTGAAATCATGGAAAATCCTACACGATCATGAATGATCCCTTCAGATTTGAGGGACTAGTGTTGAATCCGGGCCCAAAGAAAGGTACAGTGATCCACCAGCGAAGGCCCAATAGTGGCCCAATGGATCTTGACCCACAGCTAAGGCCTAAAATATCACCTTGGGATGAAGGCCGAGGTGGTACTTCAAGCAAACCCCTTTAGCCGACCTGGTTAACGCCTAGACGATGTGCTTTATACTCAACCGGGGCGCTTTATGGCGTTGACCAGAAGAGAGATGGAGTCAGTGATGGGACACTGCCTTTACCAAGACGTGACAGGCGCCCATCACCTACGAAATGTAGCAATGATTACGGTTGAAAATTAAGGTTGTCACCTCCATGAGCTAAAGTGATGACAAGTGTAAAGTATGTCACGTGTCGTGATCTGGGATAACAAGTTCCTCTATAAATAAAGCACGATTGTCTCCAAGTTAAAGGTTAGCGATTTAAGACTCTTAACAAGATATTTCTCTCACTCCCTTTTCTCTCTTTTACACACTTATATTTCCCGCCCCCAATATATATTCGCCACAAATGAGTACTGACTTTGGCATCGGAGTGCAAACGGGAGCCACCTCGGTTCCCTTTGCAAACTGATAGTTTGTCACAGTGCGCAGGAGATCCACGTGTTCAAGAGGGAGGAGCTAAGACGTGTTAGCCCAAGATCTAGTTAGATTTTGTGGTCAACACCAACCGTACAAGATTTCTGACAAATTTTTAGTCGGACTTTGAGACCTAATTTTTGGGTAGTAAATGTCCGAATTGGAAAAATCCTATTTCAGGAAGAATTATAACCCTTTAAGTTATCTTTCTAAGAGCATCCACATTGGACATGTTAAAGTTAGTAGCCACATAAGCAAAAAACTAGATGTTAAATGACACATCCACATGTTAAAGTTAACTATTACTAATTTTTACATTGGACGTGTTAACTTTTTGCCAAGTCCAAAAATAATTGATTATTTATTTTTAAAATAGCAAAAACTTATATATCAATATGGTACTCATATTGAAGATCTCATTAAATCCTATAATAAGAAATCAACAACAATTTTTTTATTATTATTATCATTATTTTTCTATCGATGTTAAAGAAAATTAAGAAGAAATAAAAAGAAGAAAATGAATAAATGAGGTAGTGAGAGGGTATGTGGGTTGTGTGCGGGTGAAATAAAACACTTTAATTGGAGAAATTTAAATATAAAAGTGTCATGTCACATGTTAAAACACTCTTTAGATTTAACAAGAAAGTTAACATGTGGTTAACAAGATTCTCTTAACATGTGTTTTAACATATCCAATGTAGGCATTTTTTCAACATCTTGCTTAGTTATTATACTAAAATGTATTTGAACATGTCCAATGTGGATGCGCTAACGCACTTTGGAAGATATGATTGAAACACTGAATGCTATGCAGATACCAAAAAAGACTTGCGCGCAGGTTTGACATTTTGCTTTCCTTTTTTGACTAGGTCTCTTCTCCAACTATGAATACAATCTCTTGGTACAAAATTTGGAAATTTCCCTCACCTAAGAACATCATATAATTGAGATTTTCACGTTAAACTCTTGGGAGATCAATAATTGCATAGGGGCGAGAGTTAAAGATCATGTAGAGAATCGATACTTGGAGCAAGTTTCCATTCTCTTATGTTATTTTCAATTAATGCTATTATTTATTGTTTTTTTTTTTGTTTATTCATGATGTGTGACTAAACTTAATGTTGGGATGAACGACGTAGCCTAATTATATTATTTTAATTCCAAATTTCATTGTTTTAGTTATTCATTGCATGTGTTGATTTATTATGGTGTTTAATGTGTGAGTTAATTAGCCACTAATTCATGATTTAATGAGTTATTTTCATAAAGGAGAGGTGAGTCAATAACTTAGATCAAGGTAATAAATCCGGTAATTAAACAAAAGATAAAATATACTTTTGTTATTATCGCGATTGTTTGTGAATTTTTGTATTTATTACATCTAGATAAGGAATATTCAAACCCTTTATATATATAGATGTTGACTTATTTAGGTAAAATTGATTTAAAACTTGAAGATAGGAATCTCAATTTAAATTAGTGAATTCGACCAAATGCACATTTAGGAAATAAAACTGGAATTGGAGTTAATTTAATTGACTAGGTGAAATTGTGAATCCCAACTACTTTACAATCATTTTTAAAAACAAAGCAATTTCACAATTTAATTCTTTAGTTTATATTCTTAGTTTTAATTTAAAATGCCAAACAAATTGATCTATTCAAATAAGGATAGGAACTAACAATTTCGATACTTAATAGCAGTCTTCGTTGGAAAGATAATCCAGACTCGTCGGTCCACTTTATTACTTTTCATGATCTGTACACTTGCGGGGATATTTGCATCGCAAAATGAAGTGAATAATAGGGTAGTCTAAATGAGGAAGAAACTACGATAGGCTTATAGAACGATGAGCCATATTCCATGGAGACTCTAACATATTTATTTAGCTGAATAAGGCCAGACATAGTGGCTTTTGAGGAGCCAACGATTCGTAGAAAATCAAAAGGGAATCCATGAAGAGTTTTAAGAGGAAAGAAAAGCGGGCCACAATTTCGACCACAAAAACAAAACGTATGGCTTACAAGATGAACATAAGGGTATGCATAGACTTCAACAATTTAAATTTGACAATGCCCAAAGACAATATCTTATGCCCACAGTAGAGTCCTTAGTTGATTCAACTGAAGGCCATGATATCTATCTCTTTACGGATGGATATTATGGATTCAATCAGATTTATATTGGTAAAGATGATATTCCAGGTGCTTTAGGATGTTATGAATGGGTAGTAATGTCCTTCAACGTAAGAAATACTGGAACTTCTTACCAAATATTCATGAATCTAATATTCCACGACATAATTAACGATTTTGTTGAGGTGTGGATGACATAGTGGTCAAGTCAGTGAAAACCAGTAATCATTTTGATCAAATAAAACATTCATTTGAACGAATTACACAGTACAAGTTGAAATTGAACCCTCGAAAATGTGCTTTTGGATAGACTCCGAAAGCTTTTTGGGATTTTTAGTGCATCAATGAGGATTTAAATTTACAAAAATAAGTCCAAGGCCATTTTAGAAGCTAAGTCACCTAGTAATAAAAAGGAACTATAAATTTCTTCGGCCACGTCGATTTTCTAAGGAGATTTATTTCTACATGTACTAGCCGAAGAAAAGCTTTTTCACAACTTCTAAGGCTATAGAATTTGGATGAATTTGTCTGGAATAAAGAACACCAAGAGATTGAAAGCTTAGTTATCAAGGTTTTGAAGTCATGGTTTCCCCTCTACCTGGGTGATCAATGAAGTTGTATATATCGAATGAAGAGCAATATATTGCGGGCATAATTTCTCAAGAAAATCACAAGGGCGAGGAAATAACCATTTATTATCTCAGCAGAGAATTGTTAAAACATGAATGTAAATACTCTCCTATGGAGAAATTATGTTTAGCTTTGTATTTTACATGTACGAAATTAAGAGCCTACTTATGGCTTGTGATTATGTACAAAGATAAATTTAATAAAGTATATATTTTCTTACTCAATATTACATCAAAGAATTAGTTTTTGGTCTTTGTCTTTATCTAAATTCGACACTCAACACGTGCATCAAAAGCATGTAAATAATTTGGCATTAACCGACTTCTTAGCTGATCTTGGTGCATTGATTCCCTAAAGAAGTCACATAAGAGGTGGTGCTGAAAGAGATGAAGCCAAAGAAGAAATTTCAAGAAGCCTTGTGGAAGGTTGACTAAGGGTTTTTTTTTTTTTTACAAGAAGTTGACGATGATGCTTCTGAATTGGGGAAGTACTATAATTTTGTTCATCTCATCTCATTTTATTTTTCCTTGTATTTTGGGCAGTTATTATTTACTAGAAAGGCTTGGGATGACATTGCCAAGAAAAATATATTGGGGATCAGTTTTTCTACAATCACTATAGATTTGGACAAATTTTATAATTTCCCCTTCACAAAATAAGTACAACAAAAGATGATAAAATAAATTCGATCTTTTTCCCCCTTTTTATTTCCACAAGCAAACTAAATAGGAATGATGGGAGGATGTCTGTGGTTTGCTTTCGAAGACCAGAATGTAATAACGCTTTCCATTTTTACGTGCACCTTTTAAATTCCATGTAATAATTATGTTAATGTTATTATAAATTTTAAATTGATAGTTTTTAATGTCTATAATTTGAATTATTTTGCAGTCGAAGGACTTGGACGCTGTCTCGATCAGTGTACCAATTAGAAAATTTATAAATTGTTACGAGCAATTTTATGTGATTATTTGTCTTATTGTTTAAGCATGCTATTTTCTATTTTTACTGTGTTAGATTGAAAGTTGGGGGAAAGTTTAGTGGCACTTTGTATTATTTTTTAGGGTTGAGGACTTAAATTTCAAATTCATGAGAGTTAGGGGATTGATTTGCAAATTACCAAAAGTTATATCAAAACCTAACCTAATCTCTCATTCTCGCCAACCTCTCACCCGATTATCTCCCTCTCTCTTTGACACCTCTCACTCTCTCGGTACTCCTTGCCACCGCCACCCCACCAGAGGTCACCAACCACTGTCGTCGACCAACCTCGGCCTCCACCACCTCCCGCCCCCAGTAAGCACCCCATTTTCCCTCCTCCACCAGCTATCGCTCACGAAGTACACATGCACGCACACACACTGTCACGAGTTCTTGCACACACATCGAGCCCAACCCACAAACTTGTGTATTTGTATGTATGTGGGTATTACCTGTATTTTTATATTTCAGATTTAAGTTTAGCTAGATTTCGAATTATACTGTTAAATTGGAGTTTGAGTAATGCTTATGTATGTGGGTATTGATGTATATATGTATATATAGATGTGTAAATTACACAGTAGATTTTCAGACTCGAATATATATAAATATGGTTCTTGCACATTATCTGAATGAATTTTAGAATTTGGGTTTAATTAGATTTTTTGAATTTTAAATTTGTTCATTTGAGATTGGAGATATGTAATATTTATGTATATTGTATAATTTTAGATTTGGACTATAGTCAAATTTCGAAATTTATTTATTGAAATTTTTGGTAATGAATGGATATACACATGTGTAAATTCATATTTAGGAGTGTTAAATATGAGTTTTTTTCTAAAAAGTTATATTTTGTTAATGAATGGGAATAATTAGGACAATTGATACATTGATGTCACGGGCATCCGAGACTTTTTCACTTGCAAATTCAGAAACGGTAAATACTAAGGATTGCAGGTAAGTAAACTTCCCCTACTTTTATCAAAGTTGAATGTTTAATGTGCTTAATTGATATTCGTGTTAATTATCTAATTTTAATGCCTTTAGTTTATGATATGCATGTGTAATTAAGGAAATGTTCAAACATGCACGTTATCATGTCGTTGCATCATCAAGCATGCATTGACATCGGAATTGAGAAGTCAAATGATTTTAAATAAAAGGAATGTGTCAAGGTGCAATTTTATCAAAAGTCATGTATCCTAAGTTTTTTTAAGAAAGAATGGGTGTACTTTTAGGTCATGAAAGAAGTGAGTGGGAAATGGGGAGCAGGGGACTGGCGTACCCGAATTAAGTCGCTTTTGCGACGGAATGTTCAACCACTTTACGGTGACTTGTTAAACCGCTATGAGGTGGGAAAGTGAATTTTAAACCACTTTACGAGGGAAATGTGGATTTTAACCTGGTTCCAAATAAGAATTGCCCACTGCTCTTCGATTGACTAGAAGATACATCAAGTGAGCTCACGCTGGAAATGAAGTAAAAGTCTTGAAATGTTTAAGTAAAAGTTTGAAAGTTTCGGGAAGTAAAGTAAATGGGGATACATATTTCATATTGTTTTAAGTATTTCATGTCATAAGCATGTATCACTCGCACGAAGTTTGTTTACTGAGCTTTAGCTCACCTCAATCCCTCCCTAATATTTCAGGTGGTGAAAGCTAGATGAGATGAGGAGAGCATTTGGTGGCAAGCTCAGGCTATACCCGCTTCAACCTTTTTTTTTTAAATAAAGTTAAATTAGAATTTAATTAAGTTTATCGTTAATTATTTCTTAATTCATTTATTTTTTGATAATTGTTTGGTTGGAGTTAGTTTGAATAAGTATTGGCATCGTATAAGAGGTTAAATTACCTCTTGTTTCAATTGATAAAGTTTATTTACTTGGAATTATATTGTTGAGGAGTTTGGGACTTATTGAAATGGTTTTGATGATGTTTGGGATTGAATGAGTTTAAATGTGTGTTTTAAAATGGTTTTTTGTAAAATTTTATAATAGAAAATGAAAATGTTGAGGTTTTAAATAATTTCTTTTCCGCATTTAAGTAAAGAAAAGTTAACACGCCTAGGTTTAAGATTTTGAACTTAGGGTGTTACACAGAATAACCCTAAGCGATCAAGATAATTAAATAGGTTTGCATAGAGTTACAAGAGTTAAGAAACTGACCTAGTAACCTCTGTTTCTATTTTATTTTGTTCCTCAAGTGAGAAACAAAGTACTTATCATCTTATTTAATGGACAAGTATAGTATATTTACAATTTAACTCCCAAACTTTATATAATGTGGCATTAAACTTCCAATAATTGAAACTTTCAACTGATAAGTGCATTTTATACATTTATTTATATGTCTAAATTATGATATTATGTTTTCTTTTAGAATATATTCTATTGTTTTGTTATTTATTTAACTTGCAGAAAACATCCCAAAATCAAGAGAATGCAAGAATTGATAGAAATAATGCAAAAATTGGATGAGAATTGGAGTTAAAGTGCACAAGTGGATGATGATGATGATGATATCAACCGGAACTTACAAGAGGAGAAAGTACTAAATATGGAAGTTGGAGGGCTCAATTGAAGTTGGAAAAAGAATTGAAGAGAAAGTTTGAGGACTAAATCGTTGCAATTAGAAGATGAATGACTCACACGAAATTAAACATAAGGGACCTACTTAAACACAAAGGAAAGTTTGAAATCGTCCAAAAGGATTAAACCACGTGGCCACGCATTCTCAACCAGGTGGCTGCACGACAACACATGAATCAATAGATCTTGATTTGGGTTTCCTGCGCTGCCACCAACCTTTATCTTTTGGTCCAATAACAAAGTCAGGCCATGCGCGAATTTTCAAATTTTATTTTCTTGATTGCCTAGGTTTATGCATGCCACTATTAATACAACTTATGAGGTAGAATTTGGAACCATTGCACACACAATCCAAGAGGCATAATCCAAGTTTCTCTTATCAAGATCTTGGAGGCAAATTGAAGGCAAATGAGTGAGCATTGAAGATTAGCAACGGGGAGCAACTTCTTGGTTCCAGAGTTTTTTTCTTTGTTTAATTTGATAAAATCATAATGTTTAGTTATATTATTTGCGACATTGCTATTATTTCCATGATGAATAGCAAAACTCATTGTTGGGATTAGCGATGTAGCATATTTTTACACTTTTCATTTCATAATTCAACTTTTATGTACATGTTTCATGTGTTGGTTTTATTTTGTTATTAATGCATAATTAACTGACTACTAATTCATTGATACATGATTTTCTTCATAATTCGAGAGGTGAGCGAACGAACTAGATCTAGGAATAAAACTCAGTAATTAAATGAATGATAGAGATATTAGTTCCTTATTATTGCGATCTTTATAATAGTTCTTGAATTTCATGCACCTAATTATTATGACCCACTATAGAGATACAATGTTGATTGAATTACATAGAGTTGATTTAAACTCAAGAGAGAAATTCCACATGCATAAGTGAACTCGATCAAACATATTATTAGTGTTAAAACTTGAAAAGTGGAATTAAAAATATTGACTATGTGAAATCTTGAATCCCAATATCTTTAATTCATAACTTTCAAAAACAATGTTTCATTTTGAAAATTTTCTTGCTTTAGTATAATTAATTCAACAATGAAAGAAAATTGGTAGTTCACATAAGGCTGGAGTTAATACAATTTCAATATTTGGTTACAAATCCTTGTCGGGTGATATGTTGAACTCTTCAGTCCATTTTATTACTTGGGTACGATATGTACATTTGTGATTTAACACAACAAGTTTTTGGCACTATTGGCGGGGATTCGATGATTGATTTCGATAATAATCATGTCTTGCCTTAATTTGAATTTACTTTGAGTACTTTTCATTTATAGTTTGCTTATTTTTAATTTTAGTTTATGATAAGATCTAAAAGTTGTGATTTGTTTCCCTTTGATTCAGAGATTGAACGCACCCTCAAACAAAGGCATAAATACCAGTTGGAAGTAGCACATCAACTAGATCGTAAAATGGTTGCAAACAGAGTTCCAGATAATCATTTGAATCCAAACAACCAGCCTAATGCAGTACTTGAGTACCAACCTAAACTTCGTAGAGGGAGGCCTTTGAGGGAGTATATGATCTCTCATGTTGCCCATCATTACATTTGTAGTACCGCCATCAATTTGTGCAAAAAAATATGAAATCAGAATTTCATTGATTTCATTGATCCAGTAATTGGCAGTGTTTCGTGGGTTACCTTCAGAAGATCCCCACATGCATATGATAGCCTTTCAAGAAATTTGTGATATGCAGCGCATGAATGGAGTTCCAGCAGAAGCTGTAAAAATGAAATTATTTTCATTCTCTCTTGCTGACAAGGCTAAAGCATGGTATTACTCTCTACCAACTAATTCTATCACTTCATGGACAATCTTGAGTTAGAAGTTTGTGGATAATTTCTTTCCACCTGGCTGAATGTCGAAACTGAGGAGGGAAATATTGGCTTTTAGTCAACAGTAAGGAGAATCCATTTTTGAAGCGTAGGAGAGGTTTAATGAACTATTCAGATAAAGTCCTACACATGGAATTTCAGATTGGATATTGGTCTAGCAGTTTTACAATGGTTTGACTTATGAGAATAAAAGGCACATAGGTTCAGCTGTTAGAGGATCTTTGATGGTTATGACTTATGAGGAAGCATCTAAAAATTTTGAGAAATGGCCGCCAACAATTACCAGTGGTATTCTGATCGAGCAGTATAAAAGACTGGGGAAATTCTTGCAGTGGACAGAATGAAAAAACTGAATGCCAAAAGTGGATGCCTTGGACAAGAGGTTAAACAGTTTAGGGAAGCAACCAGTTCATGTTGTACATGCAAGTCAAGTGTGTGATATTTGTTTTTAGAATTATGACATACATGAGTGTTCTGCTACAAATCAGGATCAGCCAATTGTGGAGCAGGAAAACTATGTGGGGAACAGTCAAATGCAAAAAGGACCATATTCTCAGACATATAACCCAGAGTGGAGGAAGAATCCCAATTTTTCTTGGTCCAACAATCAAAATGTCCAACACCCACCAGGATTCCAACAACAACAACAATAGCAAAAATAGCAACGACTTCGACTTACTTTAAAGGAAAATATAGACATGATTGTGTAGCTTGTGAAAATTCAACAAGATATGCTGCAAAATCAAGAGGCAAAAATCAAGGAGTTGAAAAATCAGGTAGGACATGTTGCAGTAAATAGGTCAGAAAGACAACCTGCATGGTTTAGTTGAAGAAAATTCAGATAGAAAAGTCAGATAAGCCAAGGAAAAGAATCAGCTTGATGAAGAACAAAAGTCAAATAATGAGGGAAGGACGGTAAAGCTACAAATCAAAGCTTATGTTCCACCTATTTCATATCCATAAAGACTATAAAAGAACAATGATGATCATCAATTCAAAGAATTCCTTGAGATGTTGAGTATACTGCATATAATGTAGCGACCGGGAATTTTCATTTCTTTTTAAATAAAATGTTTTAAAATTTTAAATGCGCGTCGCTACGACTTTTCCAATTTAATTTAAAAGAGTTGTAGTCTAGCCAAATTATAAACGAAATTAAATTAATTTCCATCGTAATTAATTTCCGAAGTTTATTTAAAATATTCCAATGTCACGATATTTTAATCTTGATTCAAAACTTTAACGATTTTAAAGTCCAAATTAATTTATTCCGATATTTTGATCTTTGTCCAATTTAAATTCATTTAACTCCCAAATTGAATTATTTTCTTTGGACCAAGCACTTGGGCCCAAACACTCAAACCCAAATTCAAGCTTTAAGCCCAATTTACAATCTTGTTCACGCTTCTCCCTCACGTTTGCATTTTCAGCAAGATTGTACCAAATTTCTCCAAATCAAGCCGATCAAATTGTTTGGGAAACTGAATCATAGATTTCCTTCCAGCTTCACCTCCTCCTTCCATACATCTTGGATATTACAATCTTTCCATAAACTACAAATTTTGACCTAATCTACCAAAATTAAGTCAGCAGCCTATGTTTATTTCTCACAATCCCTCACCCAGCGAGAATCACACAAAGCTTCATCTCGACCCTCTCGACTACTGCACACTAATTCCACAATTCCAAACCATCTGCACCATAACCAACTCTATTGCAAGGTCGACCCTCACCAACTGCCTTCAGCCCAACCACCAAACACGCTGAACCACCAACGAACCCCTGCTAACCGCCACCTCCAAGAAACCACCGCTGCCAAATCGAAAACTCAATAGCAAACCTCAAACTTCACAACCATCATCACCACCTCAGTCACCGGAATTGAACTCAACCACATCACAATTTAACCATCAACCCCGTTTCCATAATCTGCAAATCTCAAACTTCACCAATCATTATCATCATCATCATCACCACCACCTCCATCTTCAGCCCCCAACCTCACACAGTCACTGCACCACCAACGAACCATCCCAAACCGCCACCATCGACGGACACCAAAAATCCCCTCCAATCCAAACCAAAAATCAAACAAACCCAAAAATAACTTACCCAAGCTACTCACCTTCGACCGCCGTTTCTTTGACCGGAGTTGCATCGGAGATCACGCTCCTGAATCGCGATCTCAGCCTCGGATCACTTTGATTTTCTCACCCATCTCGCATCAAACTTCCTCAAATCAGAAACCCTCCTTGGCCCCTCTTGCCGCACCCTGCGCCGGTGTTGCGCCGGCGAATCGCCGGTTGGAGACCGGTTTTCCCTCAGCCATTTCCTTCCTCCGCTCACCCTCTTCACTCTGTCGCTGATTCTGAACCTAAGAAAAGAAGGATATGTTTTATTTAAAAAGTTTTCTGAAATTTCATTTTAGTCCCTGGATTTTAAAGTTATTCAATTCAATCACTTTTTAGTTTTAAACTTATAATTTTAGCCCTTTCAGTTTCAAAAGTTATTATTCTAGCCCCTAAGTATCAAACCCATTTTATTTCAGTCCCTGCTGATTTAATTCATTTGATTTTAAGCCCAAGTTTTAAAAGATTTACATTTTAGTCCTCAAATGTTTAAAAGCAATCATTTAAGCCCCCATATTTTAAAGTCTTTTGATTTTGTCCATATTAATTTAAAATGATATATATATGTATATATATAAATCTCAACTTTCAAAGTATTCGTTTTAGTCCCTCAACTTTCAAAATATTCATTTTAATCCCCTAACTTTCAAAGTATTTATTTTAGTCCCTCAACTTTCAAATTACTCATTTTAGTCCTCCAACTTTCAAATCATCAATTTCAGTCCCCAAATTGGAAATTATCATTTTTAAACTATAAATTTCAAAAGACTAATGTAACTTATGGGCTAGACGAGGCGTACGGAGAATTAAAGAATGGAAGTTGTTTCCCGCTCAACTTTGCACTCGTCGGATTGAAGGTAGACTCGCCCCCACTAATTGATTTATATTATAATTGCATGTGTTATGTGGATTTGTGTGATTTTATGTTTAATTGCATGAGAAAAGAATATCTCATATGAGATAAAGAAAAGAATATATCTTTTGAGATGAAGAATTTATGTTATGCCGGGCATAACTTATCTGCTAGCATGATACAAGAAAAGAATGGTTCATTTGCGTTCACTATGTGATGCCTATGAATAAGAAAAGAATGTCACTACATTAATTGCATAATTACTTGTCCAATTATCTTGTAGATTAATTATTGGCGATGAGTCTACTGAGTATTTCATTTTGAAATGCTCACCCCGTGGTTTTAACAATTTTGCAGATTTCGGCGACGGTGGCGAGTGATGGGCAATGGCGAAGAATATCATTTTGGATATCATTTTTTAAAAGTCGTGGATTTCGAAATAAACAATTTCATTTTATCATGAATTTTCATTTTTAATAAGTTTGTAAGAATTATTCCATTTAAATTGAATTATCGCTAAACTTTGATTTATTAAACGTGATATTTAATATTTAGTCATATTTCCGCAATAAAGTTTATTCGAAAATTTAGAAAAGTGACGTTCCCGGGTTTTACGGAATTCGGGGCGTTACATATAAGCATCCCATTTATTGAAGCAATAAAAGAGATTCCGAGCTACTCAAAATTCTTGAAGGAAGTGATGACTAAAAAGAGGAGGCTTAAAGATTGTGAAATGGTAGCTTTGAATGTGGAATGCAGTGCAATCCTTTAGAATAAACTATCACCTAAGTTAAAAGATCCAGTGAGTTTCTCTATCCCTTGTATTATTGGTGATTTGAAATTTAATAAAGTTTTATGTGACTTAGGTTCTAGCATTAATTTGATGACCCTCTCTGTTTGCAGTTTATTGAACTTAGGTGATCCCAAGCCAAAGACTATCATATTGCAACTAGCTGATAGGTCTATTTGATATTCATATGGAGTGGTTGAGGATGTGTTGGTCAAGACAAAAAAAATCATATTTCATGCAAATGTCGTTATCTTGGACACGGAGGAGGATGAAAGAGGTGACATTCAAGATTGAAAAGGAGAGTGTGACTTTCAACATATCCCAAATGGAGAACTATTATCCTGACCTCAAAAATCGCTAAAAAATCGATGGAGAGTCTTTGTTTTGCCAAGAAGGGAAGCACAAGGTAGAATCACATCATAAAGTGTTTGGTATCAAGCGAAGTCTCAAGGCGGGAGAAAATGTCTCAACGCCACACTGTGAACCACCATGAGGAACTCTACCCAAAAAGTCAAGCTTTAAACCTTAAATGGAGTGGTTGTTGGGAGGCAATGGAAAGTTTTGATGAACAAATTGGCATAATAAAGTTACTAAAAGAAATTAAATTGGATATTGATAATCAATATTCAAATTTGGTAGATTAACAAAAGCAAACTAAGTTTTGGAAACTTCTTTAGAAACAACATTTGCAGTGGAACTGGTTGGATACCCATCCTTATAAAAAATTAGGCAGCGTTCTGTTTGTATTTTATTTTGTATTTTCATTTTTGAAAATGTTTTGTGTTTCCTGTTTTCATTTTTGTTTTCAAATTTGCTGAAAACGCGTTTGGTTTGTCATTTCTGAAAACTGTTTTTGAAAATAAAAAGTTGGAAAATACGTTCTGTTTGAAATTTTGCAGAATACTACTTAAATTATTTTTAATTAATTTGCTTGCAGAATACTATTGACTCAAACTCAAATTTCCTTACACAATACACTAAAAACATGGTTACATGCAACACACTAATGTGAGCATTAAGAATCTATATTAACACAGTTTGGTTAGGTTCGGGGTTTGAGAAAGCTTTAGTTCTATTAAAATTCAGAAAATGCTTCTTTCAAAACCACCAGAGTCCATTTATCAGTGCATTTTTTGAAATATAACAACAAGAATTCTCACTTAATTTTTTTTTTTTTTTTTTTTTTTTTGTAATGTTGATATTGAATTCAATAAAACTTTATTTAAGTTTAGTTCCAAGTTAGGATAATTCTCCCAAAAAAAAAATATTTATTTAGGTTTAGTTCCAAATTAGGATAATTCTAAAATAAATAAAAACTTTATATTAAGTTTAGTTCAAAGTTAAGATAATTATTAAATAAATAAATAAATTCCCAAAACGCGTTTTCCGCGTTTTGAACATTTTTTGTCGAAATACACACAAAACGACCAAAACAAGGTTTTGGGCGTTTTGTGTACAATTTTTTTTTTTGTTTTTCAAAATGTGTTTTCGAAAATGGTAAAGAGAACACGTTTTTAGCGTTTTCGAAAATAAAAACAGAAAACGACCTCAAAACAGCAAAGAGAACAAGGCCTTAGTATCTTCAATCCAATACGATTGGTAACTCGAGACACTATTACATATAGTTGTCCATCACTGAATACTGATCTTTTCAAATAAATCCTAACATCACCCGTGCAATGCATGGTATTAGATATACACAAAATATTTGACGTAAAATGTAAAAAATTACACTTGCAAAGAAAAAGAAATTCAAAATAGTAAATAACCTTTTTCGAAAATGGGAATGATCTGCACGATAAATCACCGTAATAAAAGAAATTCAAAATACTCAAAAAATGAGAAAACAAAACAAACTATTAAATAGTTGCATTAACTACACAATAACCAAAACCATGTATTTGAGATAGAAAGACATTAGTCCTTAGATGAAGAGGCAAAAAAATTAAAATCAAATAAGACAGAAGCTCAGAAAAGCATGATAAAAATTTAGAAAACAAAATCGAAAAGTTTGCTCAAGTGTAGTACATTTTACTTAAAAATAAGTTTCCAAATTCTTGCATTGATTTGTCGAAAAAAATTAGGCCAAATTCGGTTACAGACCATAAATACTGGAAATAAAAGTAGTGTTTCAGAAAACTTCAAAATCAATGAGGCCAGATGCATATGGACTGAGCCTCTGTTACTGAGATGGTTATTAGTTCTTTTTCTGTTGCTCTGCTCTAGTAGGCTTCTTGAGCTCGATCTTCCTCTTTTCAATACCGGCCTTTGAGTTCTCAGCTCTGGAAGAACCTATAGACATCATATTCAGTTTTTCCTCAAGCCTTTTAACAGTATTCTTGAATTCAACAACTTCTGCTTTCAGTAGCCCAAATTTCCCATAATGTCCAGACGTATCCCGCATTCTAGCTTCATCTGTAGCGCCCAGATTCTGTTTTTCGGTGAGGAGTCTATGTGTTAAGAGTCTTTTTGCATTTTACCCTATTCAGTGGTCTTGGACTGATCACCAAATCATCTTTTAACTTCTTGACACCCTAATCAATCAAATACTGCGAAATAATCCATGGATAAACCAGAAGTTCCTTAACCGAAGTTTTATTGATCTTCCCCTCACATCGAGACAATTTCTTCAAACCAAAAAGACTCACTATATCATCAATCCCAAGTTCATGAAATTCTTCTACAGATATTCAAGACTCATAATTCATTCTCTTACTAGATATGTGTATTTTGGAAATCAGCATATGCACCAGTCAACCAAAATTTTAAATTGAAAGGTGTAAACATACCTTTGACAGTCTACATAGGAGTGCTAACAAACGATGAAGGATCATACCTAGATGCGTATGGAGCGGGAAATGCATTTGCCTTTGTGCTTGAAATCCTTTTCTTTGCAGACACTGTTTTCTTCACACCTTTTTTCTTGTTTTTTCTGTCTGGTCTAGCAGTCTCTTCTTCTTCTTCTTCTTCTTCTTCTTCTTCTTCTTCTTCTTCTTCTTCTTCTTCTTCTTCTTCTTCTTCTTCTTCTTCTTCTTCTTCTTCTTCTTCTTCTTCTTCTTCCTTTGATTCATCAAAATTATCCTCACCTCAAGATTCCTTTGTCTCCTCTTATTGTCTTTTGATTCTGACACATCAGATTCACCTGTCTCCTGGTCAGATCCATCTATGTCTTCTAATGATTTGTTTTTCAGATTTACTTTATTCCACATCTTTATCATCTTTTGGTATCTCCTCCTTTGTTTCAGTCTATTTTCCTGAAATTTTCTCTTGCACCCATCAATTCTCTTCGAATATCTAAGAGAGAAAAGTAACTGGTAGGAAGACTACCCATGACTTGTAGCACGAAGGTGGAGCTGTCTTAGCTCGGTTTGGCTATTGGCAGAATTGGGATTTGAGCTTGTTCTGGCATGAGTAAGAACAGCCGGTGTGGAGGTGGTGAAGGAGATTGATTTTCTTCCTTCTTTTTGTAGGTACTTGCTTGATTCTAATCATAGTCAAATATCAAAATGGTTTGAGAGGATTTTTGTGAATTTGTGAATTTAGGTTTTTCAAGCATGAGAGAGAGAGAGAGAGAGAGAGAGAGAGAGAGAGAGAGAGAGAGAGAGAGAGAGAGAGAGAGAGAGAGAGAGAGATTTTTTGTGGAATTTGAGTAAAAATAGAATTCAAGAGATTTTTTGAATTGCATTCCTTGTAGATAAAGATATCTCTTGAGAATCCTAGTTCCTACCAACCTTTTTTACTTCAAAAATAGGATAAGTATGGAAACAAGATATTTCAAGAATTGTGTAACAAATAAATTACCAAAAATTGGGCTCCACAATTTAACTGACTTATTCTACAAGATTCGCACAAATTAGCCCACAATATACTGCTTTAAGTAAAGATTTTCAGAAAAATATCTAAAATTCATGAATAAAAAATGTATCTGGATACCTAAGACACATCTGAGCAGTGTTTGCATCTGTTGAGGTAGATACATCTGGCAGTGTACAGTCCACCACGTACATGATTAAGTTGATTAAAGTGCGTGTGTGATATGAGCAACCCTTAGTCATCCACATACTATCAAAAACCATATGATTGCCCTGACTTATTGATTTGTCACCGGAGAGCACAAGCAAACCGATCTATATCTATGTAAAGTGCATTTTCTCAAATTCGACTTGCCGACTTTTTCAATATTGTGGAAATGTCTATTGGAGGTGGAAATAGTTTCACACAACCCCCAGAAGTTATCTTGCAAGATTTTTCCCCTTTAGATTAGAAAAGGGTATGAACTTGGCTTGGATTGGAAATTTCACACAATCCCCATAAGTTATCTTACTAGATTTTCCCGCTTTTCTTTTTAATTTATTTTTCTCAAATTTTTGAAAAACAAAGGGTATAAAGTTCGGATTGACAACCTTCTTTTCCACTAGCCCTGCTCTTGGACAATAAGAAAATGCCTACAATGCTAAAAGCAAGATTTAGATCATAGGTCTACACACGGAATATAAAACCTCAATCAGTAATCAACATATTCCTTGAATTGCCTAGATTTGAGTGCTAGTCAGATTCATCTGGAGACATGTCAACTGACACTAGCAAGAAGTATCTGTCTTGTTATCAGCCTCAAGTACTCAGATATATCTGCAAGCAAAAAACATGATCTGTACTTAGTATAAGAATAGGATAAGTCATGCAAAAGAGATAAATAAATAAGTGCAATTTTTTTAAAATATGCATGATCCTATTCTAGAGGAGGTGATACTCCAATTTGTTTCCTAAGATTTTCAAATTTGACAGTAGGGCCTAAGTGAACAAATCTACAAGCTGTAGATCGGTCTGTATGTACTTCAGATTAATAATATTTTGTTCCACCAATTCTCTAATGAAGTGGTGTTTGATATCAATGTATTTTGTTCCGAAGTGCTGGACAGGGTTTTTTGAGATGTTGATAGCACTTGACGCGATCCCAGTCGGGGAATCTCGTCGAACACGCGGAATAACGATATTTAAATCCCTAGGATAGATCTAGATCAGATCGACACAAGACAAACAACAAAAAATAAGGATAGAACGACGGTAAAGCCTTGACCCGATAATCACGACGCAATTTATGGCGATGCGGATTGAAGAACCAAGATTGGTGAACGCCACAAGGACTTGTCAATTTCCTTGATAAGTATTGAATTTGGAAACGCCACAAATATTCTTGCGAATATTTGATAAGTTTACTGGAAGAACGCCACAAAGATCGGATCTTTGATAAGTTCGAAACAAGGGGAATAACTCAACCTCTCAATTTCGGAGAATCCTCTCACAAATTTTATTAATCTCAAATCAAACTTGTCTAATGTTTACAATGATGAAAAGAAATATAAATAAGCAAGAAAACCTAGCATCTAATTTACTCAAAATAGAATTCTAATTATGCTAAAATTCTAAAATAGGAAAATAACCTAGAATAATAAAAGGAAATAAATTAATTGAGAAATCCGGAAAATCTAGAAAATCTTAAATTACGGTCGTGAATATATAGCTTACGGCCGTAATGAACATTCTGCCTTAAATTCCAATCATGTATTACGGCCGTGATCAACATGTTACGGCCGTAAAATATTTCAATTTCATTTTTACGGCCGTGAAGAATTTGTTACGGCCGTAAGTCATGTTCTGCCTGTTTCTGCCTTAAGGATGTTACGGCCGTAAAAATGGAGGCTACGGCCGTGAATCAGTTTCTGCCTTATTGTTTGATTTCCTGTCTCGGCTTGATCCTTTCGCCTTCTCGGCTCGACCCCAACACGGAACTTGCTCCGTTTTGCACGTAGATCACTATCATATTGCCGATGGCTCGACTTCACCCTTCGATGCCTGGTCCGGATCACATCATACTCCCTCTCTTGAAAAGGATTCGACCTCGAATCCATTTTTGGTCGGCTTTTCAAATTCCTCCTGCTTTCCTGGACTCGATGATCATGTTTAAGCTTCGTGCAGTCCTTTAGACTCTTGGACTGCTTATTCTTGCCAATAAATTTCTGCCCCGTCTTAAATCCATGGCTTGATTTATGTCCCTGCAAAACAGATTTTAAAGAACTGGGGAGGGAATTGTTAGCTCGGTTAAGTGCAAGGCGTGGATCCCTGTACACCAACCTATGTGCAAATAAACTCAATTTGGGGGTGGACTCTCTTTTCTTTTTGCACTCATTCTCTCCTTTTTCTGAGGTCTTGGCCTCAACTCTCTTGTTTTCAACTTTCACACCCTCTCCTTTTTCTGAGGTCGTGGCCTCAACACTCTTATTTTTCCCCTCGAACTCGCGCTTTATTTTCAATTGGTCATTTTGAGCTTCTTTTGGGGATAACGGCACAAGTGTAAATTTCTTCCCACCCTTCACAAATGAATACTGATTCTCAAACCCATCATGCACTGCCCTCCTATCATGTTGCCAGGGTCGCCCCAACAATATATGACCAACATGCATAGGTACCACGTCACAGACCACCTCATCCTTATAACCCCCGATGGCAAAATTGACCCTAGCCTGCTTATTTACCTTAATTTCCCCCGACTCGGTCAGCCATTGCAATTTATAAGGGTTTGGATGTTTCATCAAGCTTAAGCCCAATTTATTAATCAACATTGTACTAACCACATTAGTACAACTTCCCCCATCAATCACCATACTACAAGCCTTTTTGCCCACCAAGCACCTAGTATGAAAAAGATTATCCCTTTGCTCGCCAATTTCATCCACCCTAGCCCTAGCACTAAGGACACATCGATTAACAAGTGTTTCTTTTTCAGGATAGGTCAATCCTTCCTCATCACTACTACTAGCCCCAACATCCACTAACTTAGGCATTCCCTTAAATTCATCCTCGGAACTAATTTCACCATTATCACGTAAGATCATTAGTTTCCTATTTGGACACTGGGATGCTATATGAGCCATACCCAAGCACTTAAAATACTTAATATTTCTATCCCGAGTAGTTTGAGGGTCAGAAATATTTTTACCTTTTGTTGTAGGCTCCTCCTTTTCTTTCGGCTTATGTTCAACGTTGGATTCCTGCTTCGGTTGTGATGTAGGATAAGATGGTGAGTGTCTTGCTGCCCCCTTTCGCCTTAGCTGTCTTTCCACCTTCATGGCCATGTGCACCATGTCCTCTAACTCCACGTAATGTTGCAGCTCAATGACATTGGCTATATCTCTATTTAGCCCACTTAAAAACCTAGCCATCGTAGCTTCCCGATCCTCCACCACATTAGCCCTAATCATCGCTACCTCCATATCCTTGTGATAATCCTCTACACTTCTCGATCCCTGAGTCATACCCTGCATCCTATGATAAATATCCCTATAATAATGAGTCGGCACAAACCGCTTCCTCATTATAGTTTTTAATTCACCCCAAGTCTCCACCGGCTCCTCAAGGTTCCTCCTCCTACCCGTTACTAATTGATCCCACCAAATATTTGCGTAATCGCTGAATTCAATCACGGCTAATTTCACCTTCTTCTTCTCCGAATAATTATTACAATCAAAAAGACGTTCGACCTTTGTCTCCCAATCCAAGTATGCCTCCGGATCACTCCTACCCTGGAACGATGGTATTTTCACTTTAATTTTCCCAAGGTCGTCATCAACATCACCTCTATCCCCACGATGCCTCCTAGCATCCCGACGCTCCCTATCATGCCTTCTTTCGTGCCTATCTCCTCTATCCCTCCTTCGCATGCTTCCCAACGATACACTTCCACTTTCACTACCCATGCCTTCATCATCCATACCAACCTCACGCCTATTATTTCTCCTAACCCGAGAACCATCATGAGATTGATCCCGCTCGGCACCCCGATTTTTCAACTGTGCCATAAGCCTCTCAAACTGCGCCCTCATTGCTGCCATATCATTGTTACCCTGTTCATTCCTTCTGTTCACACCCCTGGGCTGTTTTCTGTCTCCAATAGAAGATGAAGATGTGGAAACCTCTCTATCAGACATTTTTAGACACAAACAAGGAAATTTGGAATATTTGGGAATATTTGAAAATTTTCGGAATTTTTTTTTTTTTTTATAATCTGTCAAAGAATTGGACTACGAGTATGGCAGAAAAAAGGGAACTGAATTTGGACGAAAAACGAAGAAGAAAAACACTTTTGAATTTTTGGGACTGACTCTTATGGATCAAACTGAAAAGAATTATGACTAACACGAAGAACGCGAAGAACACAAAAAAAATCAAGAAAATCAAGAAACGCAAGAATTTGAAATAGATCCAAGCTCTGATACCAGATGACGCGATCCCAGTCGGGGAATCTCGTTGAACATGCGGAATAACGATATTTAAATCCCTAGGATAGATCTAGATCAGATCGACACAAGACAAACAACAAAAAATAAGGATAGAACGACGGTAAAGCCTTGACCCGACAATCACGACGCAATTTATGGCGATGCAGATTGAAGAACCAAGATTGGTGAACGCCACAAGGACTTGTCAATTTCCTTTATAAGTATCGAATTTGGAAACGCCACAAATATTCTTGCGAATATTTTATAAGTTTGCTGGAAGAACGCCACAAAGATTGGATCTTTGATAAGTTCGAAACAAAGGGAATAACTCAACCTCTCAATTTTGGAGAATCCTCTCACAAATTTTATTAATCTCAAATCAAACTTGTCTAATGTTTACAATGATGAAAAGAAATATAAATAAGTAAGAAAACCTAGCATCTAATTTACTCAAAATAGAATTCTAATTATGCTAAAATTCTAAAATAGGAAAATAACCTAGAATAATAAAAGGAAATAAATTAATTGAGAAATCCGGAAAATCTGGAAAATCTTAAATTACGGCCGTGAATATATAGCTTACGGCTGTAATGAACATTCTGCCTCAAATTCCAATCATGTGTTACGGCCGTGATCAACATGTTACGGTCATAAAATATTTCAATTTCATTTTTACGGCCGTGAAGAATTTGTTACGGCCGTAAGTCATGTTCTGCATGTTTCTGCCTTAAGGATGTTACGGCCGTAAAAATGGAGGTTACGGCCGTGAATCAGTTTCTGCCTTATTGTTTGATTTCCTGCCTTGGCTCGATCCTTTCGCCTTCTCAGCTCGACCCCAACACGGAACTTGCTCCGTTTTGCACGTAGATCACTATCATATTGCTGATTGCTCGACTTCGCCCTTCGATGCCTGGTCCGGATCACATCAGCACTGTTGTTGTCACAATACATAGTGGCTTGTTTTGTAGAAATCTCATAATCTTCCAACATTTGTTTTATCCAAAGGAGTTGTGCACAACGACTACCGGCTGCAATATACTCCACTTCAGCTGTGGAGAGGGATATTAAGTTTTGTTTTCTGCTTAGCCAAGTCACCAAGTTGTTTCCAATGTAAAAACCACCACCGGATGTACTCTTCCGATCATCAATATTCCTAGCCCAATCTGTGTCTGAATATCCTGCAAGATGGGCATTGGTATCTCTTGTAAACCAAATTTCATAACTTAATGTACCACTTACATATCTGATGATCCTTTTTAGAGCAGCTACGTAAGACTCCTTAGGTTTAGCTTGATATCTTGCACACACTCCAACACTGAAGGATATGTATGGTCTACTAGCAGTCAGATACAGAAGACTTCCAATCTTGCTTCTGTAGGGAGATGGATCCACATCCTTGCCAGAGTCATCATTTGAAAGTTTCAGTGTAGTTTCAATGAGAGTTCTCATAGCCTTTGCATCTTCAAGCCTAAACTTCTTCACCATATTTTTAGCATATTTTGCTTGAGATATGAATATGTCAGATTCATCCTGTTATACCTATTGTATCCTTTCCTCAACAAGAAAGATGTGAGCCTCTCATACCAAGCTCTGGGGGCTTGTTTGAACCTATATAAAGCCTTTTTAAGTCTAGAAGTTGCGAGATGGATCTGTGAATCCTTGGGGGCTATTCCACATAAGCTTCCTCACATTCAAGAAGGCACTTTTGACATCCATCTGATATAATCTAAAATTAATGTAGCAGGACATTGCTAGCAATAGTTTGATGGATTCCAATCTGGCTATAGGAGCAAACATTTCATCAAATTCTACCCCTTCAATCCGGGTGTAACCTTGAGCAATAAGTCTAGCTTTTTTCCTGACCATATTCCCTTGTTCATCAGACTTGTTTTTGAATATTCATTTGGTCCCAATCACACTTCCTTCTTTTGGACGAGGAACCAATTTCCAGACGTTATTTCTATCAAACTAGTTGAGTTCATTCTGCATTGCCTGTACCCAGTTTTCATTTGTCAAGGGTTCTTTGACAATTTTCGGCTCAATCAGGGACATATGGCAGATGTTTCCCATATCGATCGCAAATTGTCTCTTGTTTACATTCTCTTTAGACAAATCAATGAGAATGTTGTCAAGTGGACGAGCCTTTTGAACTCTAGCAGGTGGTCTTTTAAACACTTCTGGTTCTGTAGCATCAGGTGTATCTGGGTAGTCAGATGTCTCTGGAAAGACATGTAGCTGGACATCCAGATTCATCCTTGTCACATTCTTTAGTATTATTCTGACTTTTTGCTAGGTTTGGTTTTTCTACTGATTTTTTCAGTTTCAGCTTGTTGTTTTAAAGAAATTTCCAATTGATCATGCTCAATTTCCTATTTAACAGCCTTATCATTACTTAATTTCTGAAAAATATTAGCAAAATTGCCAAAGGTATAAGATTTTTTATGAATAAACATAACCCTGGTATATCTGGAGAAATCTTCACCACATACTTAGATTTATCTCTACCACCAATACTTTCCTTATGAATAGAACCCATCAGATCCATGTGAGTAAGTTCAAGTATATGAGAGGTGTTGAGAGATGTACATGTCCTGTGTTGACGTTTGATTTGCTTACCCCTTTAGACAATAAGTACAGATTCCATTTGGAATGTTCTTGATATTGGGTAGGTCTCTCACAGCTTGTAGTTTAGCCATCTTTATGGGATCATGGTAGTTCAGATGTCCTAATCGGTTGTGCCATAATTTATTGGTTTTTGCCCTTACAGAATTGCAAGTTATATGACTTTCAAGTGTGTAGCATTTGTCCTTGGATCTAACTCCCTTAAACTGTACACTTTTTAACATATTTGAATTCTTGTCACAACTTATTACCTTGCAATAGTCTTTAGAAAACATGACAAGCAGGTTATCATCACACAATTGTCCTACACTAATCAAATTTTCTTTAAGCCCAATAACATACAAAACATTGGTTAATGTTGGCAATCCTTTAATATTGATGATACCAGATCCATCTATCTTACCCAAAAGGCCATCACCAAAGGTAACAAAACATGTCTTACCTTTTTCAAAGTTTGATAAAAAAGAGAGATCACCTGTCATATATTTAGAATATCCACTATCAAAATAACAGGTGTTAGGAATCAAGGCACTAAAAGATAATTGAACTACATAGGCGTAAATTTTAATTTTCTCATCTTGCTTAGACACAAGTCTTCTTTTGTGTGAGTTGATTAATTTCAAGCACCCATGACACCTAAAAGCATCATGAACATATTTGGCACAAAAATTACAGAATACCCGGAACACAGATGTATCTTGTCGATTCTAACGAGGTTGAGATTTTCTGCTAGTCTAACGGATAGATTCATCTTGCTTGTACATATTCGGTTGTTATTATCTACCTGTATGGTTCCTAGCTAGATGTGAGTACTGAGTTCTAGCAGCACTGAATTGATGGTGGTAGGAATTAGATGCATCTTAATAGTTTCTACTTTGCTCCTTCTTCTTGTACCCTGTTTCTTTCACAAAGACCATCTTATTTTCATGAGTGTTACCCTTACCTTCATATCTAAGTCCACTTTTTATGCTAGCAGGTCTCCCATGGTTCAGAAATTCATCAAGTTGAATAGATCCAATTACCAATTTCTTGATCTTACCTTGTGCTTTAGTGAGCTCTACACTCGACCTGCTTACCTCATCATCTTCTTCATTTGGGAATGCAGATACATCTGGATAACTTTCCCTGTTGTGTTCAGCCACAGTTTGTAACAGTTGTATCTTCTCTTCTTCTTTTTGAAGTTCCTTCTTCAAATTTCAGTGTTGGATCCAGATTCATCTAAGCTAGTACTTGCATAAGATGAATTTCCAGAATCAGTACCAGACAACTGTAAAACAGCATGGATAATTATCTGTTTTTCAGAATTGCTGCTATCTGAGTCTGATTCATATTCATCTGTGTCTCCATCACTCCATGTAACATTATGGCCTTCCTTCCTTTGGTATTCTTTAGAGTGTTGCTGCTGCGATGTGTCCATATCCTTCACATTCTCTGCATTGAATACGATTCTTAGGCTTTCCTTAAGATGATTTAGCATTGTTCTTGGGATATAAATTGTTTTTCCTCCTTTGTTTTTTGCTGATTTTGACTCAAGAGTGATCATTTGTAGCTTTGAGATTTTGACGAAATTTTTTCCTTCATTTGCTACTCTCAAAGCATCCCATGCTTCCTTGGTAGTTCTTAAGGAAGAGATTAGCGTGAATTGACCTGGATCAACCAAAGAAATAATAGCGTTAAGTGCTTTCGAATTTCAATTTGCATTAGCTAATTCATCAGCAGTATAAGCAATTCTAGATACAAGTGTGACAACACCTCCAGTAGTGATAGTAGGTGTTGTGTAATCGTCAAGGAGAGATGTCCAACAACGTTCATCAATAGACTGAAAAAAAAAAATTCCATACGAATTTTTCAATATCCATAATTATTACCAGTCAACAAAAGTGGCCTAAGAGATGCAGAATTTCCCATTTTTAGACAACTGGATCTCACTTTCTAGAAGTGAACCCGCTCTGATACTGACGTGATCCCAATCGGGGAACACTACGAAAACGCGAAATAACTAAAATAAAAACCTAGGAAAGATCTAAATCAGATTAAACACAAGAAACAATAATTAAATTAGACAATAGGATTCCAACCCAAACCTCACGACGCAAGAAATTGACGATGAACTGGAATTGTTGAAAGCCACAAGGATTGCCTAATTCCTTGATAAGTTCGGGGTGAACGCCACAAAGATTTAATCTTGATAAGTTCTAAACAAAAGGGAATAATTTAACCTTTTAACAAGAGAATCCTGTCTCAATAATATCAATAAACTCCAAAACTGTTTTACAATAATGAAATTGTCAATAATATAATGAAAAACGACCTAAAACTAGGTTTAACCGCTAATGGGTCCTAAACTATGGAAACAATAATTACAAGCGGAATTAAATAAAAAAGTTGCTAAAATCTGGTCTCAGATTAACCACGCGATTTCGCAGGCCATCTTGTCGCGATTGCGTCGAGACGCTTGAAACTCTTTGGTTGAATTTTGATGTCATAGCATGATCGCTCCCTCTGTTTCACCACGCGATCGCGTGATTGGTTTGGCAGCAACGATCTTCATCCCTTCGAAGCAACTTGATTCGTTTTGATTCTCGATCCGACCCTAACACGAAAGTTACCCCATTTCTCACGTAAATCACCGTCGTATCGCCAATGGCTCGATTTTCACTTTTGATGCCTACTTCGGATCACATCATTCCCCCTCTCTTGAAAAGGATTCGACCTCAAATCTAGAATTGGTCCAATCCTCTTAACACTCATGTGTTTGTTGGTTCGATGATCATGTTTATGCCTTTTGGGCTGCTCCTTTGTGCCAATGAATTTCTTCCTTGATTCAGGATCATGATTTGATTTAGGCACCTGCAAAATAGATTTTATAGAGTTGGGGAGGGGTTTGTTAGACTGGTTAAGTGCAAGGCAAGAATCCTTGTACATCAACCTTTGTGCGAAAAAATTCATTTTGGGGGTGGACTCTCTCTTCTTTTTCTTTTTGACTCCAGCTCTCCTTTTTCTGAGGTCGTGGTCTCAACTCATTTATTTTCAACTTTCACACCTTCTCCTTTTTCTGAGGTTATGGTCTCAATGATCTTATTTTTTTTTCTCAAACTCACCTTTGATTTCAATTGATACTCTCGGGCTTCCTTAGGGGATAAAGGCACAAGGGTAATTATCTTCTCACCCTTCATAAAGGAATATTGATTCTTAAACCCATCGTGCACTACCCTTCTATAATGTTTCCATGGTCTCCCCAACAAAATATGACCAACATGCATAGGCACTATATCACAAACGACTTCATCCCTATAGCCACCAATCGAAAAACCTACCAAAACCTGCTTGTTCACCTTAATTTCACTCGACTCGGTCAGCCATTGTAACTTATAAATTCTAGGGTGTTTATCAAACTCAAGCCCAATTTTTCAACCATCATTGTACTAACCACATCAGTACAACTCCCCCGTCAATCACCAAACCATAAAATTTTTCACCCACTAAGCACCTAGTGTGAAATATATTATCCCTTTGCTCACCGATTTCATCCACCCTAACTCTAGTACTAAGGACACGCCGATTAACCATCGAGCCTTTAATAGCATAAGTGATGCAAACCACGTAGCAATTGTAGCTACGCAACCCACAAAATATTGAAATCGACCCAAGAACGCCAAAGAACCACGATTTAGAGATTGATTCAAATTAATTGAACCAAGCAACCAACACAATCAATAGATATGCTGACCTCTTGATCACAATAAAAGTAAATCTCACCCAAGATTTGAACAAACAAGATTAACTCGCAAGTTCGGGTTTTATTCAATGAAGAATAAGAATATGAAAGGAAAATAGCCTCTCAATTATAATATCAAAGTTATGTCTAAAGTCTGTCTTACAATGAATAGAAAAAATGTATATATAAGCAAAATAAACCTAGCCGCTAATTAGGCTCAAAATAGAATTCTAATTAAAGTAAAATAGTTAAAATAACTAAAACTGATAAGGAAATAAAAATAATGCGAAATCTTTAAATTCCACGATGGCGCACATCCAGAAGCTGTCGTACGACCGTGACTGTCTTAATTTACGGCCGTAAATTGTGTAACTGAAATACGTTACGGTTGTGAATATTTTTGTTACGGCCGTAAGTCCTTTTATCCGGTTATGAAATAGACAGAGAGCAGGTTACGGCCGTGATCCTTCATTTACGGACGTGAGCTTCAAAAGTTACGGTCGTGACCAATTCCTTTCACGACCGTGATTCAATTTTTTGGTTCTTTTCGACACGGTTTGGTCTTCAAAGCTCGTCGAACCTGCTGGATTCTTGTTTTGGCTTGAATATTTAAATTTTCCCGTCAAGCATGCTATGATTCCGATTGTCAAGGGTCCTGGATCACATCAATAAGTCAACCCTTCCTCATCACTACTACTAGCCCCAGCATCCTGTAATCTAGGCATCCCCTTAAACTTGTCCTCCGAACTAATGTTACCATTATCATGCAAAAAAATTACCCTTTTATTTGGACACTGGGATGCTATATGATCATAACCCAAGCACTTAATATTTCTATCCCTAGTAGGTTGAGAATCAGAAATATTTTTAATTTTTGTTGTAGGTTCCTCCTTTCCTTTTGGAACATGGTCATCATTGTGTTCCTAGTTCGGTTGTGATGTAGGATAAGACCCCGGTGAGTCCTTTCGCCTTAGTTTCCTTTCCATCTTCATTGTCATATGCACCATGTCCTCTAGTTCCACATAATGTTGCAGCTCAATGATATTGGTAATATCTCTATTCAACCCACTTAAAAACCTAGCCATGGTAGCTTCTCAATCCTCCACCACATTGGCTCGAATCATCGCCACCTCCATATCCTTATGATAATTCTCTACACTCCTCGACCTCTAAGTCAGACCCTGCAGCCTCTAATAAATATCTCTATAACAATGAGTGGGCACAAACCGCTTCCTCATTATGGTCTTTCATTCTCCCCAAGTTTCCACCGGCCCCTCAAGGTTCCTCCTCCTTTGATCCCACCAAATATTTGAATAATCCATGAATTCAATCACTGCTAATTTCACCTTTTTCTTCTCAAAATAATTATGACAATCAAAAATCCATTCAACCTAAACAACTCTACCTCTACGATGCCCCCTCTCATACCTACCTTCTCTATCCCTCCTTCGCTTACTTACCACCGAAGATATACTACCACTCTCACTTCCCATGCCCTCATCATCCATACCAATCTTACGCCTATTACCTCTCCTAACCCGAGAGTCATTATGAGATTGATCCCGGTGTTGTTGTTCACGTTCTACACCTCGTTTCTCCATCTGAGCCATCAACCTCTCAAATTTTCCCGCATCGTTGTAACCTCATCATTACCTTGCTCAACCTTCCTATTCACACCCCTGAATTGTTTTCTGCCATCCTCAGAAGCTAATGATGTGGATTCCTCCTTGTGAGACATTTTTAATATCAAAATAAATTTCTCCTCACGTGTATTTTCGCTCGTGTATCACTCTTCTATCCCTTCGAATTTCACCCAATAACTAATCAATGATCAACAATCAAAGAATTTATGGTAGACATAAAAGAGTAGAAAAAAATTGAGAAATTCTCGAAATTTGGGATTTTTTCTGGAAATTTTCGATTTTATATCCGAATTTAACTACGAGTCTCTTTGAAACAAACGGAATTGGATTTGAATAAAAATTTACTAAAATAAACAAATTTGAATTTTTATTAGATTATTAAATGGATGAAATCAAGGAAAACTATGAAGAACACGAAGAATACAAAGAAATCAAGAAAAATCAAGAAAATACAAGAATTTGAATTAGATTCAAACTCTGATACCAGATGACACGATCTTAATCAGGGAACACGAAGAAAACGCGAAATAATTAAAATAAAAACCTATGAAAGATCTAAATCAAATTAAACACAAGAAACAATACTTAAATTAGACGATAGGAGGAACTGGAATTGTTGAATGCCACAAGAATTGCATAATTCCTTGATAAGTTCGGGGTGAACGCCACAAATATTTAATCTTTGATAAGTTCTAAACAAAAGGAAATAACTCAACCTTTCAACAAGAGAATCCTTTCTCAGTAATATCAATAAACTCCAAAACTGTTTTACAATAATGAAATTGTCAATAATATAATGAAAAACGACCTAAAACTATGTTTAGCCGCGAATGGGCCCTAAACTATGGAAACAATAATTAAAAACGGAATTAAATAAAAAAAGTCGCGAAAATATGGTCTTAAATTAACCGTGCAATCGCGTTGGCCATCTTGTCACGATCGCGTGGAAACACTTGAAACTCTCTGGTTGAATTTTGATGCCATCACGCGATCGCTCCCTTTGTTTCACCACGCGATCACGTGGTTGGTCCGACGGCAAAAATCTTCGTCCCTTTGAAGCAACTTGATTCGTTTTGATTCTCGACCCGAGCCCAACACGAAAGTTGCCCCGTTTCTCACGTAAATCACTGTCATATCGCCAATGACTCGATTTCCTTTCAACTCCTACTTCGGATCACATCAGATACCAATTGAAAATTTAAAGTTGTCTAAAATGTAACTGACTGTTACAGATTTATCTGGACAGTTGAGTATTAAAAGAAACATTGATGTTTTGTTTAGCACAGATCCAGATGAATCCTGTTATTCCAGATTCGTCTAGATTATAAAACGTGAATAGAATAATTAAATGATGCAGAATTGTAAAATTGAACACAATATTTGAGTTTAACGTGGGAAAACCCCTTTCAGGGAAAACTCACATGCCCGCACCCTGCTAATAAAATCTATCACTAATTAAGAAAAGTTATTACACAATTCACAAAAGATATAGGATAAATTTATGCATAAACTTATCAAACACCCATGAATTAATGAATCACTTACGGATTCTTCTATGACGTGTAATATGAGTTGATGTCCCACCACTTTTCAGTAACTTCCCTTGACACTGCAACAATCTTCAGCAAGTCCGAACTCCCGTTTGATCTTGAACCAAAGCTCTCGTTTGATCTTCTAGCTGAAAGTCTTTTCTTCTTGTAGTAATTGAAAAACTCTTCTCGGAGAAATCGAAGTCAAAATATGAAGAAGCCTTATATTATTTCAGCACCACGTGATATTTAGGCTTCAAGACTTCTTAGGAAAAACCGTTCTAGTCTTCCCTATTTATCTAGCACACGACTTTCTTGCCCTCCAAGTGATGTGATCCGGGAAAGGAGCTCAAAGGAGAAGTCAAGTCACGAACGACGCAACAACATTCGACATAGGGAAATGAACAATTTCCATGTTGGAAGCTAGTCGAGATGACGAGTGGATCAACCTCATTCAAGCAATCGAAGAAAATTGTGAAATCACAAATTCACGGCCGTAACATACACTACTCATGGCCGTAACATACACTACTCACGGCCGTAACTTACAGTGTCACGGCCGTAATGCAGTCTCTGCCAAATTATGAATTTCCGGGGAAAAAGGATTTACGGCCGTAAATAAAGTCTCACGGCCGTAACTGAGAATCAGAAAGCTTCTTACGGCCGTAAGGAAATTAGTCACGGCCGTAAAATCGAATACGCGTGAATTTTAGGTTATTTTTATTTCCTTATTTTTAGGTAGTTGTTTCCTTGTTTAATTAGAACTCTTTAACCTAGTTTTTGACCCTATTTATAGGGATGTAATTTTCATTATTCATTACACACAACTTTGATAATATTAATTGAGAGGCTATTTGCTTTCACAACCTTTATTCTTTATTGAATAAAATCCGAACTTGCGAGTTAATCTTGTTTGTTCAAATCTCGGTGAGAATTATTATTGTTTGTGATCAAGAGGTCAATATATCCCAGTGATTATATTGGTTGCTTGGTTCAATTAATTTTAATTGGATCCATAAATCGAGGTTCTTGGCGTTCTTGGGTCGATTCCAATAATTTGTGGGTTGCGTAGCTACAATTGTTACGTGGTTTGCATCATCTGGTATTAGAGCTTAGGCTCCAAAAATCAAGGTTATATCTTTATTTTGTTTTCTTGAGTTTTCTATCCAGTTTGATTTTTATGATTATCATCGAGTCCCATAAAAATCATCCATATCTTGTTGAGTGTTTTGTTTTTCAGTTTTATTTGATCTTCATACACTTGTGATGGTGTCAATGGTGCAAGTGTAATGGTTTTTCCCCCTTTGATAAAGCTATACCTATTTTTATACCCATCATGCGTTACCTTCCGATCATATTGCCAAGGTCTACCCAACAAAATGTGCCCGGCATGTATAGGAACCACATCACACATAACATCATCCACATAGCTACCAATAGAAAAACTTACCAACACCCTCCTATTCACCTTAATTTCACCACTATCATTTAACCATTGAAGCCTATAAGGTTTAGGATGTTTTAACAAAGGTAATCCTAATTTTTCAACAAGTATAGTACTAGCGACGTTAGTGCAACTACCACCATCAATAATCATACTACATACCTTGTCATTAACGCGACATCGTGTATGGAATATGTTCTCCCGTTGTTGTTCCAAATCATCCGTGTTGATTTGAGCACTAAGAGCTCGCCTTGCCACCAATAACTCGCCATGCTCCCCGGATAACACATCCTCATCATCACATACTTCCTCCAATGCCGGCATATCGCTATAATCATCTTCCTCACTATCACTCTCCATAGTTCCATCCTTTCGTAAAAGTACCACTCGCCTATTAGGACATTGAGATGCCATATGTCCTCTCCCCAAGCATTTGAAGCATTGAATGTCTCTGCTCCTAGATGGTTGCGGCTCCCCTTTAGGTACGAATTTACTAACTTGTTCCTCCTTCCCTTTTGGTGCCTCAAACTTTCCTTTTGATGCTTCAAATTTTCCCTTAGAAACAGCCCCATCTCCTTTACTTTCCCACTTCGGTTTCCAAGAAGAATTAGAACCCGATTGATACCTTGCTGTTCCCTTTTTCTTTATTTGCTTCTCCACCTTTATAGCCATGTGCAACATATCCTCCATCTCCAAATAATGTTGTAGTTCAACCACATTAGCTATATCCCTATTCAACCCATTCAAAAATCGAGCCATCGTAGCCTCCCTATCCTCTTCTACATTAGCTCTAATCATCAACATCTCCATCTCCTTATGATAATCCTCCACACTCTTTGATCCTTGGTATAGACTTTGTAATTTTTGATGAAGCTCCCGATGGTAATGACTAGGAACGAACCTCTTTCTCATGATAGCTTTTAACTCATCCCAAGTACTAACAGGTCTCTCGCGATTCCTTCTCCTAGAAGTCACCAATTGATCCCACCAAGTAATAGCGTAATCGGAGAATTCAAGTACAGCTACCTTAACCTTTTTCTCTTACGAATAAGTGTAGCAATTGAAAATTAATTCCATCTTCTTTTCCCATTCTAGGTATGCTTCCGGATCACTCCTACCCTTGAATGACGGAATTGTCATTTTGATGTTGCTCATACTACCATCCATTCTATCGCCACCAAGATCTCTATCCCTTCTTCCATGCCTAACTACTCTATCCACAATTGCCCCTTCGTCAAAATCACTACGCAACCCACAAATTATTGGAATCGACCCAAGAACGCCAAGAACCTCGATTTATGGATCCAATTAAAATTAATTGAACCAAGCAACCAATACAATCACTGGGATATATTGACCTCTTGATCACAAACAATAATAATTCTCACCGAGATTTGAACACACAAGATTAACTCGCAAGTTCGGATTTTATTCAATAAAGAATAAAGGTTGTGAACGCAAATAGCCTCTCAATTAATATTATCAAAGTTGTGTGTAATGAATAATGAAAATTACATCCCTATAAATAGGGTCAAAAACTAGGTTAAAGAGTTCTAATTAAACAAGGAAACAACTACCTAAAAATAAGGAAATAAAAATAACCTAAAATTCACGCGTATTCGATTTTACGGCCGTGACTAATTTCCTTACGGTCGTAAGAAGCTTTCTGATTCTCAGTTACGGCCGTGAGACTTTATTTACGGCCGTAAATCCTTTTTCCCCGGAAATTCATAATTTGGCAGAGACTGCATTACGGCCGTGACACTGTAAGTTACGGCCGTGAGTAGTGTATGTTACGGCCGTGAGTAGTGTATGTTACGGTCGTGAATTTGTGATTTCACAATTTTCTTCGACTGATTGAATGAGGTTGATCCACTCGTCATCTCGACTAGCTTCCAACATGGAAATTGTTCATTTCCCTATGTCGAATGTTGTTGCGTCGTCCGTGACTTGACTTCTCCTTTGAGCTCCTATCCCGGATCACATCATTCTCCCCTTCTTCAAGATGATTCGTCCCGAATCATAGCTTGGTTCATGGTGTTTCAGCGCACCGCCTGGATCAAAAGGAAATTTTTTGCCTCCATTACATAGGATCAACCAATAATCGAATACTTGGATTGGAAGGACGAGTCGAAATAAGAACTTCCTTGGCCAAATGTGGTGTGACTCAAACCTCCAAGTATATTCAACCTGCAAGAAAGATTTAAGCAAAATAGGGTGGGAAATGTTAGTTTCACAAAGTACAAGATATGGATCCTTCTACTCATGGTATATCATCTCCAAATCCTCTTCCCTAACAACGAGGTCCTTCTCTTCACTTCCTTCTTTTGTTGTAACTTCTTGCTCAATATCTTCTATTTCTTTTCTCTCATACTCATCCACCTCTTCTAACTCCACATTTTCAAGCTCAACTATCTCTTCTAAATTTTTAGTCTCAACTACCTTTTCCACATTTTTATTTTCAACCACACCTTGTTCATTCACCTCCTTACTACCCAATTCCACATCTCCTACATTAAATTTTGGAATTTGATCAACCGTTTCTAGTTTCAGCTTCCCCTCCTTCTTCTCAACATCCCTATCTCGAGGTTCCTCTTGCAATCCCACTACAACTTTCCTCTCACTCTCTTTTTTTACCTTCCTCGAATCGTCTAGTGCTTCCTCGAGTGTTAACCCATACAGTGTGAATGTTTTCCCTCTCGTAAGAATCCTGTATATGTGCATACTCTTATAATAAATTGCTTTCCTCATACGACTCCATGATTTTCCCAATAAAATATGACAAGACTTTAAAGGCACTACATCAAAAATTACGTCATCAATATATTTTCCACGGGTGATAGTCACTAGCACTTGCTTGGTTACATGGAACTCTCCAAATTCCCTCATCCACGTCACACAATAAGGTCTACTGTGCGGTATTAGAGATAATCCCAATTTTTCAACCATGTTGATATTAGCAAAATTAGTGAAGCACTCTCTATCAATTGCCAAACTGCACACCTTTTGTCCCACATAACATCTAGTTTGGAACAACGAATCCGGATCATAATCCATCCCTTATGATGTAGCTTTCAAAAATTTTAGAGACTCAAAATAAGATGGTCCAGATATTGAAAAATATCAAGAAGGAATTTAATGATGACTCGAAAAGGAAAAACAATATTAAGAATTTTAAAGCAATTCAAGAAAGTGGTTCTTGAATTTTGAATAGAAAGGAAAGAATATCAAGAATATTGTAGAAATTCAAGAAAGTGGTTCTTGAATGGAAATAATTTTTCTTTTTTTGAATTTTTGGTGAATTTTCGGAATAAATAAAATAAAATAAAAAATAATCTTTTTTTTTTATATAAATCCGAAAATTCGAAAACGAACACGACAAAACAAACGGAACTTAATTCGGATAAGAATTAAGCAAAACAAACACTTTTGAAATTTTTTGGAACGATTTTCTGGATTAAAGACTCAACAAACTCAAGAACAAAATGAACGCAAAAAACTGAAAAACAAAACACTCAACAAGATATGGATGATTTTTACGGGACTCGATGATAATCATAAAAATCAAACTGGATAGAAAACTCAAGAAAACAAAATAAAGATATAACCTTGATTTTTGGAGCCTAAGCTCTGATACTAGATGATGCAAACCACGTAGCAATTGTAGCTACGCAACCCACAAATTATTGGAATCGACCCAAGAACGCCAAGAACCTCGATTTATGGATCCAATTAAAATTAATTGAACCAAGCAACCAATACAATCACTGGGATATATTGACCTCTTGATCACAAACAATAATAATTCTCACCGAGATTTGAACAAACAAGATTAACTCGCAAGTTCGGATTTTATTCAATAAAGAATAAAGGTTGTGAAAGCAAATAGCCTCTCAATTAATATTATCAAAGTTGTGTGTAATGAATAATGAAAATTACATCCCTATAAATAGGGTCAAAAACTAGGTTAAAGAGTTCTAATTAAACAAGGAAACAACTACCTAAAAATAAGGAAATAAAAATAACCTAAAATTCACGCGTATTCGATTTTACGGCCGTGACTAATTTCCTTACGGCCGTAAGAAGCTTTCTGATTCTCAGTTACGGCCGTGAGACTTTATTTACGGCCGTAAATCCTTTTTCCCCGGAAATTCATAATTTTCCAGAGACTGCATTACGGCCGTGACACTGTAAGTTACGGCCGTGAGTAGTGTATGTTACGGCCGTGAGTAGTGTATGTTACGGCCGTGAATTTGTGATTTCACAATTTTCTTCGACTGATTGAATGAGGTTGATCCACTCGTTATCTCGACTAGCTTCCAACATGGAAATTGTTCATTTCCCTATGTCGAATGTTGTTGCGTCGTCCGTGACTTGACTTCTCCTTTGAGCTCCTATCCCGGATCACATCATTCTCCCCTTCTTCAAGATGATTCATCCCGAATCATAGCTTGGTTCATGGTGTTTCAGCGCACTGCCTGGATCAAAAGGAAATTTTTTGCCTCCATTACATAGGATCAACCAATAATCGAATACTTGGATTGGAAGGACGAGTCGAAATAAGAACTTCCTTGGCCAAATGTGGTGTGACTCAAACCTCCAAGTATATTCAACCTGCAAGAAAGATTTAAGCAAAATAGGGTGGGAAATGTTAGTTTCACAAAGTACAAGATATGGATCCTTCTACTCATGGTATATCATCTCCAAATCCTCTTCCCTAACAACGAGGTCCTTCTCTTCACTTCCTTCTTTTGTTGTAACTTCTTGCTCAATATCTTCTATTTCTTTTCTCTCATACTCATCCACCTCTTCTAACTCCACATTTTCAAGCTCAACTATCTCTTCTAAATTTTTAGTCTCAACTACCTTTTCCACATTTTTATTTTCAACCACACCTTGTTCATTCACCTCCTTACTACCCAATTCCACATCTCCTACATTAAATTTTGGAATTTGATCAACCGTTTCTAGTTTCAGCTTCCCCTCCTTCTTCTCAACATCCCTATCTCGAGGTTCCTCTTGCAATCCCACTACAACTTTCCTCTCACTCTCTTTTTTTACCTTCCTCGAATCGTCTAGTGCTTCCTCGAGTGTTAACCCATACAGTGTGAATGTTTTCCCTCTCGTAAGAATCCTGTATATGTGCATACTCTTATAATAAATTGATTTCCTCATACGACTCCATGATTTTCCCAATAAAATATGACAAGACTTTAAAGGCACTACATCAAAAATTACGTCATCAATATATTTTCCACGGGTGATAGTCACTAGCACTTGCTTGGTTACATGGAACTCTCCAAATTCCCTCATCCACGTCACACAATAAGGTCTACTGTGCGGTATTAGAGATAATCCCAATTTTTCAACCATGTTGATATTAGCAAAATTAGTGAAGCACTCTCTATCAATTGCCAAACTGCACACCTTTTGTCCCACATAACATCTAGTTTGGAACAACGAATCCGGATCATAATCCATCCCTTATGATGTAGCTTTCAAAAATTTTAGAGACTCAAAATAAGATGGTCCAGATATTGAAAAATATCAAGAAGGAATTTAATGATGACTCGAAAAGGAAAAACAATATTAAGAATTTTAAAGCAATTCAAGAAAGTGGTTCTTGAATTTTGAATAGAAAGGAAAGAATATCAAGAATATTGTAGAAATTCAAGAAAGTGGTTCTTGAATGGAAATAATTTTTCTTTTTTTGAATTTTTGGTGAATTTTCGGAATAAATAAAATAAAATAAAAAATAATCTTTTTTTTTTATATAAATCCGAAAATTCGAAAACGAACACGACAAAACAAACGGAACTTAATTCGGATAAGAATTAAGCAAAACAAACACTTTTGAAATTTTTTGGAACGATTTTCTGGATTAAAGACTCAACAAACTCAAGAACAAAATGAACGCAAAAAACTGAAAAACAAAACACTCAACAAGATATGGATGATTTTTACGGGACTCGATGATAATCATAAAAATCAAACTGGATAGAAAACTCAAGAAAACAAAATAAAGATATAACCTTGATTTTTGGAGCCTAAGCTCTGATACTAGATGATGCAAACCACGTAGCAATTGTAGCTACGCAACCCACAAATTATTGGAATCGACCCAAGAACGCCAAGAACCTCGATTTATGGATCCAATTAAAATTAATTGAACCAAGCAACCAATACAATCACTGGGATATATTGACCTCTTGATCACAAACAATAATAATTCTCACCGAGATTTGAACAAACAAGATTAACTCGCAAGTTCGGATTTTATTCAATAAAGAATAAAGGTTGTGAAAGCAAATAGCCTCTCAATTAATATTATCAAAGTTGTGTGTAATGAATAATGAAAATTACATCCCTATAAATAGGGTCAAAAACTAGGTTAAAGAGTTCTAATTAAACAAGGAAACAACTACCTAAAAATAAGGAAATAAAAATAACCTAAAATTCACGCGTATTCGATTTTACGGCCGTGACTAATTTCCTTACGGCCGTAAGAAGCTTTCTGATTCTCAGTTACGGCCGTGAGACTTTATTTACGGCCGTAAATCCTTTTTCCCCGGAAATTCATAATTTTCCAGAGACTGCATTACGGCCGTGACACTGTAAGTTACGGCCGTGAGTAGTGTATGTTACGGCCGTGAGTAGTGTATGTTACGGCCGTGAATTTGTGATTTCACAATTTTCTTCGACTGATTGAATGAGGTTGATCCACTCGTTATCTCGACTAGCTTCCAACATGGAAATTGTTCATTTCCCTATGTCGAATGTTGTTGCGTCGTCCGTGACTTGACTTCTCCTTTGAGCTCCTATCCCGGATCACATCATTCTCCCCTTCTTCAAGATGATTCATCCCGAATCATAGCTTGGTTCATGGTGTTTCAGCGCACTGCCTGGATCAAAAGGAAATTTTTTGCCTCCATTACATAGGATCAACCAATAATCGAATACTTGGATTGGAAGGACGAGTCGAAATAAGAACTTCCTTGGCCAAATGTGGTGTGACTCAAACCTCCAAGTATATTCAACCTGCAAGAAAGATTTAAGCAAAATAGGGTGGGAAATGTTAGTTTCACAAAGTACAAGATATGGATCCTTCTACTCATGGTATATCATCTCCAAATCCTCTTCCCTAACAACGAGGTCCTTCTCTTCACTTCCTTCTTTTGTTGTAACTTCTTGCTCAATATCTTCTATTTCTTTTCTCTCATACTCATCCACCTCTTCTAACTCCACATTTTCAAGCTCAACTATCTCTTCTAAATTTTTAGTCTCAACTACCTTTTCCACATTTTTATTTTCAACCACACCTTGTTCATTCACCTCCTTACTACCCAATTCCACATCTCCTACATTAAATTTTGGAATTTGATCAACCGTTTCTAGTTTCAGCTTCCCCTCCTTCTTCTCAACATCCCTATCTCGAGGTTCCTCTTGCAATCCCACTACAACTTTCCTCTCACTCTCTTTTTTTACCTTCCTCGAATCGTCTAGTGCTTCCTCGAGTGTTAACCCATACAGTGTGAATGTTTTCCCTCTCGTAAGAATCCTGTATATGTGCATACTCTTATAATAAATTGCTTTCCTCATACGACTCCATGATTTTCCCAATAAAATATGACAAGACTTTAAAGGCACTACATCAAAAATTACGTCATCAATATATTTTCCACGGGTGATAGTCACTAGCACTTGCTTGGTTACATGGAACTCTCCAAATTCCCTCATCCACGTCACACAATAAGGTCTACTGTGCGGTATTAGAGATAATCCCAATTTTTCAACCATGTTGATATTAGCAAAATTAGTGAAGCACTCTCTATCAATTGCCAAACTGCACACATTTTGTCCCACATAACATCTAGTTTGGAACAACGAATCCGGATCATAATCCATCCCTTATGATGTAGCTTTCAAAAATTTTAGAGACTCAAAATAAGATGGTCCAGATATTGAAAAATATCAAGAAGGAATTTAATGATGACTCGAAAAGGAAAAACAATATTAAGAATTTTAAAGCAATTCAAGAAAGTGGTTCTTGAATTTTGAATAGAAAGGAAAGAATATCAAGAATATTGTAGAAATTCAAGAAAGTGGTTCTTGAATGGAAATAATTTTTCTTTTTTTGAATTTTTGGTGAATTTTCGGAATAAATAAAATAAAATAAAAAATAATCTTTTTTTTTTATATAAATCCGAAAATTCGACAACGAACACGACAAAACAAACGGAACTTAATTCGGATAAGAATTAAGCAAAACAAACACTTTTGAAATTTTTTGGAACGATTTTCTGGATTAAAGACTCAACAAACTCAAGAACAAAATGAACGCAAAAAACTGAAAAACAAAACACTCAACAAGATATGGATGATTTTTACGGGACTCGATGATAATCATAAAAATCAAACTGGATAGAAAACTCAAGAAAACAAAATAAAGATATAACCTTGATTTTTGGAGCCTAAGCTCTGATACTAGATGATGCAAACCACGTAGCAATTGTAGCTACGCAACCCACAAATTATTGGAATCGACCCAAGAACGCCAAGAACCTCGATTTATGGATCCAATTAAAATTAATTGAACCAAGCAACCAATACAATCACTGGGATATATTGACCTCTTGATCACAAACAATAATAATTCTCACCGAGATTTGAACAAACAAGATTAACTCGCAAGTTCGGATTTTATTCAATAAAGAATAAAGGTTGTGAAAGCAAATAGCCTCTCAATTAATATTATCAAAGTTGTGTGTAATGAATAATGAAAATTACATCCCTATAAATAGGGTCAAAAACTAGGTTAAAGAGTTCTAATTAAACAAGGAAACAACTACCTAAAAATAAGGAAATAAAAATAACCTAAAATTCACGCGTATTCGATTTTACGGCCGTGACTAATTTCCTTACGGCCGTAAGAAGCTTTCTGATTCTCAGTTACGGCCGTGAGACTTTATTTACGGCCGTAAATCCTTTTTCCCCGAAAATTCATAATTTTCCAGAGACTGCATTACGGCCGTGACACTGTAAGTTACGGCCGTGAGTAGTGTATGTTACGGCCGTGAGTAGTGTATGTTACGGCCGTGAATTTGTGATTTCACAATTTTCTTCGACTGATTGAATGAGGTTGATCCACTCGTCATCTCGACTAGCTTCCAACATGGAAATTGTTCATTTCCCTATGTCGAATGTTGTTGCGTCGTCCGTGACTTGACTTCTCCTTTGAGCTCCTATCCCGGATCACATCACCAAGAAACCTAGATATGCAAAATGTTTATTTCCTACAATAAGATAATTACAAGTTAATAGAGATACGGTAAGATAATCAAGGATAATTATGAATTAAAAGAGTCTTTCCATAATTGAATCACTTACCAACCAAGTGATATAAACAAACCTGAACTCCAAGAAATAAGGCACAATTTTCGGCTAATAGAAGAATTCTTATCAAGAATGATAAGTGATAAGATGGAATTTTAGGCTAAGTAAAACATTGTCACAATTCTTAATACTTATCACAAAAGATAAGTGACAAAATTTATTTCCAAACATTATTAACTGAACGAGATAATTACTTCAAGAAATATGGGAGATAAATATAATTACAAGTCCAAGAAATTATCAATTAATATAATTAAACTTAATAAATTACTAAACATACATGTTTAGTAATTTAATTCATTAATCACAGAAAACTTGTTGTTCAACAAGGCTAGAGTTAATACAATTTCGATATTTGGTTACAAATCCTTTTGGGGGCAATAACTCGAACTCTTGTGTTCACTTTATTACTTGGGTGCGATATCGTACACCAACAATTTAACACAACATCAACCCTCAAGCTTTTGTAAGTACTGCCCTGTTTCTGCCCCTATAGATTTTTCACATTTTTCTGTTTCTTCTTTTTAATAATATATTTATTAATAAAATAATTTTATACAGAAACCCAAAATAGATTCTCTACATTTAAATCACACATTATCTAAAAAATCACTATTCATTTCAAATAAACTCTTTTTAAATAACATCAAACACGGGGCTACCGTTTAAGTCCCAATAAAATCATTTCTTCAACTTTAAGCCTTTGTTTGACTTGACTATTTGAATATTTGACCTTAACTAAATTATTTCTTGACTTTTGACTTGTATAAAAATGGGTTGAAACAATCTTACTCCCTTGAAATAATTTCTTTCTTGAAATTCACTTGATTAAACTCTAACCACATGAAGATATTGAATAGATATCAGTGTTCTAAAATGCACGAAAATGCGCCGCTAGGTGCGATGCGTGACCAAAACGCGTCTAATAAGTGGTATGCGCGTAAAAATGCGGTCAACGGTTTTTTTTGACTGCCTAGGCGGGATTAGGCGCGCCTAATCCGTTTTGTTTTTTTGTTTTTGTTTTTTTTAAAGGGTAAAAAATCTATTTTTTTTATATAAAAATATATTTAATGTCTTAAAATAATTAAAATAATATTAAAAATACGAAACACATTATGACGCTTATTCTTCGCATTGACACGCCTAAACTTGTGATTTTTGATTCTCGACCTCGACGCATCGCAACGCATTACGCATTTTAGAACACTGATAGATATATGACCCTTACCTGCCCATGTTAACTCTTCACTAAATGATTTCTCCAATAAACTTTAACTGGGTCTAGATCTCTAACTGGGTCTAGATCTCAATCTTTCTTATCTTGCATTGATTCCAAAGTCGGCTTCATCAAATATTTTTAGTCTAATTTTCTTTAAAAATCTAGTGATCTTAGGGCATAAATTAAATCTGATACCTTTTTACTAAGCCTTATCATCATAGGTTACATTCCTGAATACTAGATGAGTGTTATTTCATCAACAAATAATGAACCCATGCTTTAAATATTATCCTACGAGGCCTTTACCGTGTTCTATAGTGCACTGAGAGGTCTTAACCGTGTATGATAATACCCTGAGGCTGCCTTGACCTTGTATGAGTTCACTGAAGGGTCTTGGTCATGCTCTAGAATTGATTAATAGAAGTCTTTAAGACTAGTCTGAGAGGCAGTCTATATGTATACGACCATATTACAAATTTTAGTCAGATGATACATTTTTGATAGATTTTTCAACATATTGCGATGCGATACGATGTGATGAGATTATGTCATTAATTTGATTATGAGATAATATTATTCAGTATTATGAGAATGTCTCACATCTTGATTACGTTTATATGTTAAATGAGAATTATAATTATTTTTGAAATTTTTCATTCATTGAGCTATCAACTCATAAAATTTTTACAATTTTTCTGGCTAGTAGTTGAGATTTGAAAGCCTGATTATTTGAAGGCACGACACCATGACAAATTTAGTTTATTTTGTCATTTGAGTTGAGCATTTACTAAGGTACTAATTTAAAAACCCATTTCTTAATTCATGAACTCTATCATCAACATTTACATATACAGTTTCTTCGCAATCTTTTTAGCTTATTACCTCAAATACTCTGATTACTAATTTGAAGGGAGTTTGCAGAATGTGCAGAATGTCAATAAACGTATTGCCGTTGATAAAAGTAGAGAAACAAGAGGCTGCTGTTGAATTCCAAAAATATTCACATCTCAGTAGGATTAAAATTTCCCCCATAAACATTCCAAGAACAATGCCTCTTATGAATATATAACAATTATTTCCATCCCTTACACCGATACACCTCCAATTAAATTATGCGGGGGAAGCAAACATGAATATGATAGCAAATAACAGAGTACAAGCTGCTTAGCATTTCAAATGTTCAGAAGAAAGCCAATCTTTTACAGCCACCAAGTCAGGTAATACAGTAGCGCCAGATTTCCTCCAAGTTTCAGCTTCAGGTATCTTAAATCTGTCTAACAATAGAGCCTGCATTCCCACACTCTTTGCGGGATAATAGTCTTTGCGTATGTTGTCTCCAATGTGCAGAGCTTCTTCAGGTGCAATATTTCCAGCCCTTTCCAAGGCTATCTCATATATCCTCGGGTCTGGCTTCTCTACACCTTCTAGGCCTGAGAATACACCAAAGTCCCACTCAGATCCCTGAATTCAAAAAATTGTGAAGGTTATACGTCAAGCTAAGGATATAATCAGTTTGAGCCAAATGTACAAATCAAGCCAAATTGCACATTTACCAGTTGTAAACCCAATGCTGGGAGGATTACATCCTGATACCGATACTCTGCATTGCTTACAACTCCAACTGTCACACCTTTACCACGAAGCCATCTCAAGAATGGCTGGGAATCTGGAAACACAGTATAAGGTGCTGAAGAACCAAATGTCCCATATATGCGTCTGAAAATCTTCTCAAAAGTCTCCTCATCATAATCATAACCTGCCTGTCAACAGAAGATGAATGCTCATAAGAAGATTCAAAACTAGTCAGAACCTCCCACATTCCTATCTACAATCAACAAATTTGCAACATGTCTTACCCTGACAAAAGAATCTCTTACACATGTTCTCCACCAAACAATGTTTGGTATCTTTTCAGCAAACCCAAAACATGGGTGTTTTTTCGCCATCTCTGTATAAGCAAGCTTAAAGCCCTCATGTACTCGTTTATAATCGGGACATGGCAGTCCTACCGATTTTGCAGCCATGCAATAGTAGTCACCGAGATCCCCTTTGTAAGCTATTAGTGTGCCAGTAACATCAATGGTAATACAACGTAACTTTGTCAATAAAGACATTGTAAAGATGATCGATGCAGAGTTTGAGTCCTGTATGAATAGTTGTACAGGGAAAGAAACGTTGATATAATTGTTGATGAAGAATGTGGAATATTACACTGACAATAATGGACTCCTCATCTCACTTAGACGTGCAAAAGCATTCATCCAGCAATGAACCACAGACAAAAAATCGGAAGACAATGTGGTTTATAATATAATTAAAAAGCATAATAGGACAAACAATATGCTAGAACAGTGGCATCATAACGTATGGCTTATTCAGGTATTAACAATATTAAGAATGATGTTTGATCAACCAATAGATAACCCTTGTATTTGCAAGGTCTGAGTAGGATATGCCAATTGGAAGCTTTGATTCTTGCAAACCCTTGTGTATGATACTCAATTGAAACAGGTATCCCATAATCATCGAGATACATCATTAAATTTGATGCCCACTTAAAATAAGGAAGCATTCCTAGACATACTTCTCTTGTGCAATAATACTAGCAGACTCGAGCTATCGCCCCAACAACACTCCCATTGATTTAGAATTCATCAATATTCTATACAACTTATTTGCAAGTACCAAATTAAAACACAAAGACCAACAGTCAACAGAAATACAACTGTGGAATGAAACTAAGCCTTGTTTGAGCCTCATTATAATTTATTGTATTTTTCTCTCTTACTTTCAAACCACACAGTCACTAATACGTTTTTCTCTCTCTCTTCATATTTAACCATACATTCTTCAAAAAATCACCATTCCAAAATACATTTTCTCAAAAAAAATTAGTCATAATCGGGCTCAAACAAGGGCTAAATCAATTAACCATTATTAAGGATCTGTGGAACAACCAAGACAAATGTTTCTAGTTCATGTGATAAGATAAATACAGAAGACATTTCAAATCTATAAGATACACATACTAAAGATATTATGCTTAAGATAACAAAATGAATCACCTATACTACTCTCCATAAAAGGGCGTTCATAGAATTTGGGTTAATGTTAAAATTCTTATTTTAGAGGCTTTATTAATCAAAGAATATTTTTATCTAAAATGATCAGATTTTCACACAAAGGACTCTTAATTCTTTGGCTAAATACAGACAATACGAATTCATCAATCAAAATTTTAATAAATTGGAACAACTTCACTATATGGAGCACCAAAAATGCTAGAAAAATGAAAACAGACTGATTAGTGAATAAGTTGGAGGTTCAGACAACTTAGTCGTTGATTGTTCTTTTGGGTTGACACGTTCGAAGTAATTGGTCTGCTCTTTTTTCCTTTTACGCTTCAAAACCATAAAGCATCCCGATTCCCATGTTGCAAACAAAAAGCTTTAAATTCTAGACAGTATACTAAGTTCCTGCCACGCGAAAGATAAGATATGCACGTGACCATACAGCTAACCTTTATACCCAAGATTATAACACCATGGCCTAGCCTGCTCACAGAGATTTTTTCAGAAATTCTAGCCCAGGGAGGCATAATACCATGCCCAGTATGAATTCACACTCTTCTAAAATAACAAAAAATTGTATGATTCAATGCTCCGACAATGCATACATTATAATTCCAAACTGTAAAGGTATTGCTGGCTCACAGATGAATTGATTGTCCAAGCATGAATTATTTTATCTAAAATTATCTGCTAATGAAGCCCTAAATCTTTCGGGAAAGTAGCAATTAATGGTATTAAAGATTTTTTTAAATGTAAACTTCAAATAGATCAGCACTCAATTAAAGAATAAACTGCCGGAAAAGAATATCATGAAATAAACGAGATTGAATTTGACAAAACCCACAAACAGACGAGTCAAAAGATGATGCAGACCAAACCTGGGGATGCAATTCCACTGGATCTTGAACTCTTCTTCAATAAAGATTGAATCTTTACAGAATTACACCGATTATAGAGATGCCCAGATGGTAAAAATTTCCAATCTTGGTAATTTATGAGACTCAACTTTGGTGATTCAGAAAAAACCTGAAGAAAGTTAAAGGCAAAGCAAAAGTAGAGATTTTCGGGAAAAAGGACGAGTTTTGTTGGATAGTAATAAATTGTGGATCATGAAAATGGGGACGCAAGGAGTGGCCAAACCAATTAAAAACCCTTGTGTAATTCTCATTCTCAATTAAGAAAATGGAATATCATGCTGGGGAAATAGAAGAACAGATAATCGGTGGATGCGCCAACAACATTTCAAAACCGTGGAATGTTACTGGCTTTCACTTCCTGTCTCCGTATTATTGATGGACCTCGTCATACTTACTAATTAACTATATTAACAGTTATACTAACAATTAAAAGATAAATTTTTTAAATATATAATTACTATATTATCTTTCTACTTATAATAATTTTTTTTTAATTTTCTGATGTTATGTTTATATCTTTAAATTTGTGTTTACATAAAATGTGTAATATATATAATATTATATATTAATGTTCATTCTTCAATAATTATATTTAACTCTTCAACTTTTTTTGTTTAAATCACTAATTATTCTTCTTTTATTTACTATAATTCTAGTAAATTGTAAAAAATCTGTAAACGAGTGCTCTTTTATTTCATAATCTAATAAATTATAATATCTCCATAAATCTTCTCTTATAATTTCTAATTGCTTAATTGTTTATTCTCTTAAATATTTGAAGTCGTTTACTTTTGAAGGATTTAATTCTATTAAAGGTTCTGAATTCATAAATTATAAAACGAAATGCTTAAATTTAAGTTATTAATTCAAATTTTCTTCCAATAATTAATCCTGAAATAGTAAAAGCAAAATCTCAACATATATAAAAACATTTAAGAAATATCATAAGCAAAATGATAAATTTAAAATTATGACAACAATACTTCAATAATATTAATGATAAAGACGATATACAATTGACCATAAATAGTTAACAATACTTCTTTCTACCTATGGGTCCATTACGCTTCTTTGTAAATCTGATTTTAAAAGATTTTTTACCAATTACTCTTCAGTTATTTATCTAAGTATTAAACAAAAATCCATAGGAGATCGTTGCTGCTCGAAAGACTCACGCATTAATGGATGTTCGAAAGACTTACTCCAATACTTTCTGTTTAACACTTAAACAAACACTTCAAAAAAGTTCAACACAATCCAGTTTCATTTCCTACCTCTGGATGTATTCTTTTAACAAAAGTTTTATAAAGAATAAACTTATGGACTTATAAATAAATAGAGTACTACTAACTATTTTACGGCTTTATATATATATATCCATGTGTAGTTTAGTTATTCATACCTTCTGTTAATTGTTTCTGAATTGATTTGATGAAAGAAAATTTTTAACTTGGAATGAAAAGATAGAGAATAGATAGAGAATATAGATTTTTATTGCTGAAAACCAATATGATTTTCAGATACTTACAATGAGGAGAGATTCCTCCTTTTATAATTGGTAAAAGCAAAGATAAGATTCCCTATCCTTTACATACTTGGCTAAGAATTAAAGTAGATAAAGTAAAGATAAGATTACAATAATTTTCACTGCTTTTCTAAAGTTTCACATGGGTCTGGACCCCCATGCCTTGGATAATTCATGTTCAGACCAGATAAGCTTCATCTTCATTGTAGTTGAGTAGGTCCCCACAATTATTACACTTGTGACCCGTTTCTACCTCCATTAGTTAGATATTCATTGGCTCTTTTGCTAAGATCCAAATTGCTAACAAGTATATTCTCAGCATATTCTCTTAATTTCCATAATTGACAATTGTCTTGATTAATTCTTGCAATGCTATAGATTAATAATTTGTCATCATTAGATTCATATACCCAAACATTAGTTTGTGTAAGGGTATCCCTTAATTCGGTGTACATGACTCTAAATTCAAATGCTCTTTTTTCTGGAATAGCTTGTATTTGTTCTTCTTTGTTAAATGACTTAATTTCTGGTTCTGAAAAGATAGCTTTGCTAGTTACTCCAAGTTTTATAATATGTTCTGCCCTTAGAAATTCTTCATCAATGAATTCTGGAATGGCTGAGTAAATCCTGACATAGACCTTTTCAGCTTTGGTAATTTCAAAGTATGTTTTAATTGCTGCTTTGATAGAATTAGGTAATAATGATATTTCCTTCATATCCTTGATCAAACAGCCCCCTAACTGTTCTTGGTTCTGCTACTGGAAAAATACTTGATTTATTTATTTTTTGATGGCGAATTGCCATTAGCCATTCTCCTTCTTTTGTCCTCTTTTGTTACAAGTGCTGGTTTTTTTACAACTTCTAAAAAAGTTTCTTTAGATGGTTCAATAGTTTTGTCAATGGCTTTAGAAGATGAATTTCCAATAATTGATATATTAGATACTTCTTCCTTAATAGGGAGTTCTATAGATAAATTCTTCACTAGTGAGGATTGAGATTCTCATTTGTACATTTCCTTAAAAGAATTAATCCTTGATTTGTAAAAAGCTAGTTCACTGATAATTTGTACTATCTACACCATGCAAGTGTTTACATGGTTGAATAGATTTGAATAGTTGATATTCATTTGACCCATAGCCAAATTAATTTCTTCTACTTTCTTGAGTAGTTCTTCCATTTCTGGATAAGTAATCTGCAATAACATTATCAATATCCTTAATATGAATAATTTCAAAATCATAATGGCTGAGTTCTACTTGTCATCTAATTAACCTTTTATTTGCAATAGTTGAATCAATTTCTTTAGTTAACCAATATTTGACTTATGTATTATCGGTTCTAATTTTGAATTTTGTTGTAACAATAAATAATTCAAACTTTTTAATAGCAAATTTTACAACTAATAATTATTTCTCATTTATATGATAATTAGTTTGAGTTTGAGTGAAACTGCCACTAATGTATTGTGTAATCCTTTCCTCATCCTCTTGTAGAAAAATATATTTAAGTATTGCTCCCCATGCTGTTTCGCATGCATCGATTTCTATAATCCAATCACATTCTTTTTTGGGTAATTCTAATTTTGGTAAATCTTTACAAAGATTTTTAATTTTCTGCACTTCTTCTTCTTCGTCTTTGGATCATGGTGTCCATCTAGTTTTTCCTTTTAGTTTTTTTTGTAATGGAATTAAATATTTTGCCAAGTTAGGCACGTATTTCCTAGTCTGGTTTACAAGTCTTAAAAAGCTTTGTAATTTTGTTTTATCTTTTATATGATTGTCAAACTCTTGTATTTTTGTACCTATATATTTCTGAAGTTTTATTCCTTCTTGGCTAATTATAGATCGTAAAAATTCTACATTTTCTTTAGCTATCTCCGTTTTTGTAGGTGATAATATAATTCCATTATTTCTTACAATATCTATAAAAATATTAAGATGTTTTAAGTGGTCTTGTCTAGTTTAAGAGTAATAAGAACATCATCAATATAAACTGTAATAAAATGGTAATAATCTTTAAATATTTTATCCATGTATATTTGAATTCTCCTAGACCATTTTTAAATCCAAAAGGTAACACATTCCATTCATAAAATCCTTGTGGTACTGTGAAAGCTGTTAAATGTCTAGATTCTTCAGTTAACATAATATGATAAAATCTTGATTTTAGATCAAATTTAGAGAAATATTTCTTTCCTCTAATTTGGTTAAATAATACCTGTTGATTTGATTTTTGATATATTAACTCTTTCGTATAAGTTTTTAACCTTTTATAGTTAATTACCATTATAGATTTTCCTCTTTTTTGTTCTGAATATTTTATTACAATGAAGGCTAGACTACTATATTTATTATTAGATTCTCTAATGAATTTCTTTTCTAGCATTTCTTTTATGTGCATTTCAAATTCAGGTAATTCTTTTGGTGTATGTTTAATTGGTTTTACACTAATAATCATCTTCCAATATAATTTCTGTCATATGTTTATTTATGTGCCATTTTTCTAAAGGATTATCTCTTGATAATTTTAATAATTTTTCTGTAATATTTTTTATTACTATTTGATCAAAATGTTCTTGTACTAGATTTATTCTATTTTTATTGGACATAAATTGTGTTGTTTGTGTTAATTTTTGTTTATCCTCATCACGCTGAACTGCTATATGAGGCATTTTTTCTCTACAGTAAGGATCATTAATTCTTATTGCTATTGTTATATGGTGACAAGGGGTAGATAAAAATATAACTTTTTCATCAATAGTTATTGGATAGTATTGTTTTATGAAGTTATTTCACAATAATATATCCCCTAGCATATCATCAAATTGATATACATAAGGTATTTGTAGTTCATATTTTCCTATTTGTATTTTAACATTCCTTGTTACTTTAGTCATTAGATTTGTGCTTCCATCAAACCCTCTAAGTATGACTCTTTCTTCATTATCTTTTTTATTACTTCACATTTTTGGGGGTAATACATTTTCTTTAAATAAACAGGATAATGCTCCTGTATCAAACAAGGCATGATAATTTTTGCTGAGATATCCATTGTAATTCATTTTAATTAATATATAAATATGTTCTTTTCCTCCTTGTATTTTATTCATAATAACCTTGATATAACCAGATTCTCATTTTGTATTGTTAATAACATTCTATCATCTTTTATGTAATATGGTTTTACTTGTTCTAAAAAGTCTGTTTCTAATAATAATTCTGTATTTACCTTTCCTGTATGTTTTATGTACATGTTTATGATTATTTCATTTCTTTTATTAATTTTTATTGGTAATTCTACATAGGTATTCATGGGATGAATATTTCCAAAATAATCTTGTATTTGAATTGGATCATTCGTTACTTTAAGTTCTAATTCTCCTATTATGTTTTCTTTTATATGGGATACAGTTGCTCCAATATCTATTAATACTTTCTGCTCTTTCCATTCTCCATTTATTCTAATTTCTATTATAACTTCAAATTATTTTGTATCATTTCTTTTTGATAGATTCATTCTAGGTATTTTTCTATGTATTTTTTTCATTATTTATTTTCCTGAATCATTTCTTTTTCTATTTCAGGTAATGATCTTGTACTAGTATTTCTTCTTAGGCTAATTGATCTTCTTCCAAATTCTACTTGTGGTTTAACCACATTTACTAATCATTTAGCTTGATTAAAATCTATTTCTAGATCTTCTAGTATTGTCATTCTTAGATTTTCTTTACCTGGTTTGTATTCTAATAGATTTTTAAATATGGGTTCTATTGTGTGTTTTTGTAGGATTCTTAATTTTTACTTCATATTTACTAGTAAAAGCATATATTGTCCTTGTTGACCACAAAATTCGGCTGGACCTTGGACCAACACGTCTCAGCTCCTCCCTCTTGAACACGTGGATCTCCTGCGTACTGTGACAAACGATCAACTTGCAAAGGGGGCCGAGGTGGCTCCCATTTGCACTCTGATGCCAAAGTCAGTGCTCATTTCAAGCAAATATAAGTTGGGTGCGGGAAGTATAAGTATGTAAAAGAGAGAAAAGGGAGTGAATGAAATATTTGATTAAGAGTATGAAATTGCTAACCCCTTGCAAAGTGGGAGGAGTGCTCTATTTATAGAGGAATTTATTGTTTTGGATCGTGACATGTTGTGGACTTTACACGTGTATTTACCCTAGCTTTTGGAGAAGTGGATCTTACTTTTTGACAGTAATCATTGCTACGTTTTGTAGGAGATGGGCGCCTGTCACTTTTTGATAAAGGCGGTGTTACATCTCTGACTCCATCTGTTGTCCCATCACTCATCCGAGATGTTATTAAGGAGGCCCTCCGTCTAAACATTAAACACCTCGGATAGTCATAAACCAGTTCGGCTAAAGAAGTTCACGTGTTGTCCCACCTCGACAATTGACTCAAGAAGACATCCTAAGCTTTAGCCGTGGATCGAGGTCCATTGGGCCTCTATTGGGTCTTCGCTGGCGGATCACTGCACTCCTTTTAGGGCTTGGTCTCAGCACTAGTCCCTCAAATTCGATGTTGTCATTCATGGGCGGATAAGATTTGTTATATGTTCGAAGTACTAACTTTGTTTTGATAGCATTCTGTAATTATGCAGCTATGGGATTGCGGTCTTGCCCAAATTTGTTATATGTTACATCCAATATATTTTATAATTATTCTGCCATCTGTTGGCTGGGAATTATCATATGACGCTGCAAGCTTAAGGCTCGAAATGACATTCCTTAGGGGAGCTTGGATTCAAAGTAAGGCCGACCTTCTATTCCTGTTTTACTTCTCAGGCGAAAGTTGGAATTATACTAGCATGTCTCTTAGGCGGCATAGTTAATATATAAAGGGGGCTACTAATATCGGTTCCCAAGAAGCAGGAAAGGAATAAGAGGTGACATCTCTCCGCGCGTGGCGCCCACTATGGTAACTGAACAGTTTTCTCCCTTCTTTTAACAGTTGGCGCTTTGATTAATCCATCCCCCAAGAGACGTTGGTTACCCGTGTTAATTATGCGGCTCAAAGACCAAGGGTTTTGGTTTATTGAGTTCCCTATAAAGCCTTCTTCTTCTCACTGTTTCTCCTTTACCGTATTCTTAGAATTTTTGCAGCAGCATCTCCACAAGAAGTTGCAGCGCCTCTTCCATTATTGCAAGTCTTTCAGTATCTCTTGAAGGGTTTTTTACCTAGCAATTCGTCCCCATCGTTCTACACTCTCCATTGGCGCGTTCTTCACTCCGAGTATATGTTCTTGAACGTCCGTTTTTGAAGGTAAATTTCTTTTCCTTTGTAAGTGCAAAGAAAACTTTTTCATTTCTAATCTTCGAGTGTGGGTTTGAAAATTTTGTTTTGCATTTTGTTTTCCTTTTGGTGAGTCTGTCCCATTTTTAAGAATAAATGGAAAGAGTTGGGGGAACGGGTTCACAGGAACTGTTGGCAATGGCGATTCTTGTCAGAGGTTTCTGCCCATTGTCGTTGTCGATTTTTAGTTCCCACTTCTTTAGGGAGCAGATTAAGAGGAGGAATAGGAAATGCAGTGGTATAATTTATTTGAATGATTCTGACAGTGATGAAGAAAAGGACCAGAGCTACATGGCTCATCTATCATCTAAGGAGGAGGCTTCTTTGCAGGAGCTTTGGAGCAAGCGGGACACGGATTTGGAAAGAGGAGAGGCAGTGGGCTCTTCTTCCTGTCACCAGGACCTCGGCTTAATTATTAGGGTCCCATTTAGGGCACATAGGGAAGAACTAGGGCTTTTTGAGGAGGAAATAGCCCAGGTTGAAGGTTGGGAAGACCTAATAAATAAAATGTCAGGGTATCATGTAGACCCTGATCCAAACCCAGAATCTTGGGAAAGCAGCTAGATTGCCACGAAAATTCAGGGGGTTGATTTGGTTGGAGCTCCGGCGAAATTCAGGATGCCAGAAGGGGTTCGATTAGTGCACCCTACGCTTTCTTGCCGACCCTGTAGCCCTCCCCCAGGTCAGATGGCCGTATGTTATGACGCTCTATCCTGCGGGATGATGCTACCCCTGCACCCCTTTTTCAGGGCACTACTTAGGAGTTACAACTTATGCCCCTATCAGTTGGCCCCAAATTTCTGGACACGGGCGGTGGGCACTTGGCTGGTGTGGTAGGAGGTCAGTCCTGACTACCTCATCTCACTACACATCATCCATACCTTATATACGTTGAAGAAATCTGTTAGAAGGGAGAAGGATGTGGGGTCGGATGTCAAGGACTGGTAATACTTTTCTCCCAGAGGCTCATATCCTCCTATTATTAGTGGTCATCCCACTTCGATAAAGAAGTGGAGGAATCAATGGTTCTGGATTGTGAGGGAGTGGCCGAGCTCACCTGTGGACCCTAGTCCGAAAATCACCATTCCTCGAACTCTTTCCCCACCTAGTGAGTCTTGTATTTGCTTTCGCGTCCTTACGTGTTGTGCGTTATTCACTTTTTATTTTCTGTTCATCTTTCTTTACTTGTTCTTTACAAGTTATTGGTTTATGGCAGGGGACACTTTTGCTTGCCTCCTCTCCAACGCGGACTTAGTGGCAGTGAGGCGCTTGTTTTCCTACAAGGGCACTTTTCAGAGGGCCATCCAACAAAATAAACTCTTTGTTAAGCACGGCCTTATGCGAGCTATAAGTAAGTTTGTTTCCTTACTGGCTCCATATCTTATGCCTCGACCGTTCATAGCCTTATTCTCCTTCTTTTCTTGCTAGGTCCCAAGGACTTTCCGAAGATTTCCTTGAAGGGTCTTATAGCAAAAAAGATCCCTCCTGCCCATCGCCACGGCAGTGAGATTGAAAGGAGGCAGAAAGCAGTGCTCGCTAACCTTAAATTAGGGGTGGTGAAGGAGGTATTTGAAACGTCCACTTCCCAACTGGAAGGTCCTCTCCTCGCACTACTGCCACCACCCAGTTTATTGTCGGTGGACCCCCCAACAACCTAACTTGGAAAAAGAGGCTCAACCAAGGAGGGTTACAATAATGGGAAAAGGAAAGAGGTCAGATAGGGGCGGCTCCAAGAGGGAGAGGGAGTCTAAGAATGTTTCTATGCCATCTCCCCTATCCGAGGATATCTCTGAGCACATATCCGAGGAGGATCCCGCCCCTTTGAAGAGGCTAAGGAGGGGCAAGGAAAGCACCTCCGCCACCAGAGACTCAAGACTTGGAGGACGAGCCTTCCGTGTCTATCCCAGACTTGGATTTCGAAGTGACACCTACGGGTGCGGAAGAGCTCAAGCAGATTAAAGCTAGTGTTCTCCCCAGGGATGTTACTTTCAGTCCTTCCTTGTTTGATTCCCCTAACTCTCCTCCTGCCAGGGCTGCCTTGGTCACCGAGAAATTTTGGACAGAGGGTTGGTCTGCCTTCTCTTCTAGCGCCACTCCATCCCGGAAGCTACTTGCTGCCAAACCTATGAATGCTAGAGCATTGGCCCTTATTGACGAGGTGGAATATTCAGTGATGGAGGCGCGGCGGGACAAGAAGGATGCTGAGACTGCACTCTGTCACACGGAAAATATGCTGAAGGAGATTAAGGAGCTCAAGGAGCATCTGTCCATCGCTCACAAGGCCTCCTTGGAAGATAGGGTGACAGCCAAGCGCCTTCAGGAAGATAATGAGAAGTTAAAACACGATCTTCACGCTTCCGAGGCAGACGTGGCGTCCCTCTATAAGAAATTGGATGACTCCAACCGGGCTCAGCCCATAACTTCCGAGGCCCAGACAGCAGCCATTGAGAAATTGGGGGGAGAGGTGGAAGCTCGGAAAAAGGCGGAGGAGGACCTTGCCTCTCTGGAACGACATATGCAATCTAGGATTACGGAAGTTCTGTAGCAGACCGTTATGACACGAGCGAAGAAAGCTCTGAATGCCAAGGTGTCTGAAGCGATCCAGGATTTTAAAGACACTTTTGAAGAGACGCCAGAGTATGAGGCCATGCAGAGGGTCTTTGGGAATACAGGGGCTAGGATGGCTTTGGGGGATGTGAAGGAAGCTTTCCAAACTCTGGACCTATCCTTCATTGAAGCCCTGTACCCCAAACCCTAAGATGCAGATAAGGGCGATTCCCTTGACGATCCTGCAGATCCTTTGGATGTACTTGGCAGTAACTCTTCAGAAGATGTCCCTCCTCAATGATCCTCTTTTGTATTTGCTTTGGCCATTTTGCATGTTGTATATTCTTCGAATTTTTTTCAAAATGTAAATGCAATGACTCTTTAAATTGTAAATGTGATGATTTTACTTAGTTTGTCGTTTTGATCATTCTGTGACATTCCTTAATTGGGTGCACAAGTTTTTTGTTTATACAACGTCATTTGTTTTAAGTGTGGGTTTTCTAAACGCTTCTATGCTCAAACGCCTTCCAAACTCTATACTTAAAATTTTATCAAGATAGTCCCTCAGATCTAAGTAGCTTAAGGCGATCATGTTTACTGGTTAGATCTGGTTTTGACAAACATTTGAACATATCTGAATTACACTTTGTAACACTTGTGATCCCTTCTCCTTACAATTTGTTAGTTTGGACCAGTTCTTACTGATGGCGTTAATGTTTTCAACCAACTCGCAGTGATCGTAGTAGGGGTTTATAAGAGTCCCTTTTTTTAACAAAGTTCAAGCATAATGGAGTTGTACCCTCACATAAACAAAATAATATAGGCATTTTTACTATCCGCTATGTTTACTGATAGCACTTGATGCAATCCTTAATGTAACTCACTCAAAATTTTTATTAAATTATATGGAGACGTTGTGACCACCGAAGAGGGATTTGATTTATTGAAAATAGCGACGAATGTGATCCGTGTTCCAAGGATTACATAAAGGTACCCCGGATAGGTCTTCGATCATGTACGTACCGGGTACCACCTTGGTGGTGACTTTGTAAGGGCCTTCCCAGTTAGGACCTAAAGTCCCTACTCCTTGTTCTTGGGTAGAGGGAAGGACCTTTTTGAGGACTAAATCCCCAATGTTAAAGTGCCGACTCTTTACCCTTTTGTTGTAGTAGCGGGCCATTTTCCCATGGTACTTGGTCATTACTATTTGAGAGTCACTCCATTTTTCCAGGAGGAAATCCAAGCTAGCCCTCTGTGCTTCTCCGTTTCTCACTTCGTCATAATGGATATGACGAAGAGAAGGCACCCCAATTTCAACTGGGCATACCGTCTCGGATCCATACGCTAAGGAGAAAGGCGTTTCACCAGTGGCAGTGTGCGAGGTGGTCTGAAGTGCCCATAATACTTGTGGGAGTTCATCTACCCATGCGCCTTTTTTGGATTCCAGCTTCCTCTTTAGGGTGTTTTTTATGGTCTTATTCACAGCTTCGACCTGCCCATTAGTTTGTGGATGATGCGGAGAAGAAAAAAATTTCTTAATTCCCAAATCGTCGCACAATTCATCTATGCTTCTGTTTTTGAACTGGTTTGCATTATCACTAACCAACGAGTGCGGTATTCCAAATCTGCATATAACATTCTTCCAGATGAACTTGGTGGTGTTGGCCTCGGTAATCCTCATCAGGGGTTCCGCCTCGACCCACTTGGTGAAGTAGTCAACTGCCACTATTGTAAAGCAATTGTTACCAGCACCCCTAGGCATAGGACCATTAATATCAACCCCCCACTTCGCGAAAGACGAAGGGCTGGTTACCACAGCCAACTTATGATGCAGCCGATGCGATATGGTTGCATGCCTTTAACATTTATCGCACTTGCGGACGAAGTCATGGGAATCCTTTCGCATAGTCGGCCAAAAATATCCCTGTTTAAGGGCTTTCCGAGCCAGCGATAATGCCCCGGCGTGGTTACCGCATATGCCCTCATGAATTTATTTCATTACATACCGTCCTTCCTCCGGCCCAACACATCTCAACAAAGGAGAGGAGTAACTCCATTTATAAAGTAGATCATCCAAGAGTACGAAATTTGCAGCATATCTTTGCAATTTTCGAGCTGCTTCCGGCTCGTCTGATACTGTCTGATGCTTCAAGTATGCTAGTGTGGGACTCATCCAGGATCCTTCTTCTTCTATTTCCAAAATCTCCGTTCCTGGCTCAATAGAAGAGGTCATCAAATGTTCAATTGGAATCATATTGTGGAGCTCGAAATCATTACTGCTTGCTAGTTTGGATAAAGCATCTGTTTTAGAATTCTCATTTCTGGAAATATGCTGTAACTCCATATTTCCAAAGTTCACGGCCAAATCTTTCACTTTTTTCAAGTAAGCAACCATGGTTGGTTCTTTAGCAGCGAATTGTCCGTTGAACTGGCTTACGACAAGCTGTGATTCACTATTTGCCACCACGGATCTAATCTTTAAAGCTTTCGCAAGTCTTAGCCCAGCTAAGAGTGCTTCGTATTCTGCAATGTTGTTTGAGGCTTTAGAGCCAAAGCGAAGGGCACTGTGTAGTTTGTACCCTTCTGGACTCATTAGTAGTATGCCTGCCCCAGATCTTCTATCAGTCGAGAATAAGTTTCTCCATATCTGGGTAACATGTTTCTGCATCCAGCATGACTTTTCTTACATAATACGCTGGGAATTGATTCCCATCTTCCTCTCTGATCAGCACTGAGCTAACATCCTCTTTCGATACGGCTAAATATAGATAAAGTGGTTCGCCATGTGACGCCCCAAACCTTAGCTTCGAGTGTCACGTATTAAACATAATAGCTTCTACTTTTGTCACATGGAAAAACTCTTAAATAAAATGAAATATATACTGGAAACTTATTTTCAACTTGTAGTAAAATATCTCTATAAAATTTAATGGCCAGTAGAAGTACATGATGACCTGAAACTTTTCTTTACGTAAACGAACTCAGTGCAGTCACGGCTAGTTGGGGCACCCAGTTCAAACATTTTTATAAAATTTATCCCAACTCCGTTTTCTATGAAATCTGTGGCATTGGAAAGATATTTTCAAGTAGTTTCCTATATTAAAATATAGAAAATTAATAAGATCATGTGGTATAGACGTTTTATTAAAAAAGTGAGGTCCTGCACAGAAACTTCAGATTGACCTTTTGACGCTTAAAAATTTATATCTCAGGCCACACAAATCCAAATGGAGTGATTCTTGATCTCATATAAAGAAAACTCAAATAGGAATGCAGCAGTATTTTTAGAGTCTCAAATAGGTATATATAGAATTAGTAATAGTATTTTGAATTGACTCTAAAAACCTGTCCAGTTTCTGCCTCTTTTATCATTGCAGGAAAAGGTCTATAAAAATTTCTCTTAGCATAACATGAAAGATATGATCACAAAATTTACTTTCATTACCATATTACATCATGTCTTATACATGTTTATATTTAATACTACAAGAAAAACATATGGAAAACAGGTTTTTTTTTTAACAAAACATACAAAAAGGAAACTGATGCAAAAAAAATGTCCTTAATCCATCATCGAGTAGGCGACTGACTTCCTCCGACTCAACAATCATGAATCTGAAAATTTAGTACAAAATACTATGAGTATAAAGAATACTCAATAAGATATCATGCTCGGATTTAACATATTAATATTACACAAAAGAAAGCATTCAAACACATACTTGCACATTCCGGCTTGCCGGTGCCCTTCGGACTTGTCCTAAGGCATAAATAGATATCTAACTTTGTGGACTTGTCCACATATTTCATATTATGGTTTTTCATGCATAGCTTAAGCATAAATATTACCATGAAATCCTACCACTTGAGCATAGAAAGTATCTTACCTTACAGCTTGGAGAAATTTTGGTGGAATAGTATATTTGAAAGTGCTAGCCTTTGCTCTTCTTCTTCTATTCTTACTATATCTTTTCTCTTTACTCTCTTCCACTAAATCTTGTTGTTGGTTTTTTCTTTGAAAGTAATATTTGGTTGTCAAGACATATAAAGAACGTCCCTTAATAATCCAAGGAAAGAAGACCTATGAACTAAGTAAGGACAAGAGGTTAACTATTTCCTATTGGTGTATCCACATGCAAGATTTATCTCGAATAGCTCTTGCATGCACTCCATGCATTTACCTCATATATTTAATTGAACACCTCATGCTTAAGTTAAACACCTCATGCTTGCAATGCTAGGAAAAATTTCTTCACTATTAAGATAGCTTGCAACTAGTTGACACCTCATGCTTGCTTGTTACCTAACTATACACCTCATGTCATGCTTGCCTTTACATTGCAAGAAAATTACTTCACTCCTAAGATAACTCTCGGCCAAGATTATATGAAATACTTATCACTAGGAAATAGGTATAAAACTTGATATTAATCCCCAAAAAAACTTAATTAACTAATCATGAAAAAATTTTAATCAACCAACAATGCAAACTTGGCAATCATTAATAATTTTGGCCATAGAGAATTTGAAAAGTTAAATTATCATAAAAAAAATTAAATGAATAAATTAAACAAGCATAAAAAAATTTCGGAGTATTACGCGCCAACTCTTGGTTTTGATAACAATGGGGCCTGCCCCAAGAACTCTTTCAGGTCGGCAAAAGCTAGCTCACATTCTGGCGTCCACTGGAATCGCTTCCCTCCCTTCAAGGTCTTAAAAAATGGCAAGCATATGTCAGTGGACTTAGAAACGAACCGATTTAAATCCGAAATCCTTCCCGTCAAGCTTTGCACTTCTTTTGGGCTCCGAGGAGATCGCATGTTCATCAAAGCTTTGATTTTATCGGGATTGGCTTCAATCCCTCTTCTGTTTACCATGAATCCCAGAAATTTTCCGGATGCTACTCCGAAAGCGCATTTTACCGGGTTGAGCTTCATTCGGTAATTCCTCAAAACATCGAAGGCCTCTGACAAATGGGGAATATGCTCTGTGGCGACCATACTTTTGACTAGCATGTCATCAACATATACTTCCATAGTGTTTCCCAATTGTTTTGAAAATATACGATTTACCGACCTTTGATAGGTGGCTCCAGCATTCTTTAAGCCAAATGGCATAGCTTTGTAACAATAGAGTCCCCTATCCGTAATAAACGAGGTGTGCTCCTCATCCGATTCATGCATGGGAATTTGGTTGTATCCGGAGTATGCATCCATAAAGCTCAGCATCTCATGTCCCACTATGGAGTCAACTAATTGATCAATCCGAGGCGGTGGAAAACTGTCTTTGGGGCATGCCTGGTTTAAATTCGAAAAATCAATAAACACTCTCAGTTTCCCATTCTATTTTGGTACCAAAACAGGGTTTGATACCCACTTCGGATATTGATGAGTGCTTTATTAGTATGTATTTAATTCACTTATTATCCTATTTTGTTATTAGTTTGATCCTATTGAAGTATCGTTTAATGCATTTTCATTTATTGTGTTATACAAGATTGCAAAGAACGAAAAGAAAAGAAACATGACCAAAGAAATACAAAAAAATCAAGAAGTGAGGTTCAAGGGCATATTCAAAGAGCTCCAAATCAATAATGGCATGTGGGAAGAAGATTAGATTCAAAAATTATGGTCAAAGAAGGTATGGAATGAAGTTGGAAATCAAAAACCCGCAAGGATTGTGATCATGAATTTTAGTCATCGATTGAAGCTCAATTTGGTCATAGAATATTTTCTAATTTGGGAAGATCTATTTCACAAATAATTGTAGATATTTGAGTTTTCTTTCCAACGAAACTTGAATCACCATAATCGGACTTCGGGAGAGAAAGTTATGACCAAAACATGGATCACAGGCGCTTCTCGGCAGAAATACACTTACGGCCGTAAATGACAAAGTACGACCGTAACTTCCAAATTCCGGAAATTTTCAGAATCCCAATTACGGCCGTAATAAGTAAAGTTACGGCCGTAACTTTCTCTCCAAGGAATTTCCTTATCTGATTCAAGGTCTATCTTTGGTATATCTTTGGGGTAAAGTTAAGGCACGATTTTGGGAGTATTAAAGGAGGAAAATCACCACAAAAAGGAGGCTAGACATTGAGAAAAATTGAGAGCAAAATATAGATCATTCTTGGGAGATTTTCAAGCCAAAGAACACAACAACAATGGAATTCATGAAGCAACTTGAAGAATCTACCACAATCATGCTAGGCTAAATTCCATATCTTGTTCAAAGGGGAAGTTGTGTTAACTTAATTATGTTATTTTTTTTCCTACAAATTAATAGCGTGAATTTATTCCTTTATTTCAATTGTTGGATTATTATGTTTTGAATGTTCATTGAGTTTATTTGATTAATAGTTTAATTTGGCCAATTGGATTATTGATCTTTGGATTCATGAATATGCTATGTTTAGATTCTTGATCCGTAATTGTCATTGAATCTTTACTTTAGTAGCAAATAAATCTCGTGCGGGTTTAGTAATAATTCAACTTGGATTGATTAATTCGAGCTTGTGAAATTAACGATCCAATTCAATCTATTCTTCTAGATTTTCATACTAGTCGTGCATTAAATCCTAAGAGCTTGTTTAGGATTGTCCATGGCTAGAATTGGTTCGAAGAACTTGTTTTGAATCAATATACATAAGGAAGAATTTAGATAATCAGAGCTTGTTCATTATTTATGATTGATAATTGAATAGGGATATAAACACGTTACAAGGAAAATTATAACATTAATTAAGGACACAACCGAACCCGAGAACAAGATTTATTCTCATATTAATTATCTAGTTATATTTTATTATTTATTTTATGCATAGTTTTCATTCAAGTAATTTCACACAACAAAACCCCCATTCCATTCTAATTGATCGAACAACTAAAATTAGTTTCCGTTCCTCGTGGGATCGACCCTTACTCTCGCTACTACATTATTAATTATTATTTGACGAGTAAGGATTTATTTCTTATTTTGGTGCATTGCGACACGCATCAGATATCGAGATTCTTTGATAAAGCCATTTTTCAATAGCTTCGTTACCTCTTCTTTCAAGACCTCGTATTTATTAGAACTCATCGGTCTTCTCTTTTGCCTGTGCCTAGGACTTCTGGGATTGAGCTGGAGTCTGTGACATGCCACTTTAAGATCAATTCCAACCATGTCATCATGTTTCCATGCAAATACATCGATATTCTCAAGTAAGAAGCTTTTCAGCTGATATTTGTATTCAACCAGCGAATCTAATCCAATCTGCAACTTCTTGATTGGGTCAAGTGGATCTACACTGAAGCATTCCAGCCTTTCAGCTAGGGTAGAGCAATTGTCTCCAGCCATTCTTGGGTCTAGATCTGCCAGTTCTCCTTCCGGCGTCATTGTAACATCCTCATTTTCTGAGGGCCCTCCACCCAGTCTTTCAGGGTCCGGAGCAGCCTCAACCATTGCCACATCGTTAATCATGTTCAAGCTCCGGTCTTGAAATTTCCGGATAGCTTTTGTGTAACAGGCCCGCGATTCAATTTGGCTCCCCCTAACAGTTGCAACACCATACTCTGTGGGGAATTTCATGTAAATATATTTCGTATGGGTTGCAGCCCCAAGTCGATGAGACCTGGCCTTCCAATTGAGCCATGATAAGAGGAGATTTTTTCTACAACCAAGAACTCCATGGGGATTCTGGATAAAGTTGGTGCTTGCCCTACCTCAGTCATAAGAGTTATGGATCCTCTGGGAGTTATGCTGTCCCTAGTGAATCCATATATTGGATCTGGGACTGGAATGAGTGGGGGTACTAATCCCCATAAATCACGTTTACCAAGGCACCATCATCCACCATCATTCGTGACAACCCATTCTGAGCCACCACTACCCTGATAACCAATGCATCATTATGCGGAAAGTGTACCCCAATAGCGTCGTCTTGGGTGAAGGTGATAGATTCTGTCCGAAGCATCCCAATAGGATGTCAATGGATGTGGTAATTCACGTTGGCGGGCTGCTTGGCCTCTCTGATATATCTCCTCTGGGAGTTATTTGTGCTTCCACCTGGATGGGGGCCTCCCAATATTGTGTCGATTTCACGAATCGACGGATCATTTGCTGGCATAGGTAGCTCTCTCGTATCTTTAGCATATGCCGAGGAGTTATCCTGACCATTGCTCCTGTCTCTTTGACGACTGTCAATCCTTTCTTTTGTTGGGTTCTTCCATGGAGCTCGCATCTCAGCTCGGTTGAACTTTTGACTACCTGATTTTTGTGTTTTCCCTTTGTCAGGAGAGAAATCACTTCCCCTTCTCCCGTGTGCCTTTTGGTCCGCTAACATGTGGATTTCTCTACAATCTTCCGTTGTGTGGCCATAATACCTGTGGTAGGCACAGTAAGCCCCAATCATGGGCTGTTTTCCACTTTAACTACTTTCCATTCTTCCTTGAGCCGTGTGGGGATTCTGAGAGGGAGCGTTGGAGTGCAAGTTAGGGATAGCTTCCATGATCTCTGCTGCATCGCTGGACCCGGTTCCTGGAAATGGACGTGGTGCTCCACTTCGGTTACTGCCGAACCTATCCTTATTACCTCCTTTCCTGAGGTTTGCTTCATTAGGATACCCAAGATTGTATCTCCCTTGAGGATGATTGTCTCTGGCCCTAGCCATTTCTTCTGAGACGATCTCTTCCTTCATTAGATCTACTAGGGCATTATAATCCCTCTGCTTTTTGCTTCGGACATCCCTCCAAAACATGCTCGTCATGTCTAGCCCCCCTTTTAATGTGGAAAACATCTCCACCTCGGTGATGTTCTTACAAATGTGCATCTCTTCAGTGATTCCTCCCTTCATTGCCTTAAGTCCTGAAGGCATTGGAGTGGGAGCTGGCTAAGCCTGGAGGAAACAAAGCCATTTTTGAATTCTGCCTTTAAATCTCTCCAACTTTGGATGCTACCAGGAGGGAGTTTTTTGTACCATCGTATCACACTTCCCTCAAGGGTTAAAGAAAAGGCCTTGCATTTCAGTGCCGGAGTGGCTCCAACTATTTCCATGCTAGCGCGTTAGTTTAACAGGTGATCGTCAGGGTCACCTCGACGAGAATACTTTTCTATTTCTGACATTTCAAACTCATGAGCCACTGGGCACCTATGGATGCCCTCCTTGAAGGGGCTTATTTCCTCTTCGTCATTTAGCTCGTATGACGGTAATTCACTGTTCTCATCATGACTGGAATACATCGGGTCATGGTGTTGGTCGTAGGGCAGTGGAGCGTACTCCTGTCTTTGTGGTAGCAAAACTCGCCCGTAGTTTGGCCTTTCGAAGGTCATCATTACGAGATTTTGTTCGAGCTGCTTCTGCTCTCCTTTCCTGCCTATTCCTAGGCTCATCTGTGGGGACTAATTTCTATTCCCCTGTGTTATGCCGGTCTCTATGCATTTAGCTCCGTGACAGGGCTTCTTCAGCGCGTCGCTCCCGCCTATTTTTAGGCTCAGCTGCATGGTGTTGACCTTGGTCAGTCCGGCCCCCTCGTCTGCCCCGGAATAATCTCCCTATTAGGCTAAAAACTCTACCAGACTTCGAAGGAGAAGCCTCCCTGCGGCTAATAGGGGGTTGATCTTGTGCTCTTGGTGCTTCATGCACCGGGTCCTCTTCGTTGAAAGGAGCAGATTCTACCTCGGCATATGCCTACGGATCTTGATAATAATAGGAGGCAGTAGCTGCATCAGATGGTGAGTAATGTGGATGCGCGTATTGCGAGGTCATCATGGGCTCATTTACAACATACCCTCGAGCCATGTTCATTCATCGCAGCAGTTTGTTCGATCTGCTATTTCTGCATTTCTAGCATTTGTGTTGCCATGTGAGTCATGTATCGCACCATGTGGCAATTTTGGTGCCGGAGCGGAGGGTTAGGTTGGACCATTCCCTCGTTTGCGTTCTCATGAGGCCTTTGAGGAGCCTCTTCCTCGCTGTGTTGGTCATTTCTACTCGTACGAGGGTTAATATCATCGTCACTTTCATTCATGTTCAGAGCAATTTTTTGGTTTTATCTTCTCTTTCAAAGATAGGTGAACTTTTATCTCAAAACTCTAAGCCGTTTTCAAGGTTATTAAACTTGTATTTCAAAGTTTCACGCCTTTTTCAAGGTTAACAAACTTATGTTTCAAAGTTTCACACCTTTTTCAAGGTTAACAAACTTATGTTTCAAAGTTTCACGCCTTTTTCAAGGTTAACAAACTTATGTTTCAAAGTTTCATGCCTTTTTCAAGGTTAATAAACCTATGTTTCAAAGTTTCACGCCTTTTTCAAGGTCAATAAACTTATGTTTCAAAGTTTCACACCTTTTTCAAGCTTAATAAACTTATATTTCAAAGTCCTAGCAATTCCCTGCTCTTTTGCAAGAGGTTACTTGTCCTTTTTCAAAACTTTCTTTCTATGTGTGGCTTTTCATCATGCGTTTTCATGGTTAGCAGTATGGTTTCCCATAGACAGCGCCAAAATGTTGACCTTGGACCAACACGTCTCAGCTCCTCCCTCCTAAACACGTGGATCTCCTGCGCACTGTGACAAACGATCAGCTTGCAAAGGGGGCCGAGGTGGCTCCCATTTGCACTCCGATGCCAAAGTCAGTGCTCATTTCAAGCAAATATAAGTTGGGTGCGGGAAGTATAAGTGTGTAAAAGAGAGAAAAGGGACCGAGAATGAAATATTTAGTCAAGAGTATGAAATTGCTAACCCCTTACAAAACGGGAGGAATGCTCTATTTATAGAGGAATTTGTTGTTTTGGATCGTGACACGTTCCGGACTTTACACGTGTATTTACCCTAGCTTTTGGAGAAGTGGATCTTACTTTTAGACAGTAATCATTGCTACATTTGGTAGGGGATGGACGCATGTCACTTTTTGATAAAGACGGTGTCACATCTCTGACTCCATCCGTTGTCCCATCACTCATCCGAGCTGTTATTAAGGAGGCCCTCCGTCTAAACATAAAACACCTCGGATAGTCATAAACCAGTTCGGCTAAAGAAGTTCACGTGCTGTCCCACCTCGACAATTGACTCAAGAAGACATCCTAAGCTTTAGCCATGGGCCGAGGTCCATTGGGCCTTCGCTGGTGGATCACTGCAGTCCTAATAGTTAAACTTATAGTTTAACTTCTTTGTTCCATAACTATTCCTCTTAATCTGTAATATAATGTTAAGGCTTTATTTTTGTTTCTTTCTCCCATACTTATGCTGAAGTCTGGTCTTATTGTAAATTTTACTTTTTGGTATATTAAATTTCCCGTTACAATTCCTATTAAAGCATCTTGTACTGAACTTACAATTTTATCATCCATAATATAGAATTCTACAGGTGTATATATTCCTTCTCTAAAATAGGCTTTTGCAATAATTTGTACGACTCCTAAATATATGTTTTTTAATTTTTCTCTTAGTTCAGGATTCAATAGGTTAATTTCTTGTTTTATAATTTCTTCATTTATTATAGGTATTAATGTATTTCCTGTAGTATTTCTTATATCTATAAGGTGACTATGGTTTCTTGCTATGTATGCTATTTCCTTATTTTTATGCCAAAATGGTAAATTAAATATTTCTTTTGGTTATACGTCTAATTTTGATTTTAAGATATTTTCATACATTTTAGGATTAAATATTAATCTTTCATGTAGTTGTTCTTCATTTTCTTCTAATTTATCTAATCATATTCTTTAGATGTACCTTCTTCACTAATTTCATTTCTAATAACATTTTATCACTTATTATATGGGTTTTTATATTTATTGAATTTTTTAAATTTGTCTCTAAATTTATCTTTTCTATAATATTTCTTTTTCTTATATTTTCTTTGTAGATGACATCCCCATTGGGTTGGTTTATATTGTAATTTATCACAGCATAATGATTTTTTACTTGCTTTGTGAAATTTTATTATATTATTTGCTTGCATACATTTTTTTTTTCTGTTGCATTTCTATAAATTGTTTTCTTGCTCCTAGACTATTATTACTCAATGATATTTCTAATTTTTCCCATTCTTTAAATAATTCTAAATTTCATGGGTTCGGTAGTTTAAAGAATATTTGGTTCATAATTTACATACCATACGTTTCCTGATTATATTCTGCCTTTTCAAAATATTCTCTAAATTCACATGCAAATTGTTTAAAGTAACACATATCACATATTGATAAATTTTCTATCAAATATTTATTTATTAGTTTTGAGCTAATTTTAGTATCTCTGTCTATTACTAATGTATATTCTCTATTTAATGCATCTTCATATCTACTAAGTATAGTTCCTATTTCATCTTGATAATTTCCTCCAACTTGTTCTATATAAGTTTCTGTTAGGTTTCCCCACCATCTTGCAGTGGTTCCTATAAATATATTTTCTAACGTTAATTGGAATTGTTTTCCTGTTAATTCTCTAGTATTGGTCATTATAGCCATAGATTTCATCCATAATTCTAATTCATGATCTACATTTTGTACACATCCTAAATCTAACCATCTTCCTTCTGAACTAATTTGTGTTTCCATACTTCTCCATGGTGTATATTTTATAGGGTAATTTTTACTTGGCTTGGTGTAATATTTTTGTTGTGGTATAAAATTATTAGTTCTAAAATTTTGGTTGTCTCTGACTCATATAAATGTCTGGTGTGTTTTTTTGATTAGTATTACTTGTAGTTTCTTTTTTAACTTGGTTAGTTCCTGGTTGTTGTATATTTTCTGGTTGATTTTGTTCTGCTGGTACTAAAGCTCTTTGTTGTTCATTCATATTAATATCTTCTATTTTAAAATTTTTAAATTTTTGTATATAATCTTCTTCTGTTATGAAATCTTCTTCACCTTCTTATTTAGGATTTTGCATAAATTTTTCTATTTTTTCAGTAATCATATTTATTTCTAATATATTGACAGCTTTAAATTCTTTCAGGTTTTCTTTTTTTCCATTTCGTCATATATTTTTGTTATATTTTGGTTTACAATTTCAATATTTTATTGTATATTATCTAATCTTTTGTGTAAATCATTTTTCCCTATTTCTTCTTCTTTAATTGTTCTTATCATATTTATTTGTTCTATAATAGTTTGTTGTTCTGTAATTTCTATTGGATTTTCATATACTCCTACCATATTCCCTATTTTATTTATTTTATCAGTTATTTGCTTAATTTGGTTTTCTAAGGTTGTTAATTGTTTTGATAGGTTATTTACATATTGCTTTACTTGTAATATTTGTGTGGGTATATTTTTGTTTATATCTTATTAATCATTAGTTATATCTATCATTTGTCTTATTTCTAATGGTAAATTATTGATAATATCTTGAACTTGTTCTAGGTTTTTTGCTCGTTCTAAGTTTTGTTCTATAGTTTTATCTAAACTTATTCCTAATTTATTTAGTAAAAATAGATTTGTCCAATTTAATTGTTTATGGTCTCCAAATCCTCATTCTCTTAATAGTATAAATGGTATAAATTTTTCATATGTTTTAGTTATTAATGACCAATGGCTATTATTTGGTAAATCTTTAAATTTATAATTATATACTCTAGATTCGATTATTGGTAATTTTTTTAGACATTTTTCTAAATAAATTTCTAAGTATAACTACTAACTCTGATACCACACTAGACTGGGTTGTAAATTTTTATTTTTACGGAATTACCCCTTATCGGGGATTTTACAGTGATGTCGCCCAATGAAACCTCTTTTTGCTATTTATCACATTGAGAATATTAATTTTAAAAATATCATCTTGAAGTAAATAAATTTCAAGGATATCATCCTAAATTATAGAAACTAATTCTGAAATTAATTTATATGATAAATAAGGATTTGGTTACAAACATAAAAAAATCGTAACTGAAAAAATTCAATTAGAATTTAAAAAAGAAGCGTCATGGACCAAGACTTTCTTTTCATCCTAACTTCATCCTTACCAACTACATCCACAGATTTTCAGGAGCATTTGGACAAAAAACGGAGGAACATCATGAATAGCAAACACTCTTCCAGGTTGGAATTTATCCTTATGTGCAACGAAAGTTCCCAGATGGACACTGTGATTACAAATTGGCCTTTGGGGGATTAAAATAATTGAGAACCACTAATGACCATGACATGTTTCACCTCCTCTGTACTACTAGCCGAAAAAAGTTAAAGGATGAAGAGAGTACAATGAAAAAAATGTATAGCACGCGCAGATCAATGAGGTTGGCTGAGAAAAGTGTGGAGATATTGAAGTCCAACGATGACGAGAAATTGGAAACTCTAAAGCAAGAATTATTAACCAAGGAAATAGTTGATAATTTGGATGTGAATCTGAACAGGGATCATATGATTCGGATAATGTTTTGGAAATAAGTGGTGTTCATACAAAAACAATGACAAGTGATAATTTGGAAGGGACGTCGTGGATTCAAAAATTTCCATGGAAGGCAGCAAAAACATGGAAAATCAATTAAACTTGATCAATGAAACCCAAGAAACGATGGGTCTCATGATACGTGTGTTTCTGAAGATATGGATTCCTAGGTTTCCCAAATGTCGTAGTTGATGATAATTCTTGTGATGTTGATTCCGTAAAGTTCTTGAATCTGAGCAAATCAAGCAAGAGGATGATCAAGTAGCTATAGAGGGTGCAACTACTCTAATCCAAATTGTTGATCCCACCTAGGAAGTTCAATCTACTAGTCTTATGCCAATAAATAAATCACTGGACACAAAAAGCGATGAAGAAAATGCCTGATGTTTCATATTATCAGTTTCTGTGTCCCTATGTCTAACAAGAAAAAAAGCATAGACGAACTTGGTGGTATAGAATCTTCAGGGTTTGGTGTTTTTGTGTTCATATGTTTGTTGATTTTCTTTTGTTTTCAAATCTTGTTTAATCATAGATTTAGTTTGTAATCAGAGAAGTTGAAGAAATTTCACTAGTGATGACCTGTAACTGAAACATTGTATAGAAGAACGCAGAACAAAAACTTTTAAGGGTTGTTGTGTACAAAGATTGTCTATCATTTATCTCATCTTATACTCTTTATTTTTCACATAACTTGTGTAAGCTTTGCATTATGATATCTCTAAATACCCCCTCCTTGCATTGTAATTTTTTTTTTGTATATTAATAAATTGATATCCTGGTCTTGGATTTTCAAGCTAGGATATTTCTTTTTAAAAAAAATGATTTCTCTAAATATCACGTATAGTCTAGTTGAACTTACAAACATGCTCGCATAGTCTAAATATACATATGGTAGTTCTCTTGCATCAGGGAAACAAAACGAATGAATAAAATTTTCATTTCATAATCATGTAATTGCATTACAACCTTTGTTCTGTAACCAAAATAAGACATGGTTTTTGGATTGCTACAATCAATAAAAGCACAGCCAAAACCTTCTACAATCAAGATAGTAATAGAAATTGCAAAGTTCTTGGTTGTCAAATCTATAGCACTCTCCATAGCCATTCTTGGCACTTCCCTTGAACTCTTAGTTCAGTAGGCCTAAGTATTTAAGTTTCTTTTTCTGTTGTAGAGGTGAAGTCGAATTCAGTGATCTCTTCCTTGTAAAATCTTTTGTTTTACTTTCCAACTCATCTTCACTATCTTCATCAACATTTCTATCTTTCGAAGATGACGCAAACTCTTCAGCTTCAACTCTCTTCATTACTTTCCTTTTCTCAGCATCCAAAATAGCAAGCAAGTTTCTTTCGACATGATCGCTTGAATTTGCAACTCTGGTCCCCCATGGACTGTAGTACCAATCTCAAACCTACAAAATTCTTTAAGAAAGTAAACATGTGCTTGTAATTATACAATGGAAACTCAGTGTTGCAAATGTACTAACCTAGCAAGTTGACTTCCAATTCTATTATGGTTGATTTTCTGTCCATTGAGGATTTACTCATGCTTTTGACCCATTGTTCAGCCTATGACAAGTAATATACGTGAAACGGACTTTTAGCGAAAGAGCTAGAAATTCTGGACTCATATTGCATTAACAGTGTATACTCTTGATTTTTTTAACTCTTCTCAAATTTTGAAGTAGCATTTTCATTTGTTTGTGCAACTCCACCATCACTCTAAGTTCATTTCTGCTTGCATCAATGAGATAAATTCGACCAAATCCAATTCCAAGGTTGAAAGATGCCACTTTAGCATCGATTGCTGGACAAATATAAACATAATTTGAGTTTGAGTTAAAATTCTATAACAATTAATTGATTGTAGAGTAGTAAGAAATTAAATTCCATGATCGTACGGAATATCAAATAGATTCCGGGAAATACACACAAGGCATGTTTGGAGTAGAAGAATTAACAGGGAATAGACTAGCATATTATGAAATTAAAACCAGATGACTTATGAAGAGTATATCATCTTTCTTGTTACATTTAAAGATGAATGAAACTGGCAACAATCTCACTAATTTGAGATGGAGACTGAAATCAAGAATTAATAGAACTAAAAATCAAAAATAGAAGGGAGGAAAAAAATGACTCCAAATTTAAAAATAAAATCAATCCATTTATTGATTAGATGAAGCTTACCTGGCTCTTCTGGGGAAGAAGAAGCAGTTGAGTGGCATTTCATCGAACACTTAACAGCCATATCTTTGCCTTTCGCGTCAAATCGTGCACTCATTTTCTCTTTCTTCTCTCCTATGTCAGTGTCTTCTTTGAACTCCTCAAGTTCTCCCCCATTGAACCACCTAGACTTGCAAATGAAAAGGGTCTCATTTCAGAGTTTAAACCTGGTAATTCAGAATCGGTTGGAATCTCGAACAAATTGATGTTCGGTTTCATTATCCCACTATTTCAAGCTTTGGGCATGAAATCAAGCAGTTATTATCTGGATTTCTAACAAGAATGTGAGAAGATTTTCATCATGAGCAGAACCCAGAATCTTTACCACCGGATACTCGAAATTTGTATGAGAAATGACTTTGAATTTATGAATATTGGTTATGTTTGATTAATTATGTGGTCGAGATGATTTGAATTTTGAATTCATTCTCCATTAATGCTTTTAGTGATTTTAGGAACCGTTATTCTTCTTGCGGGATATAATATTGATATATTTAAGTTTATATACATTAAAATTTTATAATAGGTTGTAAATATCAAAATTGTTTTTATGAAAAAGGTTATAATCAAAATATAATGTTTTTGGGGGTATATTTCAGAACTGTAATATACGAGGTGGTGATGGGACTAATATCAAGAATCGGTGGATGGAGTTGGAAAGGATGAAATTAGGATGAAAAAAAAGTCTCAGTCCATGATGCTTCTTTTTTAAATCCTGATTGAACTTTTTCAGTTATGATTTTTTTATGTTTGTAACCGAATCCTTATTTTTCATATAAATTAATTTCAGAATTAGTTCTTATAATTTAGGATGATATCTTTGCAATTTATTTACTTCAAGATGATATTATTAAAATTAAGATTTTCAATGTGATAAATAGAAAAAAGAGGTTTCATTAGGCGACATCACTGTAAAATCGCCGATATTATAGTCTTCTTCTAACTCTTCTTAAGGTTCTTTCTCTATATTTATTTATACTTCTATTTCCCTCCTGTCTAATTTCAATTATTTCTATTAATCTAAGATATTCGTTATGTTGTCTTACTAATCTTCTAATTTCATTATTTATTTCTATAGCTTTTGTACTTAAATCTCTTCCGGTTCTTTCTAATTCTAAATATTCACTATGTAAACTTCTAATTAGATCTTTTCATTTTTCATGAAGTAGATGAGGGTCATAAACAGGCATAATATTTTTAATTGTGAACTAATTTGTGAAAATTATTTCAAGAATTTTATTATGTATTAAACTTAGTAAAATGATATGTTAAATAAGGTATTGGTTAGATAAGTTATATTCCTAACTTTTAAAGGGTAAAATAGTTATTTTATGTTAGTTAGTATGTTGTTAGTACATATTGTTAGTAAGTCTAGTATTTCTCATTATTGATCAGGTTAAAAACAACTCTTGATTTTCATTAAAAAAAAAAAAAAACTCTTGGAATTAAGTCCCTGTTTGGTTCCGAAAATTTTGAATCACGCATTTTTATGGGATCGATCACTTTCATGCTTTTCAAACTCTTCTCAATCACACATTCTTTCAAAAATTCAAATTTACTCTAAAATATTCTATACCAAAAGGAAATATGGAAAAAATACATAATTACAAAGAATTAAAGATAATTTTTTAAAATTGATGAACATAATTTTTTTTTTTTTAAAATCAGGTGTTAATTAATAAAAATGGGAACTAAGTTTGCTGATGCGCGTCGTTACGCACCGAAATTTAATTAAATATCTTACTTGCAAATCACCAAATTTAATTGTAATAGCGGAAGAGTCGATCCCACAAGGAACAGGAACTAAATTAGTGCTATGTCAATCAGAATAGATGGGGGGTTTTTTTTGAGTTCAAATATTATAAATGACTTGAAAATAGAATAAAAACTTAAATTGGATAGAATATAAATCAATTATTGACAAATCCTAGTTCTCAGGTTCAGTTTTATTCTATCACAATGTTATTACTTTCCAAGCAACGCGAGTTCAATTTCTTCTTTGATTTATCACCCGTAAATAGTTAATAAGCTTTAACTATTCCTATTCTCCCTTTGTTACATTTAATTAGAATAAACTCTCTAATCAAACATTAGCCATTGAATAACCTAAAACAAGCTATTTAGATTTAAGACAACAACTATATAATGTTTGAGGAGAATTAGGGTGAATTAGATTATTAGTCACACAAGCTCGTGACAATTAACCTAAGTTGGAATTTTCCATGGAAATACTAAATTCCCACTTGCTATTATGATTTGAACGAAAAGACGATTACGGATCCAATCATTCAAAATAGCAAATCTCAATACAACAAATTAAATGATAAGGCCTCAATCAAATAAAGTATTCCATCGATTGAATTAAAAACACATAAAAATCCAACAATCAAAGTAAAGAGTTTTGAACTACGTTACTAGTTTGGAAAGGTGATGAACAAAGTAATTAAAACACAACGTCCCCTTTTGAACTAGGTGAAGAACTTAGCCGCTTAAAGCCATGAAAAATTCAAGAATTTTCCGCTCTTGATTCACCTTCTCGAGTCGCTTTATTTCTCTTCCAAGCTCCAAGCAAGTCGCTCTTCCTTTAGAAATTTTTTCACACCTTTTTCTGTCATGAAATTCCCTAGCTTTGGGCTCAAGACATACCAAAATGATGGAAAGAATCAAAAAAAGGAACTTCTTGACGAGCAAGTTACGACCATGACAAATCATTTACGGCCGTTCATGTTTTGAGATTACGGTCGTAAGATTTGCGTTTACGGCCCTAAACCAGGTTCTGCCTCATTTTGCACACTTGAAGGTTATGGCTGTAACTTTTTATTTACGGCCGTAACTCATGTTCTGTTGATTTTTCTTAATGCGATGAACACTTTTACGACCGTGACTTAGTTGCATTGCGGCCGTACTTAATTGCACCCAAGGTCCTCAATCTTCAGTTTTATGTGCATTTTGGTCCTTTTTCCTTCTTTTCTCTTCCTTTATGATCCTCTACAACATAAAATATAAAATGCATTAATAATACTTAGATAGAATCAAATTATTGCTAGTCCAAGGTTATAAGTGCATAAAATAAATGTTAATAAAGCACTTATCAAATCCCCCGACACTTAACCATTGTTCGTCCTCGAACAGTGATAGACAGAGAAAAGAATAGGACTCAAACAACAGATTACGATTTAGAGACTTGAGGTTGCAGCCCACTTTTCTTCAGCAAGAATGTTCAATTGCATGATCAGATTGTGTTAGTACGTGCTAGAGATGCAACGCCCTCTATTTCCCATCCCAATCATGGCTTGATATGGTTTATTTCCTTTCACCTCTCGTGTTCACTCACCTCCCATCCATTTATGAGTGACTACAAGGAAAATAGTTTCGCTCAACTCCGAAAGAAATCACTCGCATAAACCGAGTTGTTCATGATGTGAATTCAGTCAACACAGTATCCCCAACCACATTCATAGCACAAACCCTAGACTAAACAATTCAAACCACTCATAAGTAAATGTAATGGGGTTTAACTCCCTCACAAGATATTTCTCTCTTTGCACAAAGTGTATAAGGGTTAGAATTTTTGGTCAGCTCTCTGCATGGATAAGCCAGTACCATAGATTGCCTAAATGTAATAACCGGAGCCAACAATAACACAACTGCAAAGCAAAGGTCTTTATTTTGGTTGTAACGGGGCTTTAGGTTGGGTAGGGCAAAGAGATATATATAGGCTGAGTTGAGAAGGAATTTCACAAACCAAGTCAATTCATAGTGATATTACTTCCTTTACTCTCCACATGAATGTCATTTCTTCCTGCTACCCAACTCAGTTAATACTTGTAAATCTCTATCTCTCTTTTTTTCAAAAGTCGAGTGTTTTACTTTCTCAACTACCAATTTTCTTTACTCCATTTTTGATGCCCTCTCTTTTTTTTTTTTCAAATATGCAGTCACCTATCAACACACGATAGGGCTTCTCTACTTGAATTCAATCCATTACGTAACTATCACAAGATACCCATCACACTTCTTAGATTTAGATCACAGCACATTCCCCAATCAACCAAAGCTTGTGAATCTCTTCTCCATGGGTTCAAAACAGAGATAATGCGAAAAAAGGGTATTCGTGGCTTGTATTGTGGTATCAAAGATTCAAAGAAAGGCTAAAGCTCAAAGGGGCTTCTATTGGTCCATGTAGCAAGGTAGGCTCTTTTAGCAAGTCCAATTTTGCTTAACCTATTGTCTTTGCTATAATTTGCACTTAAGTTAAGAAGCTACAACAGTTTGCAAAGGAAAGCACATTCAAGCATAACCCAACCATGTAGGACAGACATCAAAGAATTAGGAGCTCATAAGTATTAAAAATAGCTCTTAAGCTGAAAAGCTCACAAATTATGATTTTCATGTGTTTCTCCCATCCAATTATGAGTTATAGGTCATTGCTTGATCTTCATTCCAAATCCAAATCCATTGGTCGATGATAGTGTTTAAAAGTATTCAAACCATGACTACACACAAAAGTCTAATAATTCCTGTTGGAATTGGGACGCTCAGGGTTTTATATGAAGGTATAATATGTCTATTCTGGTTTGGGTTGGCTAGGTTGTAGACATTTGACAATTTTACTTTTCATTTTCAACCTATCAGCGCTGTTCTGGACGAGATCATCTCTATGTACTCAATTCGTATCCAATTATGCAATGATATTTTTAAAAAAACTTGGACCAAAAGTGAGGCCGCTTCCTATCAAAGTATGGTTTAAGACCTAAGTGGCATAGATAGGTAACAAAAGTAGAGAACAAAATAAAAATGGATGCTGAGTCAAAATGAATTTAACGATTCGACTACTGAAAGAAAATAAAGAAATTAAGCTTACAATCAATTCCCCCTGCACACTTAAACATAACAATGTCCTCATTGTAACTTAATGCAAAACAATAGAAGGGGGAAAAAGAAAAAGAAACTCCCTCGGGTCTAATGTGGCGGTGGATCGTCCTGGGGTTCCTGCAATCCTTGGATCTCCTCCCGAAGGGCTCTCTGCTCTTCCAGAATGAGTTGTTGATCCTCTTGCATGGCATTCAGTTGAGTCTGGAAGACTTGCATCATATCCAGCATTTGCAACTCAAAAGGGGTAGGAGTAGGAGTCTGTTGTGTCCCTTCCGCGCTGTGGGCTCCTCGACGCCCTGATCATCATCGAACTCCCCCGAATCCCCATCCCCGCGACCTCACTTGTCGACGATCTACCTACGAGCATTCTCCAAACTCGCCTTTGTGAGGCGATTCCCATGCCCCAAAGTGTCCTCACTCAGCGCAGTGGGAACTCGTTGAGCCCGGCTGATGTGATCCAGACCACGGATACAAGCCCGCACAAAGATCCGTTGAAGATCCGAGGAGGGCCGATGACTCGATTGCAGACAGAGAGGGCCAAGGAAGCAACGGACAAGTTAGTTCAAGAAACAATGGCCAAAACAATGTTCGTGTCATCGAAAGAAGCAAGTTCCATGTTGGGACCGAGCCAAAACGATGAATGGATCAACCTCATTCAAGCCGTCGAAGAATATTGCCAAATTTCAAGAATTACGGCCGTAATTCATAATTCTCACGGCCGTAACCAACTTGCTGCTGAAAACTGAATTTTTGAAGAAAGTGAACTTACGGCCGTAACTAATATTTATCACGGCCGTAACGCAGCCTCGGATCAAAAACAAGATTTTCAGAAAATATAAATTCCGACCGTAAATATTTATATCACGGCCGTAACTGTTAAACAGAAACCATGTTACGACCGTAAAGGGAAGGGTCACGGCCGTAATTCACCATACGCGTAAATTAGGGTTTTTAATTATTTCCTTAATTTTATTTATTTGTTTCCTTGTTTAATTAGAACTCTTAAACCTAGTTTTGACCCTATTTATAGGGATGTAATTTTCATTATTCAACACCCAACTTTGATATTATAATTGAGAGGCTATTTTGCTTTCACAATCTTATTCTTCATTGAATAAAATTCGAACTTGCGAGTTATTCTTGTTTGTTCAAATCTCGGTGAGAATTATTATTGCTTGTGATCAAGAGGTCAATATATCCCAGTGATTGTATTGGTTGCTTGGTTCAATTAATTTTAATTGGATCCATAAATCGTGGTTCTTGGCGTTCTTGGGTCGATTTCAATATTTTGTGGGTTGCGTAGCTACAATTGCTATGTGGTTTGCATCATTTGGTATCAGAGCTTAGGCTCCAAAAATCAAGGTTATATCTTGTTTTGTTTTCTTGAGTCTTCTTTAATCTTGTTCTTCCAGTTCTTAAGTCTTTAATCCAAAAAGTGTCACAAAAAAATCCAATAGTCATTATTTTCTTCGTTTTTTATCCAAATTAAATTTCGTTTGTTTCGTCTTTCTCGAAGTTGAATTTTCGAGAAATCCAAAAAAAAAAAAAAAAAAAAAAACGAAAATTCTCAGTCCAATTACAATAGCAGTTGTTTGATTTCAAAAAAAATATATATTCTTGACTCAATCCTAGTTTCCATAAAAGTGTCAAATTCTATATCAAGTCAAATTCCATTCTCTAAAGGTCTTCTTCAAGTTTTCCAAACAGTTCATAGAATTCTCACTCTTACTCGATTTGAATCATTCGGGCTTAAACTTGTTTGAGTTCGGGTTCGTTCTTTGAAGCAATTGGGGTGAAAGCAATTGAGTGGAAAAAGGCAGATAGGTGAGATCAATAGAGGGTAAAAGCAAAATTTGAGTGATACACGAGCGAAATACACGTGAGGCATATAATATTTAGTTTTAGGATGTCTCATGTCAACATGACGGAAGAGATGGTACAACGGTTTGAGCGGTTGTTTGGGGATGTGATAGGTAGGCTAGAAAGGCTTGAGCAACCTCGGGAAGTGCCTAATGCCCGTAGGCAAGGTGGGCAAGGTCGTAGAGTAGAGGGTGTCGATGAGAATGAAGAAGGTAGTGATTTTGACGATGGGGTAATTGTGGATAGAGTAATTAGGCATGGAAGAAGGGATAGAGATCTTGGTGGTGATAGGATGGATGGTAGTATGAGCAACATCAAAATGACAATTCCGTCATTCAAGGGTAGGAGTGATCCGGAAGCATACCTAGAATGAGAAAAGAAGATGGAATTAATTTTCAATTGCTACACTTATTCGGAAGAGAAAAAGGTTAAGGTAGCTGTACTTGAATTCTCCGATTACGCTATTACTTGGTGGGATCAATTGGTGACTTCTAGGAGGAGGAATCGCGAGAGGTCTGTTAGTACTTGGGATGAGTTAAAAGCTATCATGAGAAAGAGGTTCGTTCCTAGTCATTACCATCGGGAGCTTCATCAAAAATTACAAAGTCTATACCAAGGATCAAAGAGTGTGGAGGATTATCATAAGGAGATGGAGATGTTGATGATTAGAGCCAATGTAGAAGAGGATAGGGAGGCTACGATGGCTCGATTTTTGAATGGGTTGAATAGGGATATAGCTAATGTGGTTGAACTGCAACATTATTTGGAGATGGAAGATATGTTGCACATGGCTATAAAGGTGGAGAAGCAAATAAAGAAAAAGGGAACAGCAAGGTATCAATCTGGTTCTAATTCTTCTTGAAAGCCGAAGTGGGATAGTAAAGGAGATGGGACTGTTTCTAAAGGGAAGTTTGAAGCACCAAAAGGGAAGTTTGAGGCACCAAAAGGGAAGGAGGAACAAGCTAATAAATTCGTGCCTAAAGGGGAGCCTCAACCATCTAGGAGTAGAGACATTCAATGCTTCAAATGTTTGGGGAGAGGACATGTGGCATCTCAATGTCCTAATAGGCGAGTGATACTTGTGCGGAAGGATGGAGCCATGGAGAGTGATAGTGAGGAAGAGGATTATAGCGATATGCCGGCGTTGGAGGAAGTATGTGATGATGAGGATGTGTTATCCGGGGAGCATGGCGAGTTATTAGTGGCAATGAGCTCTTAGTGCTCAAGTCAACACAGATGATTTGGAACAACAACGGGAGAACATATTCCATACACGATGTCGCATTAATAACAAGGTATGTAGTATGATTATTGATGGTGGTAGTTGCACTAACGTCGCTAGTACTATACTTGTTGAAAAATTAGGATTACCTTTGTTAAAACATCCTAAACCTTATAGGCTTCAATGGTTAAATGATAGTGGAGAAATTATGATGAATAGGAGGGTGTTGGTGAGTTTTTCTATTGGTAGCTATGTGGATGATGTTACGTGTGATGTGGTTCCTATGCATGCCGGACACATTTTGTTGGGTAGACCTTGGCAATATGATAGGAAGGTAACACATGATGGGTATAAAAATAAGTATAGCTTTACCAAAGGGGGAAAGACCATTACACTTGCACCATTGACACCGTCACAAGTGTATGAAAATCAAATAAAATTGAAAAATGATGAAGAAAAAAGAGTGAAGGAAAATGAGAGAAAGAGAGTTGAGGCCACGACCTCAGAAAAAGGAGAGGAAAAGAGAGTTGGAGCCACGACTCCAGAAAAAGGAGAGGCGAGAGAGAAAAAGAGTGTTGGGGTACATACCTCAGAAAAAGGAGAGGGAGCGAAGAGTGCCAGAAAAGAAAGAAAAATGAGTTTCTACGCAAAAAGGAGTGAAATCAAAAAGGCATTCATGGAAGAACGGCCAATGGTTCTTCTGCTATACAAGGAATCATTCCTTGCATTTGATGAAACTAACAAATCCCTCCCTAGTTTGGCTATTTCTTTATTGCAGGAATTTGATGATATATTTCCCGATGACATACCTAGTGGGTTACCACCCATTCGAGGTATTGAACATCAAATTGATTTTGTACCTGGAGCATTCATTCCGAACCGCTCCGCTTATCGAAGTAACCCCGAGGAGACAAAGGAGCTCCAAAGGCAAGTGGAGGACTTGATGAGCAAATGGTATATAAGGGAAAGTATGAGTCCATGTGCCGTCCCCGTGTTACTTGTGCCCAAAAAGGACGGGACTTGGAGAATGTGTGTCGATTGTAGGGCCATCAACAACATAACGGTAAAGTATCGTCATCCTATTCCTAGGTTAGATGATATGTTGGATGAATTGCATGGCTCTAGCATATTTATTAAAATTGACCTTAAAAGTGGTTATCATCAAATTCGAATGAAAGAAGGAGATGAGTGGAAAACTGCTTTTAAAACTAAGTATGGCCTGTATGAATGGTTAGTAATGCCTTTTGGACTTACTAATGCACCTAGCACATTTATGCGTTTAATGAATCATGTTTTACGTGCATTTATAGGTAAATTCGTTGTAGTTTACTTCGATGATATCTTGATATATAGTAAAACTTTGAATGAGCATGTGGAGCATGTTAGGTGTGTGCTTGTGGTTTTAAGACAAGAGCAACTTTTTACTAATTTTAAAAAGTGTGATTTTTGTATGGAAAAAGTTGTGTTTCTTGGCTATGTGGTTAGTGCTAAAGGAATAGAAGTAGATGAAGAAAAAATCAAAGCTATTAAAGAATGGCCAACACCTAAAAACATAACTGAGATTAGGAGTTTTCATGGCTTGGCTAGTTTTTATAGGCGCTTTGTTAAAAATTTTAGCACAATTGCCGCACCACTCACAGAAATTGTCAAAAAAAGTGTAGGTTTTAAAGGGGGAGTAGAACAGGAACATGCATTTGAAACAATCAAAAATATGTTGTGTAAAGCACCGGTTTTATCACTTCCTAACTTTGACAAGGCTTTTGAGATTGAATGTGATGCCTCAGGGCTAGGCATTGGAGCTGTTTTAATGCAGGATCAAAGGCCAATCGCCTATTTTAGTGAAAAACTAAAAGGGGCTGCACTTAATTACCCCACATATGACAAGGAGTTATACTCACTTGTGCGCGCTTTGGAGACATGGCAACATTACTTGTGGCCACAGGAGTTCGTGATACACACTGATCATGAATCCTTGAACCATTTGAGGGGTCAAGCTAAGCTGAGTAGGAGACATGCAAGGTGGGTAGAATTCATCGAAACATTTCCTTATGTCATCCGATACAAACAAGGTAAGGAAAATGTGGTGGCAGATGCATTGTCTCGGAGGTATGTTCTTTTAAATTCTTTAAATTCTAAATTACTTGGATTTGAATACATTAAGGACATGTATGTTAGTGATCCGGACTTTTCTAGTATTTATGATTCATGTGGTAAAGGGGCTGTGGATAAATTCTTTAAACATGATGATTATTTATTCCGAGAAAATAAATTGTGTGTCCCTAGGTGTTCAATGAGGGAGTTACTTGTGAGAGAGGCCCATAGTGGAGGTCTAATGGGTCATTTTGGAATTAAAAAGACCATCGAAATCCTAAGTGAACATTTCTATTGGCCTAAGATGAAAATTGATGTGGTTCGGGTTTGTAGTAGATGCATTACTTGCAAGAAGGCAAAATCTAGGATTAAACCTCATGGATTATGCATTGCAGGCTAACAAAAGAAGAAAGGGCATCATATTTGAACCCGGTGATTGGGTTTGGGTACATTTGAGAAAGGAGCGGTTTCCAGAACAACGCAAGTCAAAGTTACAACCGCGAGGAGATGGTCCATTCCAAGTGATTGAACGGATCAACAACAATGCCTATAAATTAGATCTTCCTGGTGAGTATAATGTTTCGGCTTCATTTAATGTTTCTGATCTATCTCCGTTTGATGCAGGTACAGATTCAAGGTCGAATCCTTTCGAAGAGGGAGGGGATGATGTGATCCAGACCACGGATACAAGCCCGCAGAAAGATTCGTTGAAGATTCGAGGAGGACCGATGACTCGATTGCAGACAAAGAGGGCCAAGGAAGCAATGGACAAGTTAGTTCAAGAAACAATGGCCAAAACAATGTTCATGTCATCGAAAGAAGCAAGTTCCATGTTGGGACCGAGCCAAAACGATGAATGGATCAACCTCATTCAAGCCGTCGAAGAAGATTGCCAAATTTCAAGAATTACGGCCGTAATTCATAATTCTCACGGCCGTAACCAACTTGCTGCTGAAAACTGAATTTTTGAAGAAAGTGAACTTACGGCCGTAACTAATATTTATCACGGCCGTAACGCAGCCTCGGATCAAAAACAAGATTTTCAGAAAATATAAATTACGGTCGTAAATATTTATATCACGGCCGTAACTGTTAAACAGAAACCATGTTACGGCCTTAAAGGGAAGGGTCACGGCCGTAATTCACCATACGCGTAAATTAGGGTTTTTAATTATTTCCTTAATTTTAGTTATTTGTTTCCTTGTTTAATTAGAACTCTTAAACCTAGTTTTGACCCTATTTATAGGGATGTAATTTTCATTATTTAACACCCAACTTTGATATTATAATTGAGAGGCTATTTTACTTTCACAATCTTATTCTTCATTGAATAAAATCCGAACTTGCGAGTTATTCTTGTTTGTTCAAATCTCGGTGAGAATTATTATTGCTTGTGATCAAGAGGTCAATATATCCCAGTGATTGTATTGGTTGCTTGGTTCAATTAATTTTAATTGGATCCATAAATCGTGGTTCTTGGCGTTCTTAGGTCGATTTCAATATTTTGTGGGTTGCGTAGCTACAATTGCTACGTGGTTTGCATCACCGGCATAAGGCAGTAATCAAGCATGGGAAAGGCATGCCCCGCTTCTGTGGCATCAGGCTGGCATAGGTGGAAATAATGTCATAAATTTGCTGTCCCAAGTCAAATTTAATCCTCCTGGAGATAGCATAGTAGACTCGGAGATAACGGATAGAAACCGTAGTGAGGCTAGTGGATGGAAATAGACTCCCCGACCCCCACTGATGCAAGTATCAAGCGTCCCTCTGTAAATCCCGATTCTTATAGTGCGGATGTATGACATTAAGGGAATCGTGGAGTTTTGGCTTCAAAGCCCATTGGAGTACCTCCCGGTCCAGAAAGAAAGCCCCTGCACTGGATGCCATAGGGACGGCCCAGTACTGCTAATCCCCAAGTTATAGCGACCCAGAATTTTTACGCAATTTTATAATTATTTTAATATTTAGAAAATTGTGTCGCTACTATTTCACCCATTATTTTGAAGTTAACGCCGCGACGGATTCGTCTAGCCAAGTCAAGAAATATCGAATTTGTTCGATTTTAAATTAAAATCCGAATTTCTAAAATTATGTTATTTTAATTATTAATTCAAAGTATTATTTTCAAAATCATTTTGAATTCCAAATTTATTAAAATATCTCAATTTTCCTTATTTAAATTATTTCAAGTCCAAATACGTAATTCAATTTATTCTCAAATTTATTTCCAGTCCAAAATATATCAGTTTTAGTACAATTGTTTACATAAAAACATCATCATTATATATATAAAATTTTATATCTATTTTCTATTTTCATATTCCATATCATTATACAAACACCAAAGCATTTCCAACTAATCTCTACACAATTTCATCATCCTTCCATGTGCAAACTCCATCTTTACACTCCATTTTTAGCCCCCACGTTTTCTCCTCCTTCCTTTTCTTTGTCCACCAAAAACAACCATCATTATGGTTCAAGAACATAATGATGATATATACATGTTCTATTATTTTTCACTCTTTCCACTTCATTACACCATCACCAAAGTATCTTCAACATGGGCACACACCATCATTATCATCATAATCATCACTCGGCCAAGAGCAAATACCCAGCATCATCTCACCAACTACACCTACCACCATTCCAATTCATCATTATAACATCCCTTTCATCACAAATCACATTCAAGTAATAATTCAGTCTCCATTCCCACCTTTCACTACCATCTCACGCAGCCATTCCATTATCATCAATCCACACAATTTCAAGAAAACAAACTCAACTCCAAAACCGGCCACTGTTATCATCACCAATGCAGCCACCACTGTCAACCAACAATCCTCAATCCAGCTACCACAATTATCAGTTGCAGCCCCAAACCATAACCACGAAACCTATGTATCATCAGCATCATCACCTCAACCAACACTGCCTCTGCCATTTCCAATTCAATCCACCACCTCACCGGTTCAATCAAATCATCACCACCGCTACTGCCTAACTCTAAGTCCGCACAACCCCATCGCCTCCACTGCCCAGTCCCAAATCAACTCCAATTCAAACTCAAATTAAAACCCAAAACCAAGAAGTAGACAAGCCCAAGACTTACCTTCGACCACCGATCGTTCGACCGAAGTCTTAGCCGAAAATTTCCCAAATTTCAGCCTCGATAAAACTCGCACCTAAACTCAACCAAAACCCAAGAATAAGCCAAACAAAGTACTTACCTCACCTCAGACCACCACTGGACAGATTTTGGCTGAAAAGCACAAATCCGATTTCGATTTCCAGCTTTGATTTGGTTTCGGTTTCACACAATAAACCACCCAAATAACTTCCTTCAACCACCCCACTGCTACCCTGGCAGCCGCCGCTCGACCACGGCGTTTCACCGGCAAATCAACGGCAGTACCTCCACCGGACCTAAACTCTGCGCGCTCTCTCTCTCGCTTTTCTCTCTCTCGGACTGATTCAGATAGTATATGATAGAGAGAGGGTAAAGATATGATATATTATAAAATCTGATTTATTTTAATACTTTCAAAATTGGCAGCTTAGTCCCCAAGTTTTAAAAAGTTTCAAATCGGCCCTACTGCTTTAAAACCTATCATTTCAGCCTTAAGTTTTAAATGAGTTTTAATCAGCCATTTCAGTTTCAAAAGTATTCATTTTAGATCCCTCAACTTTCAAAATATTCAGTTTAGTCCCTCAACTATCAAAAGTATTCATTTTAGTCCCTCAACTTTCAAAACATCAATTTTAGTCCTCAAATTATAATTTATCATTTTGAACTATATATTCGATAGACTAAAGTGACTTATTGGCTAAGACGAAGCGTACGGAGAATTTAAAGAAATTGAAGTCATTCTCGCTCAACTTTGCACTCGTCGGATTTGAGGTAGACTCCCACTTATTAATTGATTTAAATTATGATTTCATATGAATGTCATGTGACTTGTGAAAGTCAATTTTTAAGAAAAGCAAGTATGTTTTTATGAAAGGTAAATATACCTTATGTTTTTATGAAGAGTAAGTATGTTTTATGAAAAGAAAATATACTTTATGTTTTTACGAAAAGTAAGTATACCCTATGCTTCACGAAAATGTTTTTTTGGATCATTGCTATGAAATCAATCTACCAAGATTGTTATGGGTCCCATATGATAAGTTATGATATGTTAAGGGGACCGGAGTTTTAGTAGCGCTACACATAAGAATTCTTGCCACGAAGTTCGGTAACATTCTTGTGTCTCCTATGTTTATGAGGATTTGCCACGAAGTTCGGTAAAATTCCTATGTTTCCATATGTTTATGAGGATTTGCCACCTAAGTTCGGTAAAATTCCTGTCGCATATGTTTATGAGGATTTCGATCCTATCTTATGTTATGATGCAATTGATCCCTATGAATTTCAGAAAATTATGCTTGGTATACTTACTACATAAGAATTCTTGCCACCTAAGTTCGGTAAAATTCTTATGTTTATGAGGATTTCGATCTTATGTTATGATGAAAACTTACTGTTATTATGATTTTACTGCATAAGAATTCTTGCCACCTAAGTTCGGTAAAGTTCTTGTGTCTCCCTATGTTTATGAGGATTTCAATCCTATCTTATGTTATGCTTTCAAAAGAAATTATGCTCGGCATAATTAAAATGTTTTTATAAGTATATGGTTTTCAAAGAGCTGTTTTCAAAGAGCTATTTTCAAAGAGCCTATGATATGCAAAATATGTCCCGTGCTGTAATGCACAATATGAGTTTTATCAAGAGCCATTTTATAAAGAAGCTCTATCAATGCTCGTTTTATAAAGAGCCGGGATTTATGTGTTTAATCATCTTATAAATTAAATTAATTTGCGATGAGTCTACTGAGTATTTCCCCCATGAAATACTCACCCTACTTTTTAACAGTTTTGCAGATTTCGGAGACGGTGGCGAGCGATGAATGATGGTGGCAATAATCGTTGAACGGTTGAAAGTTTGACGTTAATGATTTCCGTATTTTCCAAACAATCGAATAACTTAGAGAAGTTCATTTATTTGAGAAATTATGATATTGGCAATTTCTTTACAATATTAATGGTTCGATTTACTATTTCAAATGGTTTCATAAATGTTTTCAATTTTATCGGCCATTACAGTTTATTTAATGTTGCCAAAAATGAATTTCAATTATTTCTTCCGCAAAAATATTATTCGAAAAATTTAGACAGAAAATGACGTAGTGAATCGGGTATACGGAACTCGGGGCGCTATACAAGTAGTTTTCCACCACCTCCTTATTGAACTTAATTCTCTTCCCTGCGACCCTGGTGTGGTGATAATCAAGCGATCCCTCATCTCCAGTCTCCTTATTGAACTGAGTGTAGAACTTGAACACGAGCAGGGGGTTCCCAAAAGGAAGATCACTGGAAAACTTTACCCATCCGAATTCTATGAAGCGAGCCCAAAATGGTCGAGGAGCAATGACCATGTCAGCGCTCCGCATTTCTTGAAAGTCCTCTAGGAAGAAAAGCCGCTCCTTAATGCATAACTTAGATTGACTCTTCTCCTGGCGAGGCTCAGATGAGGATTCCCCCGCCACCTGCTTACCCTTCTTGGTCGGTGGAGCCATAGAAAATCCTGTAAAAGAAATGAGTGAATTAGTCGAGCAGGATAGTAATTTAAAGAAGATGTACTCAAGCAAGTGAAGCTCATTGTTCAAGTCCCAATTTCGAGATTCAAAGTTGGCATGAAGAGCACAATGTACATATAAATTTATCATGGGAAAAAGGAAAACACGTAACATAATGTGCAATTAACCGATTAGGCAGCAGTGTCAAGCAATTGAATAAAAATAGTCACAAGAGCCAGATCCTAATCATATACCCCGAGTGGGTACAATTCATTAGCCATCAAGCCAAATGCAAAGTGATGCATGGTTTATCAATGTCATGGGAACCATGTGCATTATTACGAGCCAAAGTAAGTGTTATGAAACACAAACCCAGGTCATTTTGGAATTGAAAACTTGGAACTCACAACCTAATTATCCATTAATACATAGCAAGCAATGGGGGATATGCAAATTACCCTTTCCATTTCATGAATTCATCAAGCTCAAACACCACGCTTTCCCTTCAATTGAACTCCTATCATGACATCTATACACTTATACTAGCAAAATAGAGAGATTTGAATCGAAATTTTAAGAAAACAAACACCTCAAACTCTCCTAGACATTTTATCGAACACTTGGAGTGCAAACTTAGACTTAGTGGAGATGCCATTGTTGCAAAAATATATAAAAGCTAAGCTCCCAAATCACAAACATACTCTACAATGCAACACTCAATCATTAAAATGGAAAAAATAAATCGAGAGAGCCATGATTATTGATACGCTACCCATGACAAAAAGAGAGTGAAGAATGCATACCTTAAGTCCTTGTGAACAAGTGTATTGTGGGATGGAGGTGAAGGAAGACCCTAAAATCTTCTTTTTGTAAACAAAATGAAGGGGGTGATAATGGTAGAAATGGCGAGAATGAATAGTGGAGAAGAGGAAGAAAAATGGGGGCGGTTATACGATTATGTATAAATGCAGCGTATTTTAAAATTTGAAATTTCCGGACTTACGATCATGAATATGTCACTTATGGCGGCCGTGAATATGTCACTTACGGTCGTAAGTTGGCCTCTGAAAAAAATTTGAAAAAGTGAATTACGGCCGTGAACAAAATACCTACGGCCGTAAGTTGGCCTCTGGATAAACTAACTGGAATTGCATTACGGCTGTAAATGAGTAACTTACGGTCGTAACAAGGCCAATGATTTTTTAAAAAAATTTTTTATAGGTGAATGAAATGACTAAATAAAATAAAATTAAATTAACCAAAATGAAAATAAGAAAATAAAGAGTCGAGGGGGGGGGGGTAAAGAAACTCCCCTCTCGGGTTGCCTCCCGAGCAGCGTCGTTGTTTACTGTTGTTGGCTCAATTGAGTCCGTGCGGGACTAGTGCCCCTTGTTGTTGTTTTCCAGTGCAATCACTTCCAAGTTTTCAGTTTGGAATCCCTCATAATACGGCTTGAAACGGTGTCCATTGACCTTGAACTGTTTATTCGTTCTCAAGCTCCTAATTTCGAATGCACCGTGTGGAGATACATTAGTAACAACAAAAGGACCAACCCAACGAGAACGAAGCTTACTGGGTGCAATTTGAGTCGGGATTGAAATAATAGAACTTTCTGGCCCTCACAAAAGCTCTTTCGAGAGATGCGTTGATCATGGAATGCTTTAGTTAGATCTTTATAGATCATTGCATTCTCGTAAGCCTCACGCCGGATTTTGTCCAATTCTTGCAATTGAAGCTTCCTATGATCTCCTACTGCTCCCCAATCCATATTGCATTGCTTGATGGCCCAATATGCTTTATGCTCAAGTTCCACAGGTAGGTGGCATGGCTTTCCAAATACCAATCGGTATGGAGACATACCAATCAGTGTCTTGTAAGCAGTTTGGTAGGCCCATAAAGCGTTATCGAGTCGAATGCTCCAATCCTTCCGGTCCGGTCGAACTGTTTTCTCTAGAATGGACTTCACTTCCCTGTTGGAGATTTCTGCCTGCTCGCTAGTTTGGGGGTGATATGCGGTGGATACCCGGTGCATCACTCCATATTTCTTTAACAAGGCTTCAATGGTTTGGTTGCAAAAATGCATCCCTCTATCATTGATCATTGCTCGGGGTATTCTGAACTTGCTAAAAATGTTAGCTTTCACAAAATATGCAACAACCTTAGCGTCATTAGTACGGGTGGCCTTTCCCTCCATCCATTTTGAAATATAATCAACAGCTAGAAGAATGTAATTACAACCAAACGATGGGGGAAAGGGTCCCATGAAATCAATGTCCCAAACATAAAAAATTTCACATACAATTATGGGGTTTTGAGGCATTTGATCTCGTTGGGATAAATTACTGTTCTTTGGCAATTATCACAGGACTTACAGAACATGTATGCATCCTTGAAAAGGGTCGCCCAAAAGAACCTGCTTTCCAATACCGTTTGTGCTGTCCTTCTAGGTCCAAAATGGCCACCACATGCATATGAATGGCAGAAGGTAAGGATTGATTGGTATTCCGATTCGGGCACGCACCTTCTAATGATTTGGTCGGGGCACCTTTTCCACAGGTATAGGTCATCCCAAATGTAATATTTAGCGTCACTTCTCATCTTATGTTTTTTGGCCTGCGAAAAACCAGTAGGAATTTGTTTAGAAGTCATGTAATTAACCAAATCAGCATACCATGGGGGGTTTGCTTCGATAGCAAATAAACCCTCATCTGGGAAGGTTTCATGCAGAGGTAGGTCGTCTTCGGGCTTCACTACCCTGCTAAGATGGTCGGAAACCACATTTTCGGACCCCGCCTTATCCTTGATCTCCAAGTCAAATTCTTGTAATAGGAGTATCCAGCGGATGATTCTTGGCTTTGCATCCTTCTTTACAAACAAGTGCCTTAATGCTGCATGATCTGTGAAAATAATTACTTTAGAACCCAATAGATAAGGATGAAATTTTTCTAAAGCAAATACCACAGATAGAAATTCCTTTTCAGTGGTGGTATAGTTTGATTGGGCTTGATTCATGGTTCGGGAGGCATAGTAAATCACATGAGCCGCTCTCCCAACCCGTTTCCCTAAGACTGCTCCCACTGCATAGTCACTGGCATCACACATTATTTCGAATGGAAGATCCTAGTTTGGTGGTTGAATGATCGGGGGCGTAGTCAACCGATCCTTCAGTTGGTCAAAGGCCTTTTTGCACAGCTCAGTGAATTCAAATGGTACATCATTTTGCAACAAATTGCATAGTGGTGATGCAATTTTGGAAAAGTCCTTGATAAACCTGCGATAAAAACCTGCATGCTCGATAAAAGATCGTATATCCCGCACATTGGCATGGTAAGGTAATGCAGATATGAGGTCCACCATAGCCTTATCAACTTCTATCACCTTTTCCGACACTACATGACCTAACACAATACCTTTATCTACCATAAAATGGCATTTCGCCCAATTTAGGACTAAGTTAGTGTCAATGCATCGTTTCAAATTTAATGAAAAATTATCCAAGCATGCGTCAAATGAGTCACCCCACACACTAAATTCAATCATGAGCACCTCTATAATTTGTCCTATATATTCAAAAAAAATGCTCATCATACAACGTTGGAATGTTGCGGGAGCATTACACAAGCCGAAGGGCATGCGTCTATATGTAAACGTGCCAAATGGACAAGTAAATGTGGTTTTCTCTTGATCTTCTAGAGTAATGAAAATTTGAAAGTAATGGACAAGTAAATGTGGTTTCGTGTAGTCGATGCATACGCGATATCCAGTTTGGACCATATTCGGTACAAGTTCACCATCCTTGTTTTCCACCACTGTTACTCCCAATTTCTTGGGCACCACTTGTACTGAAATGATCCACTTGCTGTCTGAAATTGGGTAAATCATCCCTTCTCCTAACATTTTTAAAATTTCTTTCTTCACCACGTCCATCATTGCTGGATTTAGCGTCCGCTGGGCTTGTCTTGATGGTTGAGCTCCTTCCTCAAGCAATATTCGATGCATGCAGATTGACGGGCTGATTTCCTTAATATCCGCGATGGTCCAACCAATCGCCTCCTTGTGCTTCCGAAGAACCTGAACCTGTTTATCTTCTTCCACCTTGGTGAGATTGGATGAAACAATTACGGGAAGCATTTCTCCATCACCAAGAAATACATATTTCAAATGGGCAGAGACTTCATTTCCACCACTGGGGCCTGCAAAATAGAAGGTAGCAATTTGTTAGGATAGTCCGTTAGCTGAATTGTCTTGACAGCATACCTGCGTGGTGCGGGTCCCAGTGAATTCAGTGCAACAATTCTATCTTTTAATTCCTTGCTCATGCCCAATTCGTTGTCATCATCTTGCCTTAACGACTCCACAATAGCTGTTTCTAGCTCATCCCTGCAATTTAACTCAAAGACTTTCTGCACTGCAGGAGTAATGACATTAACAAAGTAGGCAGCACACATATCATTTGGATGCTTCATTGCATCGTAAATATTAAATTGCACCACCTCCCCATTGAATTCCATGGTCAACACCCCTTTTCTGACATCAATTATGGTTTGGGACGTCCACAAAAATGGTCTTCCTAACAATATAAGGGTAGAATTAGGGGAGTGATCATCATTCATATCTAGCACGTAAAAGTCCGCCGGAAACACCAACCCTCCTACTTGCACTAACACATCCTGAAATACCCCGTCTGGATATGCATTGGAACGATCGCTAGTTGGATGATAACATTTGTTTTAGTCATTTTGGTAAGGTTTAATGCAGTGTAAGTAGATCTAGGCATTACATTAATGGATGCTCCTAAGTCTATCAGTGCGTGATCTACCTTGGTGTTACCTATTTGACATGGCCCAGTAAACATACCTGGATCCTTACACTTAGGAGGCAATTTCCTTTGAAACAGGGCTGAAACGCTTTCCCCCATTCTTACCTTCTCGTTCCCCCTTCTCGTTCCCCACCAGTTTTCGTTTGTTAGTGTATAGATGCTTTAAAAACTTTGCATACCAGGGCACTTGCTTGATGGCATCCAATAGCGGAATATTGATTTCAACCTTCCTAAACAATTCCAAAATCTCCTTTTCTTTGCCTTCCTTGGTTGCCCTTGCTAACCTGCTAGGGAAAGGTGGAGGTGTTAGTTTAACATTTAAATGGGAGTCAGTTTTTACCTAAGAGTTTTGCGAAATGTCGTTTCTCTTCCCGACTCCTTCCTTTTCATCTTCCTCCCTTTCAGGTGCAACCGGTTCCATTCGCGGACCCTCAACTTCCTTTCCACTCCGGAGAGTTATGGCGCTCACATTTTTGGGATTCACCTCGGGCTGCGATGGTAACTTCCCTCCAGATTGCGCCTCCAATCTATTTATGGCAGTGGCCATTTGGCTTTTTTGATTTTCCAGGTTTTGAATGCTGGATTTGGCATCCTGTTGGAATTGCATTATGTTAGTTGCCAATATTTTTACCATATCTTCGAGAGACATACCTGAATTTTGAGGTTTTTGTTGATATTGCCCCTGTGGTTGGAAAGTCCCTTGCTGCTTGTAACACCCCAAGTTTCAAAACCTAAAACCTAGGCATGTTAACTTCCATTCACATTAATTGCGGAATTAAATCGTTTACAAGACAAGAATGTTCATTTATCTATTATAAAATTTTAGCGAAATTTCGACAGAGTCTCCTCTATAAATTGGACATAGCCAACCTGTAGAGGAGCATCAAAAAAACCATTTTAAAAATTTAAAAGCATCAATCACATTCATTATCGCCAAAACCAATTCATTCATTCCCCAAACTCCTCAAGCATAAGATTTCCCAAAAATCAACAGACATTGACAATTGCAATAAGAGGTAATTTAACCCCTAATACGTTACCCATACGTAATCAAGACTAACGTCAACCAAAAACATTATCAATAACAATAAATGAAGGAATAAATGTAATGATAACTTGAATAAATTTAACTTTATTAATTAAGGCAACAGCAGGTACTGTCTGAGTCAGTCGCCGAGTGCTCCCCTCTGATCATCTAACTTTCATCACCTGAAATGTTGGGAATGGATTGGGGTGAGCTAAAGCTCAGTAAGTAAACTTTATGCATGAATGCATGCTTATGACATGAAATGCTTTAAACTTTGAAATATGTATCCCCATTCACTTTAACCTTTCAAAACTTTCAACATTTCGAACTTTCACTTAACATTTCAAAACTTTCACTTTACATTTCCATCGTGAGCTCACTTGATGTAACTTCTAGTCAATCAGAATACAGTGGGAAATTACTTATTTGGAACCAGATTAACATGCGCATTTCCACCGCAAAGCGGTTTAACATTCACTTTCCCACCGCGAAGCGGTGTAACATTCACTTTCCCACCGCAAAGCGGTGTAACATTCACTTTCCCACCGCAAAGCGGTTCATTACATTCGGGTACGCCGGTCCCCCGCGCCCCATTTCCCACTCGCATCTTTCATGAACTAGAAGCACACCCATTCATTCTTTAAAACTTGGGATACATAACTTTTGAACAAACTTGCACTTCGACACATTTCTTTCATTTAAAACATTTGACTTCCAAATTTCGATGTCAATGCATGCTTGATGATGCAATGACATGATAATGTGCATGCTTAAACATTCTTCTCAATAACATATGCTTTCATAATGTAAATGCAATTCATCAAAGCAAGTAAGTTGCACGACAGTCATTTACACATAACTTTCACATTTACATTCAACTTCTATGAAAATAGGGGGAAGTTTACTTACTTGACGTCCTTAGCATTTACCGTTATCTGGATTTGCAAGTGGAGGAACATCGGCTGCCCGTGACGTCAATGTACCAAAATATCCTAATTGTTCACATTCAGCAATAAATATGACTCTTAGTTCACAAACACATTTGAAATTCTTTTTAATGCTAACCAATCCCAAACATACCATATTCAAAACGAACAATAAAATTTCACTGAACCTTAAAAAGTCACCTTATCCTTTTTAATAATAACAAAACGCCCAATCGAGATCAAAATCTCAAATTAACCTAAGTGTGACCTTAGGATATGACCAAACACATAAAACTCATATTCAAGACAAGGAATGAAATCTCAATGCACATTAGAAGGTCTTCTCATCTTTTAAATTCAAACTCAAACTCAAAATTCCATAACTTTACAAAATTACTTAATCGTGATTCTAACAAGTTCACAAATCTAAAAATAACTAATTATTACAAACTTTACCACAAGGTCGTTAACTAAACTTCAAATTTTCACAGCTTTAACGTTATACAATTACAATTAAAATTTCAATAATTCATCAAGGTTCTAAACCAAATTCTCAATTTAGTTATAAATTCAATGTAGCGACCAAGAATTTTTACGCGATTAATAATTATTTTAATAGAAAATCGTGTCGCTACTATTTCACCCATTTTTATTAAGTTAACGCCACGACGTATTCGTATAGCCAAATCAAGAAATAATCGAGATCGTTCGATTTTAAATTAAATTCCGAATTTCTAAAAATATTTCCATTCTCTTGATTTAAAGTATATTAAGTCCAAGTACTTAATTCAATGTTATCCCAATATTTATTTATAAAAAAAATTATTTTTATTATTGAAATTAAGAAAATATATGCAAGCATGAGAGGTTCCATTATATATAATAATTATGAGAATCTTAATTTAATAAATATGGAAAAGTATATGAATGGTTGATAGACTCCATTATATGTAATCATGAAGAGCATAATATTTGTATAAATATGGAAAAGTATATGAATGAATTATATACTCCATTATATATAAACATGAAGAGCATAATATTTGTATAAATATGGAAAAGTATATGAATGATTGATAAGACTCCATTATATGTAATCATGAAGAGCATAATATTTGTATAAATATGGAAAAGTATATGAATGATTTATATATTCCATTATATGTAATCATGAAGAGCATAATATTTGTATAAATATGGAAAAGTATATGAATGATTTATATACTCCATTATATATAATCATGAAGAGCATAACAATTGTATAAATATGGAAAAGTATATGAATGATTGATAGACTCCATTATATATAATCATGAAGAGCATATTATTTGTATAAATATGGAAAAGTATATGAATGGTGCTTTACTTTAAGAAAATGATGTGTTAAAATTAATAGAATTGAATGATTATGTTTACAATATGTCAACTTTATACATCTATTTAAACCCATCTCTTTTACACACAACTCTACACATATACACTTATTTCCAATCTCTTGACAAAATCCACAAGTAAGAGAAATTCAAGGTGGTCAAGAAAGTTTTGGTCCATTTACTACTACACTTCATTTTAATCTTTTAAAAAGTAAGTATATCTTATGTTTTTATGAAAAGTAAGTATGTTTTTATGAAAGGTAAATACACCTTATGTTTTTATGAAAAGTAAGTATGTTTTTATGACAAGTAAGTATATCTTATGTTTTTATGAAAAGTAAGTATGTTTTTATGAAAGGTAAATACACCTTATGTTTTTATGAAAAGTAAGTATGTTTTTATGACAAGTAAGTATATCTTATGTTTTTATGAAAATTAAGTATGTTGTTATGAAATGTAAATATACTTTAAGTTTTTATGAAAAGTAAGTATGTTTTTATGAAAGGTATTACCTTATATTTTTAAGAAAAGTAAGTATGTTTTTATGAAAAGTAAAATACCTTATATTTTTAAGAAAAGTAAGTATGTTTTTATGAAAATTAGATATACCTTATGTTTTTACGAAAATGTTTGGATCATTGCTATGAAATCAATCTCACAAGATTGCTATTGGTCCCATATGATATGTTTATGATTATGCTAAGGGGACCGGAGTTTAGTAGCGCTACACATAAGAATTCTTGCCATTTAAGTTCGGTAAAATTCTTGTGTCTCCCTATGTTTATGAGTATTTCGATCCTATCCTATGTTATGATGAAAATGATCCATATGCTTTCAAAAGAAAATTTATGCTTGGTATACTTACTGGGATTTTATAAATCTCACTCCACGATATTTACCATTTTCAGATAATTGAAGGTTCGAGGCGGTCAACATGGAAGTGGCAAAAGTGGTTAAGATTGATGAGATAATTATGTTGAACTTTATGTAAGAAAATTATGTTCTATTTTTATTCACAAATAAAATTATGGGATTCTAATTATTCTTTTGAATAATTTTACATTACTATTTAAGTCTCGATAATATGATATGAGTCACTTTTAGTGGCACTCGAATGGTCGAGAATTCGGGTCGTCACAGTTGGTATCAGAGCAAAGAGTTTTAAAAACGATTCTGTAGATTTTTGAAATTTTATTTCTTTAAAAAAAAAAAAAAAAAAAAAATCACTATTCACGTGAACAGTAAAACGACATGCTATTCATGATGAACAGTGAACGAAATCACTATTCATTATAAAAAAAAAATTGAATTTTCACATGTCAAGTATGGTTATGATTTTGAAAAGCATGATGAAATTTGATGTGCGAATTTCAAGGACAAAATTCATTTTAAGTAAGGGAGTTTGTAATGTCCTGAAAATTTTATGGAATATAATTAGTTAGTGATATGATGTTTATATTGATGTCTTTGATAAATTTCTAGAAGTTCGGGGACTAAAGGAAAAATAAGATTTGACGATAAATTTTATTTGGGTTAAGTTATTAATTATTGATGGGGAGATAATTACTATATCGATATTGGATTTGTTTTGAAGACTGTGATTAATTAGGAATTATGATTCAAGAAAATGTTGATTTGGATACAACCACATTAAATTATTGTTGATTAAAGGAAAATAAGATTATATGAAATATTTTAACTCATCACTCTACTATGTCACTCTCCACGTATTGACTCCTCGAACCAGGTATGTTATATGCTTTGCAAGTCATTTACGATTTTATTAAGACATGTTAAGTATGAAATCTTCATATGTTATGAATCTTTATGTGTTACACATAATATACATGTCAAGTATGATATAAATTGATAGAAGACTCAATTTTTTTATTCTTTTCAATGTAGAATCATGAGACAGAGAGAATATTTATATGAATTTTGGTGCATATTAAGCTTAGTAAGATTGACTCAATTAGAAATTAAGTTGGGTTGTAACTTTTGCCCAAAATATATGGAATAATATATTAAACAAACAAAATTGATAATGAATTCGTACAATAATTTATCCCTTTATCACTACCTTTGTGTAAAAACAAGGGAAAAACTGTGGATGGTTATTAGTACTTCCTCTTCAAGTTTCAATTTTCGGTTCAATAATTTATCCCTTTATCACTACCTTTACTTAAAAGCAAGGAAAAACTGTGGATGATTATTGGTACCACTCTTCAAGTTTCAATTCTGAAAAAAAAAAAAAAAAAAAAAATTCAGAAAGAAAAGAAAGAAAGAGAACGGGTGTTGAGCATAATGGGAATAATATGACTTAAGAATGATTTTCAAAATAATTGTTGTCCTCGAGTTTAGAAATGATAAACCTTAAATGGACTTTGCATAATTGATTTTAGACATGGCATTAAGTATGAGAAGTCAACAGAAATGATTAGAAATATGTTCAGATTATCTATCATTTAGATTTAATGAGAAATAGCGAGCCAATTTTATGAATTTTTATGAGATGTTAAGATTATAAGTGATATGATTTTAATGAGACTTTTATGAGAAGCATTATGAAGTTAGAGATTTAAAGATTTGGTTATTGGGAATTAAGTAATGGATATTATGTTGAGTAAGTGAATTATGCCTCTATATTGAAGAGAAATTTATTATGAACTTTGGCCTTGTGATTAAATTTTGGGAATATGATTTATGACTTATAAATATAAGTATGAGTAATCTTTTGAGCCAATTAAGGTGTTGAAGGAAGTGATATTGTGATATTGACGACTATGATTTGAAATTTCTATGTTGAGGAATTATGAATTGATTTTCTGGAATATTTTTTTATGATATTGAAGTTTGATGAAATTGTGGTCAATTTTTAGATCGTTGTGATCAAATGTGGAATTATTTATTATTGTGAGTTATGAAGTATGCTTACGGTTTGAATAAGTCCAAATTTCAAAGGAAACTCTGCTTAGAATTTTATCGTTTGGAATTAAGAGCATAGTATGGTATGCAATCACTAAGAGAATTGAGGTTAGACATGCAAATTCATTTACATCACAAACAAGATTTAGTAGATGATAACAGAGATATTTATTATTTTCTCGTAAGGAGAACACACAAGAGTCACATTGGAAAGAAATACATGAAACACGCAAAATCAAAAGAAAGCAACATGGGAAATTCCTCAAATTGAGAGATGTGTTTCCGGAGTAGCCGTATCCTACCACCTCTGACCTTTTGAGGAAATAAAGAAACCTTCAAAGAGGTGTGTTTCGAGAGTAAGAATACTCCGTAATCTACCACCTGGAACCTTTGAGGTACACACAAGATTTAAACATTAAGGAAATCCTAGGAAATTAGAGGGGTGTCTCGAGAGTAAGAATACTCCGTACTCTACCCCCACCTATTCTAAGATTCATAAAGTTAAGTTTACATTAACCGGACTCCATTTTCGCTTGATTCCCCTTCCTTGCGACCAATCTATCTTAACCCCTGCTGGATCTTGTATTGAGATATATGACTGCAGCTTATCCAGTAGTTCATCAATAGTAGGAGCAGAAATAAGAAGCCTTCTGGAAAATGGAGAGATGAATCCCTGTTCCACAGCATAATCAAGAAAGGTTAACAAACCATCAAAGAAATTGTTAACATTCAGAAGCCCAATAGGCTTAGTATGGAGATCTAGTTGAGCCCACGAGGTAATGTTAAAGATTTCTTCTAAGGTACCAAAACCTCCGGGCAGGGCTATAAAGGCATCAGAACCATATAGCATACAAGTTATGCGTTCATGGATGGATAAGGTTTGAACTTCATGCCCTCGTGTTTTGCCTGCAACATCTACCAAAGGGACAGGTATGACACCGATTACTTTTGATTTCTCTGCAAGAGAAGATTGGGAAACACAACCCATTAGACCACTGCTACCACCCCCATACACAAGAGTGATACCTTTTTCCCCCAGTTTCTTTCCAAGATCTACGACCGCTTCTAGATAACTGAAGCCTTTCCCCACTTTTGATCCACAAAATACACAAATAGTTTTGATCTGTCGAAGTTTTGGTGCTTCCATCTTTGATAGTATAGAAGAGAAAACTTACGAAGAAGATGTGATTTTGGGATGCCTGAACTATGAAATATGTTTGGCTATTTAAAGCCGAAAAAATTTACTGTTTTTGATTGATTATGAAAAAGTAAAGATTTACTTTTGACAAAATCGGCCAACTTTTGACTGTTTTACCAAAGATATCACCTTTCGGTGATTTATTTCCAGCTTTATCAAAACTCGAGAAAGGAAAATATATTTTATTTCCAAAACGCGTGAAAGAAAACAGCAAAATATTTTAAATGTGTATCAAGAGATTTACCTTATATCATTGTTGAACTGCCAGAAGCCTCATTTTGTAAAACAGACTGGCAAACAGGATCTTTTGCTATTATATTTTGGAGACTATAACGATTTTTGTCGTCGTTAAACTGAGCGTATAAGGAGAGAAGTTCACGTTGCACATAACCACTTGGGTGCGTCTCAAGAGTCAGTCGAATATCATCCAAAGACTCCTTACTCAGTCCACCCTTTATGAATTTGATTTTATCATCCCGATTAGTAGAAGAATATCCTACTGTTTTGCAACGAGTATCACAGTTCCAACGAGCACATTTGTAGCAACCATTCAGCCTTTTTGCTCTTCGTTTCTTTGCGAAGGTGCTTTTGCCTAAACCAGGCATGTACTTTGGAAATGTCATAGGTAATTCACCAGATAGTCGAACCTTTGCTTCGATCAACCAGCGAACATCTTCTGAAACACCATGAGCCATCAGCAACCTCAATCTTTCGAGTCTTATTCGATAAATTTTCCTCAGATCATTCATTGGAAGACTGGAATAATACTTGCGAATGTTTGTAAGAATGATATCCATGTTTTTGATGGATCTAACCTCTTCCCAGCATGAACTATTTAAAAGCATTAAGGATCGGAGGGAATCCGCGTGATATTGATTCCAGCAAGAAAGCGCGGAATAGAATAATGGAAAAGAGGGAACAAGAGTTATGCGCCGTTTACTTTCTTGATAAAAGGAAGATTTGATGATGACGGGATTTGAGATATGGAATATTTTCTTGGATTTTGGGTACTGATATTTTGATATAATAATCAAGGTATAGAAATAATATGGGGATACGTGAAAGTGAAATAAGGACTGTATTGAATCAGGATTAATAAGTTTGTGCAAGTGAAAGGAATACCTTACGGGAAATGTTATGATATTTGAGTTAAGAATTTTAATTATTTGGGAGATATTTGTTTATTGAATTTTGCAGAAATTTTGGGTTACAAATATTGGAAAGATAAACTGATGATTATGTTGATATGTGAATAACATGTTTGGGTATATTACATAGAGAATATTCAGGTAATCGTTTTAATTATTTTGGGATATTTGGTGATAAGAAGAAATGACAAATTATTATGGTATGATATGTTAGTAAAGATTTATTGAAATTTTAGAGATATTAATACGAATATTTGAGGTCACATGATACGATGATAAATGACAAGTTACATGAATACTACAAGATATGATGAAATATCACATACGATTGGGAATTTTCATTTTGATTCAGAAGAATTTATGAGTAGACATATGTCTATTATTGATAGAAAAGTCCATGTCTTAAGAAAACAAATTGATGCATTTAGTCAAAGTTCAGTGGGTTAAATATGGTTGGGTTAAATATGGTAGCGATGATGCTACATAAGAAGAAGAAGAAGAGATTCTGATTAAGTGTTCAGAAATCATAAGATCAAGTAAGATTAATTTCGAGGACGAAATTATTTTAAGGGGGTAAGTTTGTAGCGACCAAGAATTTTTACGCGATTAATAATTATTTTAATAGAAAATCGTGTCGCTACTATTTCACCCATTTTTATTAAGTTAACGCCACGACGTATTCGTATAGCCAAATCAAGAAATAATCGAGATCGTTCGATTTTAAATTAAATTCCGAATTTCTAAAAATATTTCCATTCTCTTGATTTAAAGTATATTAAGTCCAAGTACTTAATTCAATGTTATCCCAATATTTATTTATAAAAAAAATTATTTTTATTATTGAAATTAAGAAAATATATGCAAGCATGAGAGGTTCCATTATATATAATAATTATGAGAATCTTAATTTAATAAATATGGAAAAGTATATGAATGGTTGATAGACTCCATTATATGTAATCATGAAGAGCATAATATTTGTATAAATATGGAAAAGTATATGAATGAATTATATACTCCATTATATATAAACATGAAGAGCATAATATTTGTATAAATATGGAAAAGTATATGAATGATTGATAAGACTCCATTATATGTAATCATGAAGAGCATAATATTTGTATAAATATGGAAAAGTATATGAATGATTTATATATTCCATTATATGTAATCATGAAGAGCATAATATTTGTATAAATATGGAAAAGTATATGAATGATTTATATACTCCATTATATATAATCATGAAGAGCATAACAATTGTATAAATATGGAAAAGTATATGAATGATTGATAGACTCCATTATATATAATCATGAAGAGCATATTATTTGTATAAATATGGAAAAGTATATGAATGGTGCTTTACTTTAAGAAAATGATGTGTTAAAATTAATAGAATTGAATGATTATGTTTACAATATGTCAACTTTATACATCTATTTAAACCCATCTCTTTTACACACAACTCTACACATATACACTTATTTCCAATCTCTTGACAAAATCCACAAGTAAGAGAAATTCAAGGTGGTCAAGAAAGTTTTGGTCCATTTACTACTACACTTCATTTTAATCTTTTAAAAAGTAAGTATATCTTATGTTTTTATGAAAAGTAAGTATGTTTTTATGAAAGGTAAATACACCTTATGTTTTTATGAAAAGTAAGTATGTTTTTATGACAAGTAAGTATATCTTATGTTTTTATGAAAAGTAAGTATGTTTTTATGAAAGGTAAATACACCTTATGTTTTTATGAAAAGTAAGTATGTTTTTATGACAAGTAAGTATATCTTATGTTTTTATGAAAATTAAGTATGTTGTTATGAAATGTAAATATACTTTAAGTTTTTATGAAAAGTAAGTATGTTTTTATGAAAGGTATTACCTTATATTTTTAAGAAAAGTAAGTATGTTTTTATGAAAAGTAAAATACCTTATATTTTTAAGAAAAGTAAGTATGTTTTTATGAAAATTAGATATACCTTATGTTTTTACGAAAATGTTTGGATCATTGCTATGAAATCAATCTCACAAGATTGCTATTGGTCCCATATGATATGTTTATGATTATGCTAAGGGGACCGGAGTTTAGTAGCGCTACACATAAGAATTCTTGCCATTTAAGTTCGGTAAAATTCTTGTGTCTCCCTATGTTTATGAGTATTTCGATCCTATCCTATGTTATGATGAAAATGATCCATATGCTTTCAAAAGAAAATTTATGCTTGGTATACTTACTGGGATTTTATAAATCTCACTCCACGATATTTACCATTTTCAGATAATTGAAGGTTCGAGGCGGTCAACATGGAAGTGGCAAAAGTGGTTAAGATTGATGAGATAATTATGTTGAACTTTATGTAAGAAAATTATGTTCTATTTTTATTCACAAATAAAATTATGGGATTCTAATTATTCTTTTGAATAATTTTACATTACTATTTAAGTCTCGATAATATGATATGAGTCACTTTTAGTGGCACTCGAATGGTCGAGAATTCGGGTCGTCACAGTTGGTATCAGAGCAAAGAGTTTTAAAAACGATTCTGTAGATTTTTGAAATTTTATTTCTTTAAAAAAAAAAAAAAAAAAAATCACTATTCACGTGAACAGTAAAACGACATGCTATTCATGATGAACAGTGAACGAAATCACTATTCATTATAAAAAAAAAATTGAATTTTCACATGTCAAGTATGGTTATGATTTTGAAAAGCATGATGAAATTTGATGTGCGAATTTCAAGGACAAAATTCATTTTAAGTAAGGGAGTTTGTAATGTCCTGAAAATTTTATGGAATATAATTAGTTAGTGATATGATGTTTATATTGATGTCTTTGATAAATTTCTAGAAGTTCGGGGACTAAAGGAAAAATAAGATTTGACGATAAATTTTATTTGGGTTAAGTTATTAATTATTGATGGGGAGATAATTACTATATCGATATTGGATTTGTTTTGAAGACTGTGATTAATTAGGAATTATGATTCAAGAAAATGTTGATTTGGATACAACCACATTAAATTATTGTTGATTAAAGGAAAATAAGATTATATGAAATATTTTAACTCATCACTCTACTATGTCACTCTCCACGTATTGACTCCTCGAACCAGGTATGTTATATGCTTTGCAAGTCATTTACGATTTTATTAAGACATGTTAAGTATGAAATCTTCATATGTTATGAATCTTTATGTGTTACACATAATATACATGTCAAGTATGATATAAATTGATAGAAGACTCAATTTTTTTATTCTTTTCAATGTAGAATCATGAGACAGAGAGAATATTTATATGAATTTTGGTGCATATTAAGCTTAGTAAGATTGACTCAATTAGAAATTAAGTTGGGTTGTAACTTTTGCCCAAAATATATGGAATAATATATTAAACAAACAAAATTGATAATGAATTCGTACAATAATTTATCCCTTTATCACTACCTTTGTGTAAAAACAAGGGAAAAACTGTGGATGGTTATTAGTACTTCCTCTTCAAGTTTCAATTTTCGGTTCAATAATTTATCCCTTTATCACTACCTTTACTTAAAAGCAAGGAAAAACTGTGGATGATTATTGGTACCACTCTTCAAGTTTCAATTCTGAAAAAAAAAAAAAAAAAAAAAATTCAGAAAGAAAAGAAAGAAAGAGAACGGGTGTTGAGCATAATGGGAATAATATGACTTAAGAATGATTTTCAAAATAATTGTTGTCCTCGAGTTTAGAAATGATAAACCTTAAATGGACTTTGCATAATTGATTTTAGACATGGCATTAAGTATGAGAAGTCAACAGAAATGATTAGAAATATGTTCAGATTATCTATCATTTAGATTTAATGAGAAATAGCGAGCCAATTTTATGAATTTTTATGAGATGTTAAGATTATAAGTGATATGATTTTAATGAGACTTTTATGAGAAGCATTATGAAGTTAGAGATTTAAAGATTTGGTTATTGGGAATTAAGTAATGGATATTATGTTGAGTAAGTGAATTATGCCTCTATATTGAAGAGAAATTTATTATGAACTTTGGCCTTGTGATTAAATTTTGGGAATATGATTTATGACTTATAAATATAAGTATGAGTAATCTTTTGAGCCAATTAAGGTGTTGAAGGAAGTGATATTGTGATATTGACGACTATGATTTGAAATTTCTATGTTGAGGAATTATGAATTGATTTTCTGGAATATTTTTTTATGATATTGAAGTTTGATGAAATTGTGGTCAATTTTTAGATCGTTGTGATCAAATGTGGAATTATTTATTATTGTGAGTTATGAAGTATGCTTACGGTTTGAATAAGTCCAAATTTCAAAGGAAACTCTGCTTAGAATTTTATCGTTTGGAATTAAGAGCATAGTATGGTATGCAATCACTAAGAGAATTGAGGTTAGACATGCAAATTCATTTACATCACAAACAAGATTTAGTAGATGATAACAGAGATATTTATTATTTTCTCGTAAGGAGAACACACAAGAGTCACATTGGAAAGAAATACATGAAACACGCAAAATCAAAAGAAAGCAACATGGGAAATTCCTCAAATTGAGAGATGTGTTTCCGGAGTAGCCGTATCCTACCACCTCTGACCTTTTGAGGAAATAAAGAAACCTTCAAAGAGGTGTGTTTCGAGAGTAAGAATACTCCGTAATCTACCACCTGGAACCTTTGAGGTACACACAAGATTTAAACATTAAGGAAATCCTAGGAAATTAGAGGGGTGTCTCGAGAGTAAGAATACTCCGTACTCTACCCCCACCTATTCTAAGATTCATAAAGTTAAGTTTACATTAACCGGACTCCATTTTCGCTTGATTCCCCTTCCTTGCGACCAATCTATCTTAACCCCTGCTGGATCTTGTATTGAGATATATGACTGCAGCTTATCCAGTAGTTCATCAATAGTAGGAGCAGAAATAAGAAGCCTTCTGGAAAATGGAGAGATGAATCCCTGTTCCACAGCATAATCAAGAAAGGTTAACAAACCATCAAAGAAATTGTTAACATTCAGAAGCCCAATAGGCTTAGTATGGAGATCTAGTTGAGCCCACGAGGTAATGTTAAAGATTTCTTCTAAGGTACCAAAACCTCCGGGCAGGGCTATAAAGGCATCAGAACCATATAGCATACAAGTTATGCGTTCATGGATGGATAAGGTTTGAACTTCATGCCCTCGTGTTTTGCCTGCAACATCTACCAAAGGGACAGGTATGACACCGATTACTTTTGATTTCTCTGCAAGAGAAGATTGGGAAACACAACCCATTAGACCACTGCTACCACCCCCATACACAAGAGTGATACCTTTTTCCCCCAGTTTCTTTCCAAGATCTACGACCGCTTCTAGATAACTGAAGCCTTTCCCCACTTTTGATCCACAAAATACACAAATAGTTTTGATCTGTCGAAGTTTTGGTGCTTCCATCTTTGATAGTATAGAAGAGAAAACTTACGAAGAAGATGTGATTTTGGGATGCCTGAACTATGAAATATGTTTGGCTATTTAAAGCCGAAAAAATTTACTTTTTTTGATTGATTATGAAAAAGTAAAGATTTACTTTTGACAAAATCGGCCAACTTTTGACTGTTTTACCAAAGATATCACCTTTCGGTGATTTATTTCCAGCTTTATCAAAACTCGAGAAAGGAAAATATATTTTATTTCCAAAACGCGTGAAAGAAAACAGCAAAATATTTTAAATGTGTATCAAGAGATTTACCTTATATCATTGTTGAACTGCCAGAAGCCTCATTTTGTAAAACAGACTGGCAAACAGGATCTTTTGCTATTATATTTTGGAGACTATAACGATTTTTGTCGTCGTTAAACTGAGCGTATAAGGAGAGAAGTTCACGTTGCACATAACCACTTGGGTGCGTCTCAAGAGTCAGTCGAATATCATCCAAAGACTCCTTACTCAGTCCACCCTTTATGAATTTGATTTTATCATCCCGATTAGTAGAAGAATATCCTACTGTTTTGCAACGAGTATCACAGTTCCAACGAGCACATTTGTAGCAACCATTCAGCCTTTTTGCTCTTCGTTTCTTTGCGAAGGTGCTTTTGCCTAAACCAGGCATGTACTTTGGAAATGTCATAGGTAATTCACCAGATAGTCGAACCTTTGCTTCGATCAACCAGCGAACATCTTCTGAAACACCATGAGCCATCAGCAACCTCAATCTTTCGAGTCTTATTCGATAAATTTTCCTCAGATCATTCATTGGAAGACTGGAATAATACTTGCGAATGTTTGTAAGAATGATATCCATGTTTTTGATGGATCTAACCTCTTCCCAGCATGAACTATTTAAAAGCATTAAGGATCGGAGGGAATCCGCGTGATATTGATTCCAGCAAGAAAGCGCGGAATAGAATAATGGAAAAGAGGGAACAAGAGTTATGCGCCGTTTACTTTCTTGATAAAAGGAAGATTTGATGATGACGGGATTTGAGATATGGAATATTTTCTTGGATTTTGGGTACTGATATTTTGATATAATAATCAAGGTATAGAAATAATATGGGGATACGTGAAAGTGAAATAAGGACTGTATTGAATCAGGATTAATAAGTTTGTGCAAGTGAAAGGAATACCTTACGGGAAATGTTATGATATTTGAGTTAAGAATTTTAATTATTTGGGAGATATTTGTTTATTGAATTTTGCAGAAATTTTGGGTTACAAATATTGGAAAGATAAACTGATGATTATGTTGATATGTGAATAACATGTTTGGGTATATTACATAGAGAATATTCAGGTAATCGTTTTAATTATTTTGGGATATTTGGTGATAAGAAGAAATGACAAATTATTATGGTATGATATGTTAGTAAAGATTTATTGAAATTTTAGAGATATTAATACGAATATTTGAGGTCACATGATACGATGATAAATGACAAGTTACATGAATACTACAAGATATGATGAAATATCACATACGATTGGGAATTTTCATTTTGATTCAGAAGAATTTATGAGTAGACATATGTCTATTATTGATAGAAAAGTCCATGTCTTAAGAAAACAAATTGATGCATTTAGTCAAAGTTCAGTGGGTTAAATATGGTTGGGTTAAATATGGTAGCGATGATGCTACATAAGAAGAAGAAGAAGAGATTCTGATTAAGTGTTCAGAAATCATAAGATCAAGTAAGATTAATTTCGAGGACGAAATTATTTTAAGGGGGTAAGTTTGTAGCGACCAAGAATTTTTACGCGATTAATAATTATTTTAATAGAAAATCGTGTCGCTACTATTTCACCCATTTTTATTAAGTTAACGCCACGACGTATTCGTATAGCCAAATCAAGAAATAATCGAGATCGTTCGATTTTAAATTAAATTCCGAATTTCTAAAAATATTTCCATTCTCTTGATTTAAAGTATATTAAGTCCAAGTACTTAATTCAATGTTATCCCAATATTTATTTATAAAAAAAATTATTTTTATTATTGAAATTAAGAAAATATATGCAAGCATGAGAGGTTCCATTATATATAATAATTATGAGAATCTTAATTTAATAAATATGGAAAAGTATATGAATGGTTGATAGACTCCATTATATGTAATCATGAAGAGCATAATATTTGTATAAATATGGAAAAGTATATGAATGAATTATATACTCCATTATATATAAACATGAAGAGCATAATATTTGTATAAATATGGAAAAGTATATGAATGATTGATAAGACTCCATTATATGTAATCATGAAGAGCATAATATTTGTATAAATATGGAAAAGTATATGAATGATTTATATATTCCATTATATGTAATCATGAAGAGCATAATATTTGTATAAATATGGAAAAGTATATGAATGATTTATATACTCCATTATATATAATCATGAAGAGCATAATAATTGTATAAATATGGAAAAGTATATGAATGATTGATAGACTCCATTATATATAATCATGAAGAGCATATTATTTGTATAAATATGGAAAAGTATATGAATGGTGCTTTACTTTAAGAAAATGATGTGTTAAAATTAATAGAATTGAATGATTATGTTTACAATATGCCAACTTTATACATCTATTTAAACCCATCTCTTTTACACACAACTCTACACATATACACTTATTTCCAATCTCTTGACAAAATCCACAAGTAAGAGAAATTCAAGGTGGTCAAGAAAGTTTTGGTCCATTTACTACTACACTTCATTTTAATCTTTTAAAAAGTAAGTATATCTTATGTTTTTATGAAAAGTAAGTATGTTTTTATGAAAGGTAAATACACCTTATGTTTTTATGAAAAGTAAGTATGTTTTTATGACAAGTAAGTATATCTTATGTTTTTATGAAAATTAAGTATGTTGTTATGAAATGTAAATATACTTTAAGTTTTTATGAAAAGTAAGTATGTTTTTATGAAAGGTATTACCTTATATTTTTAAGAAAAGTAAGTATGTTTTTATGAAAAGTAAAATACCTTATATTTTTAAGAAAAGTAAGTATGTTTTTATGAAAATTAGATATACCTTATGTTTTTACGAAAATGTTTGGATCATTGCTATGAAATCAATCTCACAAGATTGCTATTGGTCCCATATGATATGTTTATGATTATGCTAAGGGGACCGGAGTTTAGTAGCGCTACACATAAGAATTCTTGCCATTTAAGTTCGGTAAAATTCTTGTGTCTCCCTATGTTTATGAGTATTTCGATCCTATCCTATGTTATGATGAAAATGATCCATATGCTTTCAAAAGAAAATTTATGCTTGGTATACTTACTGGGATTTTATAAATCTCACTCCACGATATTTACCATTTTCAGATAATTGAAGGTTCGAGGCGGTCAACATGGAAGTGGCAAAAGTGGTTAAGATTGATGAGATAATTATGTTGAACTTTATGTAAGAAAATTATGTTCTATTTTTATTCACAAATAAAATTATGGGATTCTAATTATTCTTTTGAATAATTTTACATTACTATTTAAGTCTCGATAATATGATATGAGTCACTTTTAGTGGCACTCGAATGGTCGAGAATTCGGGTCGTCACATTCAACAAAACTAATTAATTCAATGAATCCGTAAAATCTGAAATTATACAGTATGACATTACATATCTCAAATTTTCAAATAAAAATTCAAGATTAAAAAAAATCTAATTAAGCCCCAAATCTGAATTTGGTTTTCAACCTAAAATCAAACTTAAACAATTAAGAAATAATTAAATTCTTACATTTCAAAATTCGAAATTTAGATTCAGATTTACACTTCCCCAAAATCTGAAAATCACATTCACGTAGTTTACATATACATATACATCAATATATACATATACACAATTACATATATACATATATGAACATTACCCAAATATTCCAATTTTACAGTATAATTCAAAATCTACTAACTTAAATCCTAAATTGGCTTGTAGGATCATGAAAAATATACAAACATACAATGTAGATACACGCACAAAATTCAGAAATTACAAATCACTTTCGAAGTCAGGACCCGTGAATGTGCGTGTGTGTCCGTGAGTGGTGCGTGCGTGCGGGCGTGACAGGGTAGGAGTTACCCACCGGTGCAGCAACAAGGGGGAGGTGGTGGAGGTCGCGGTCGTGGTGGTGATGGTGGCTGGCGACCAAGGAAGAAGCGGGGAGAGAGACGAAGAGATGAAGATGACCGAGAGAGCGAGGTGAGCGCGAGACCGAGAGAGAGAGCGGATGTGAGAGAGAGAGAGGAGTGAGGGTTAGGTTAATATTAAGTTTTAAATCTTTCGAAATTTGCAAATTGGTCCCTCAAGTCCCCTCCTTTGCAATTCAGTCCCTTAGCTCTCATAGATTGGTAATTTAGGTTCATAACTTTCAAATAAAATTCCAAAGTGTCACCAAACTTTTCCCAACTTTCCATTTAACACAATAAAATAGAAAATCGCATGTTTAGGCAATAAAATTTTAATCACATAAAATTACACGTAAACTATTAAAATGAACAATTTATAAACTTTTAATTGGTACATTAATCGAGACGGCATCCAAGTCCTTCCATTGCAAAATAATTCGAATTATCAACATTAGAATATCATTAAATTCAAAATTTATAATAATATTAACATAATTATTACGTGAAATTTAAGGATACACGTAAACATGAAAAGCGGTCTTACACTGCTGGAATTGTCCTTGTGGCTTGTTTGGAGTAAAACTTGGGGGTTTGTTATTTCTGTAACTCAAGTTAGGGTGATCTCTCCACCCGAGGTTGTATGTTTTGGAGTACGGGTTGTACTGCTATCTTTGGAAAGGGAAACCCCCTACAGCATTTACCTGTTCATTGTTTTCTTCTTGCAACACCGGACAAGTATCCGTTGGATGTCTAAAATTTGAACAGATTCCACATGCTTTGACCTGATTCGAGTTCCCTACAGTAAGTTGCTTAACGAGATTTGTTAGTTCATATAATTAACCTTCGATATTGGAACTACTTACCTCGTTCACACGGCGGACTTGTGAATCCCTGCTTGAGTTGAATTTTTGAGTGTTCTCCGCCATGTTGGAGATTAAAGCCTGTGCTTGTTCCAGTGTCTTGTCCATTAGCGTACCTCCACTTGCACCGTCTATCATGCTTCTATCCATCGACGCTAGACCTTTGTAGAAATACCGTACCAAGAGTTGCTCGCTAATCTGATGATGGGGGCAGCTAGAGATGAGCTTCTTGAAACGCTCCCAATACTCATAAAATGTTTCGTTGTTGTTCTAGAGCACCCCACATATCCCCTTTCTGATGGTACCAGCTCTCGACGCAGGGAAGTATTTTTCTAAGAAAAGTCTTTTCATGTCGTTCCAAGTAGTAACTGTTCTCGATGGTAGACAATAAAGCCAGTCGGTGGCGGCATCCTTCAATGAGAATGGGAAAGCTCTCATTTTTATTTGCTCCTTGGTAATGACCGTGGGTCTCATACTATCGCAAACCACATGAAACTGCTTTAGGTGTCTATACGGATCTTCACCAGGGTTCCCTCGAAAATTCGGTAACAAGTGGATGAACCCAGATTTAAGATCAAAAGTTTTTCCTTCTTCCACTGTTGGAAATGTGATACACAATGGCTGCTGAGCCACATTGGGAGTAGCCAGTTGTTTAAGAGTTCTGTTGTTGATGTTATTAGCTACCATTTGTCGTGCTGCTTTCCTTTGTTGTCGAAAAGTTCTCTCAATTTCTGGGTCAAGATCAAAAAGTTCAAAATTAGTTGACCGAGTTTTAAGCATATAAGCAAAGAAGCAAAAATAATTTTTTTTTTTTTGAAAAATTATAGGAATAAAGTGAAGATGACAATAAAAAAATGCAGACCGAAAATAAAATTCTAATTGATTAAATACTAAATTGGTTAACCGTTCCCCAGCAATGGCGTCAAAAATTTGATGCGCGTCGTTACACACCGAAATTTAATTAAATATCTTACTTGGAAATCATCAAATTTAATTGTAATAGCGGAAGTAAGAGTCGATCCCACAAGGAATGGGAACTAAATTAGTGCTATGTCAGTTAGAATAGATGGGGGATTTTTTTTGAGTTCAAATATTATAAATGACTTGAAAATAGAATAAAAACGTAAATTGGATAGAATATAAATCAATTATTAAAAAATCCTAGTTCTCAGGTTGAGTTGTATTCTATCACAATATTATCACTTTCCAAGCAATGCGAGTTCAATTTCTTTTTTGATTTATCACCCGTAAATAGTTAATAAGCTCTAACTATTCCTAATCTCCCTTTGTTACATTTAATTAGAATAAACTCTCTAATCAATCATTAGCCATTGAATAACCTAAAACAAGCTCTTTAGATTTAAGACACCAACTATATAATGTTTGAGGAGAATAAGGGTGAATTAGATTATTAGTCACACAAGCTCGTGACAATTAACCTAAGTTGGAATTTTCCATGGAAATACTAAATTCCCACTTGCTACTATGATTTGAACAAAAGGACAATTACGGATCCAATCATTCAAAATAGCAAATCTCAATACAACAAATTAAATGATAAGGCCTTAATCAAATAAAGTATTGCATCAATTGAATTAAAAAAGCATAAAAATCCAACAATCAAAGTAAAGAGTTTTGAACTACGTTACTAGTTTGAAAAAGTGATGAATAAAGTAATTAAAACACAACGTCCCCTTTTGAACTAGGTGGAGAACTTAGCCGCTTAAAGCCATGAAGAATTCCAGAATTTTTCACTCTTGATTCACCTTCTCGAGTTGCTTGATTTCTCTTCCAAGCTCCAAGCAAGCCGCTCTTCCTTTAGCAATTTTTTCACACCTTTTTCTATCATGAAATTCCCTTTTTATAGCCACAAAATCATGCCCTAGCTTTGGGCTCAAGACATACCAAAATTATGGAAAGAATCAAAAAAAGGAAATTCTTGACGAGTAAATTACGGCTGTGACAAATCATTTACGGCTGTAACTTGGTTTCTGCAGATTTTTCATGTTTTGAGATTACGATCGTAAGATCTGCGTTTACTGCCGTAAACTAGGTTCTGCCTCGCCGTAAACCAGGTTCTGCCTCTTTTTACACACTTGAAGGTTGCGGCCGTAACGTTTTATTTACGGCCGTAACTCATGTTCTGTTGATTTTTCTTAATGTGATGAACACTTTTACGGCCGTGACTTATTTGCATTGCGGCCATAACTTAATTGCACCCGAGGTTCTCAATCTTAAGTTTTAAGTGCATTTTGCTCCTTTTTCCTTCTTTTCTCTTCCTTTATGATCCTATACAACATAAAATATAAAATGCATTAATAATACTTAGATAGAATCAAATTATTGCTAGTCCGAGGTTATAAGTGCATAAAATAAATGTTAATAAAGAACTTATCATTTGCATTCGGCGGCATTATTATAATAAATGTTTATAATAATTACAATTTTCAATACCACTACAAAGTTTACCCACAAAACAACAATTTTAAAAAATTACGGTGGCTCACATGCCATTGAACAGAGAGTAAATATATTTTATTTAAAAATGGGCAATTAAATAAGTTAAGGTCATACTTACATGCATTGTGTTGTCACAATCACAAATAACAAATTTTATACTTTACAAATTAATTATCGGTAAATATTATCAAATTTATTGACCACGATTTATTTCTCAACCCCAAATCACAAACTTTATTGGTCAAGAATTGTTTTCAGTCAATAATCAAAAATCTTATAGGTTACTACTTATTTCTCGGTCACAAATCACAAATTTTGCGGGTCACGACACATTTCTTGATAACATATCCCAAAATTTACAAGTTAAGACTAATTTATCGATCACAAATCACAAACTTTACAGATCACAATCATTTCTCAATCAAAAATTATTAAATAATCGATCAAGATTTATTTCTCGATAATAAATTGCAAACCTTACTAGTAATGACTTGTTTGTTGGTCAAAAATTACAAAACGTACAAGTAATGACAGTTTCTCGATCACAAATCATTAATTTTATAGGTCACGACTTCTTTCTGGATCACGAATACTTAAAATAAAAATCACAGCCACAATTTACAAATTTTTACGTCACAACTTATTTCATAAATTACGAATTATATAGGTCACAACTTATTTCTCGAGAAAAAAAATCTTGAATTTTATAGGTTACAACTTATTTTACGGTCGTAAATTTCAAATTAATTAGTCACAACTTAAAAAATTGTGAGCCACAAATACAAATTTAGTCATAATCTCAACTTTTTAGGTCATATATCCTTAATTGGTCTCAACTTATCAATTTTATTGGTTACAATCACTCATAATTGATAACAAACACTATCAAGTCACGACCCCACCCACGCTACCACAACATCGCTGCCAAAATCACACCTCCAAAACCACCACCACCACCACCACCACAAGCTATGACACACACAGTCACACACACCACCACATCAACGCCACCAAAAATAACGTCATCGTCTTCAGAAAGCATACTACCACACCACAACACGCACAATCTTCGCTGGCAATGAGATTGCATAGTAGCGACATCTTCCTGCTAGGGGCGAGATGGTCCCTGTCGTTGCTAGATATTGTGACGATCTCGCCGCTGGATCTCAATAGCAATCAGACTAGATCTCTTTAATTTTGAACAAGGAATGCTTGATCATAAACAAAGTCTTCACTTCCCATCACTGCGGGATTCAGCAATATTCATAACTTCCCACTACCTTTGAAGGATCGTTTGTTAAATACTGTGGGTTGCCATCATCAGCATGAAAGAATCTAAGGTTCTCCTCGAGCATGTCAAAAGTAGAGGTATCATGTCACGACCTGTCCCGAATCGTCCTAGTGGACCCGAGACGTGACGTGTGCCAATGATGGAAGCTAGTTGGATACCAGATTCACCACCAAGGCAAAAAGACCTGTTTTTGACCAAAATAAAATAAAAATAAAATAAAAAAAATTTGACAGAGTTTCCCTTATAACTTTGACTATACCAACCTGAAAAGCAACAAAACTCCCAAACAAAACGTATATATAACATCAATTGGAAGCTATTTGTTCCAAAATATGCATAACAAAATAAAATGCAGCAACTTGTTTGATATCATTTACAAAAATAAGAAGAATATGTGTAAACCCCTCCAAAAAGGGCGACAAGCCCATCAACAATGAAATGTCACATGTGATGCAAAATACATACACAAAATACTCGACATGTGACCCATGAATAACAAGGACTTGTTAAAAGAATGGAATCATACAACTATTAGGTCACGTGGCTCTGGTTCTCTTCACTGCAGATTCTTCCAAAAAGGCTGCTCAAAACACAATGCGTCCTAAAATAGAAAAATAATAAGATATGAGTTTACAAAATCAGTGAATGGATAGTTCGAAAATATGTATATTTTTCTCATTTATACATATTTCCTGAAAATCTTATTTACTCAGTTATAATTTGACAGAATTTTAAATTTTGATATTGGCCTTCATTATTGAACGTACTAGTATCATAAAATCATTCATTCTGGATTCTAAATGATGTAACTTAAACATAAGGATAATAAGTAATTTGACATCAATAAAAATCATAACAACTGTCATTTCACCATACTATAAGTTGAATTCTTCATTCTGTAAACTGGATAAACTGAATTCTGTTATTTGAAATCAAATAAACTAAAGTAATATTGAAAATCAACCCAAAATGTACCCAATGAATAGTCTCGTTCTTGTACAGAGTAATCTCATGTACAAGACAAAGTCATTCAACCCTGATAACTAATAAACTGAGTCTGATGATCTGATAATCTGGTCATATGCGCGTAGAGCTTCCCGAAGGCTATAAACTGGTCATACACTATGGAAACGCATTCACAATAGTGCAGAGCGGGTAAAATAACATATCAGGTCATACACTGTGGAAACAGATTCACGACAGTGCAGAGCGGGTAAAATCACCATATCTAGTCATACACTGTGGAAACGAATTCACATCAGTGCAGAGCGGGTAAAATCATTGTATCTGGTCATACACCATGAAAACGAATTCACATCAGTGCAGAGCGGGTAAAATCACTTGGGTACTTTCTGGTGGTTTTTAAAATAATTAAATATACTGGAATATCTAATGCTGATAGAATGTCAATGAAATCCTTTAACTGAACTAATTCTAGCTTTAAGGAACTGCTTATAATAAACCTCACTTTATTCTTAAAATCTTACTGTAAACTGAATAGTTAAAAATAACCAAGTTCTGCAATTTATATCATTCAATGTAAGCACTATAATAAATAAGCATTCCATAAATGTTTTAGAATTAAGATAAATTAAACAAGTGCTTATTTTAAAAAAACAAAGTGATCCACTCACAGAGTTAGAAATTGTAGCTAGTTCGGCTGGTAAGCTTTTCCTATTTCAATATCACCTCCTGAAATATAGATAAGAGTTTTCATTAACTTAACTCATCACAATTATAGTGTTCATGTCCAATTAAAATAACCTCCTATAACATTTCACAAATCTCATATACTTCCAACATTATAATTAACCAACATCTCTTTCGTGAAATATAATCTCATTATCGTTAATCTATCCTTCAATTAACCAATTCTTCAAATAAATGTACAATAACACCAAAACCCCTTTCCAATGAAACTAGTTATAGACTAAAACTTGAACTCAATTGCATGGGAAATATACACTCCAAATAAACATCACTAAACTAAGTATTTAAACATGAAATAAGTTAACATTGGCTCTAAAGACTAAATCATACTCCAATCTTGAATTAATCCACTATTTATGCAAACCCTAGACTTCTCACCAATCATTTCATCATCAAACTCCATTAACAAACTCTATATACTAAAAACAACACTTCACCCATCATAAATTTCATATCTAATCAATAAGCAAAAACCCTCATTTTAAATAAATCCTCAAATAAGAAATTTCTTCCTTACCTCTTGGAAACTAGAAGAATGGAACTCAATCTTGGCAAAAGACCCACAATTTCTTCCCTTCCTTCCCTTTTTCTTCTTCTTTTTTTTTTTTTTTCCTCTCTCTTTCTTCTCTGGTTACGGCTGGCCAGAAAGGGGGTGGGGGAAATGGGTTTGGTTATGTTATGTCTACCCAAATCAAGACAATTTATTTTGATAGAAATTTGCGTGTTGGGTCCTCACTTATTTATCCCATAAATCCACAACTATAAATAATAATAAGTTAACTCCCCAACTTATAATAAAATGTAAATGATCCTCAAGATTATACTAATTTAAATTAGGCCCAACTTGGACAAAATTGGTCAAATAAATGTTGGCTAGACTAAATAATTATTTGACTTGTTAAATTAGAAACGGGTTGTAACAATCTTACCTCCTTAAAGAATTTCGTCCTCGAAATTCAATCCACTACCATCTTAGAAGGTCAGGATACTTGGCCCGAATTTGATCTTCGTTTTCCCATGTAGCTTCATCCATTGGATGATTCTTCCAAAGAACCTTGACCAATGGAATAATCTTATCGTGCTGAATTTCTTCTTTCCGTTCAAGTATCCCTTCTGGCTCCTCCTCGTAAGATAGATTCTCCTTAAGTTCAACTGGTTGTGGCTTGAGAATATGAGATGGATCTGGAACGTACTTGCGAAGCATCGAAAAGTGGAATACATCATGAATCCTAGATAATTCAGCTGGCAAGGCTAAACGATAAGCCACTGGACCAATTCATTCAACAATCTCATAAGGTCCAATATATCTCGGACTCAATTTTCCTCGCTTGCCAAATCTCAGCACACCTTTCCAAGGAGACAATTTAAGGAAAACTCCATCTCCAACAGTAAATTCAAGATCCTTCCTGCGTCTGTCTGCATAACTTCTTTGTCTATCTTGTGCTGCTTTTAATTTCTCTTTAATAATATTTACTTGTTCTGTTGCAATCTGGACAATTTCAGGGCCTACTAATTTTCTCTCACCAACCTCACCCCAACAAACTGGTGTTCTACATCTTCTACCGTAAAGGGCTTTAAATGGAGCCATCTCTATGCTCGACTGATATCTGTTATTATAGGCAAACTCCATTAAACGTATATGAGCATCCCAACTGCCTTTGAATTCCAGAACACAAGCTCGCAGCATATCCTCTAAAGTTTGTATAGTTCTCTCGGATTGACCATCTGTCTGTGGGTGAAAAGCTGTACTGAAATGAAGCTTAGTACCCAGAGCACTCTGTAGGCTAGGCCAAAATCTAGAAGTAAATCTAGGATCCCTGTCTGACAAAATGGATACTGGAGTCCCGTACATACTGGCTATTTCATCCACATATAACTTTGCCAATTTATTTAAGGAAAATGTTGATTTGATTGGCAAAAACCTTGCAGTCTTTGTCAAGCAGTCAACAATCACCCAAACACCATCATGACTACTCTGAGTGCGAGGAAGACCAAATACAAAGTCCATAGTAATATGTTCCCATTTCCACTCTGGAATAGGTAACGGCTGTAGAGGCCCCGCTGTCTTCTGACGAACTGGCTTTACCCGTTGACAGGTAAGACACTTAGATACAAAATCTGCTATCTCTCTTTTCATACCAGACCACCAATAATGCTCTTTCAAAGTATGATACATCTTGGTACTTCCCGGGTGCATAGCATAAGCTGAACTGTGTGCCTCTTCTAAAATCTCTTGCTTCAATTTTGGTATATCAGGGACACACAATCTACTCCCCATAATTAATACACCATCCCGGATTTCATAGTCTGATCGTAAACCAGCATCCACTTCTGCCTTCAAAATCCTTAATGTCAAATCTTGAGATTGAGCTTCTTTAATTTTGTCAATCAAGGTAGGCCGTGCCTGAAAATGAGCTAGAAGTTCTCCCGTAGTAGTCGCTGACAATTGAGCATGCAAGTTCTTGAACTCGAAAATCAAAGAAGCACATACTACATTTAGTTGAGACGAAGAATTACTATTCTTTCGGCTGAGAGCGTTTGCAACGACATTTGCCTTCCTTGGATGATAATCAATTTTACAGTCATAATCTTTAATCAACTCTAGCCATCTCCTTTGCCTCAGATTCAATTCTTTCTGATCAAAAATATATTTCAAGCTTTTGTGATCTGCAAATATCTGACATTTTTCACCATACAAATAATGCCTCCATATCTTCAATGCCAAAACCACTGCAGCCAACTCTAAGTCATGGGTTGGATAGTTTAATTCATGCTTCTTTAATTGTCTTGAAGCATAAGCTATAACTTTCCCATTCTGCATCAAAACACAACCCAGACCCTGACGTGAAGCATCACTGTAAATCATGAACTCTTCACCTGGAGATGGAAGAGTAAGTACTGGGGTAGAAACTAATCTATTCTTTAGGCTGGTCCCAATTCATCACTGCTTCGGTCTTGACTGGATCTACATAAATACCCTTGGCCGAGATAACATGACCCAAAAATACCACCTTGTCTAGCCAAAATTCACATTTGCTAAACTTGGCATACAACTGCTTATCTCGTAAAATTTGCAAAATGATCTTCAGATGCTCAGCATGCTCTTCATGACTATGAGAATAAATTAATATATCATCAATAAAAACAATAACGAATCTGTCCAAATATGGTTGAAATACTCTATTCATCAAATCCATAAACACTGCTGGGGCATTAGTTAACCCAAATGGCAACACAAGAAACTCATAATGGCCATATCGAGACCTGAAAGTAGTCTTCGGCACATCAGAATCCCTGATCTTGAGCTGGTGATACCCCGAACGCAAGTCAATCTTAGAGAACACGGTGGCACCTCGAAGTTGATCAAACAAATCATCAATACAGGGCAAAGGATACTTGTTACGGATTGTCACTTTGTTCAACTGTCTGTAGTCGATACATAATCTCATTGTGCCATCCTTCTTTTTCACAAATAAGACCGGTGCTCCCCACGGAGATGTACTGGGCATAATAAAACCCTTATCGACTAATTCTTGCAACTGCACTTTCAACTCTTTCAACTCCACTGGAGCCATTCTGTAAGGTGCCCGCGAGATAGGAGCTGTCCCTGGAATTAAGTATATAACAAATTCAATGTCCCTATCTGGTTGTAGCCTCGGAAGATCTTCTGGAAACACATCCTGAAATTCTCTTACAACAGAGATATCTTCAAGCCTCAACTTATTGATTTGAGCATCAATCACATGGGCTAGATATGCATGACACCCTTTTCTAATAAATCTCCTTGCATCAAGTACAGATATTACACAAGAAGGCAAAATTCTTCGCTCACCATAAAGATAAATTTCAGGTTCTCCAGGCTTTCTGAATATAACTTCTTTGCGAAAACAATCAACTGCTGATAAGTGTATTTTATACACTTATTTATATCCTAAAAGTATGAATTTATATGTTTGTTTTAGAATATTTGCTATTTATTTTGTGTTATTTGTTTATATTTCAGAAATAATCTCAAAGTCGAGAAAATAATGGAATTGGAGCAAAAACAAGCAAATTGGATGATAAAAGAATCAAAGTATCCAAATCAAGAATGGATGAAGTAGATCAAGGGCTAAATTGAAAGAAAAGTCAAAGAAAGAACCAAATTGGAAGAAATTGGGAGTTCAAGGACTAAAGTATACAAATCAAAACAAGAAGGACCAAATTGCAAATATTCGATAGTTGATTCGGATCAAGATAAGATACTTGAGGACTTTTAGGAGTCAATTGGATGCAATTAGATGGCAAAAAGGAATGAAATATGGTAAGAATATTACCATAAATTCATTTAAATCAAGCAAGGTCTTCGGGCAGATTTTTAGTCAGACTTTCAAAGCTAATTTCGGGGCAGTAAACGTTTGAATTGGGAAAATCATATTTCATTAATAATTGTATTCCTTTAAGTTATCTTTCTAATCGACTTTGAATCACATCAATCGGATAAGGGAATAGAAAGATATGATCAAAATACTAAACACTGTGCAGTGACAAAAAGATCTTCCGCGAAGGTAACTTTCCTTATTCGGTTGAAATTCTTTTGGAATTTGATTTGGACGTGAAACTCAGCATTCTTGCTCCCGAAGTAACCTAATTCTCATGAACATCTATAAATACATGGCTTGGGGCACGAAATTAGGGGTTCCCAATGTTCATAATTCATGTCAAAACGCTGTCGAATTGCGAGGGGATCCATAGGAGGCCAAATTCAAGATTGAAGAACAAGGATCAAGGAGATGAATAGGGTGACATCTTTTCATACTTCTTGTGATTTATTTTCAATAATGTATTTAGGCTAGGTTTTTAATTGTTGGAATTGTGATGATACTTTGTTTACCGGATTCCATGTTTTGATTTAGTATTTTAATTTAAGCTTTTTATGGGTTTGAGTAATTGATTGTGTATTTATTTTCATCTATAATTGTGGACGCATAATTATTTGATGTTTGTGATAATTTTCTATGTTCGAAAGAGTAGGAAATTATTGGACTTGAGTCAATTGCCACAAGGTTCGATAGGGGATAGAAATATACCCCTATACTTTGTGTAATCCCAAAAGTGTTCATAAATCGATAATGTTTTTCTATAGGTTTGGATTTGTCATAGAAATATAGTCAAATTCCTTAGAGAAAAAGGTTTTAATTCACCGTTCGAAAGAGGGTTTTAAAAACATAAGGAACATGGATTTTCAATTTTCCATAAATTGTCGTTAAATGTTTAATTCAAAATATGGATGATGGAACAAAGTAGAATCACAATTCTAACATGTTTATTTCATAAGTTTTTATAAATCAAATTTTCTCGCTTTCTTAGTTTAATCTTTGTTTTAGTTTTCAAAATCAAAATTCTCAAATCAAAGCAAATCTCTAGTTCCGGTTAAGGTAGTAGTCTAAAATACGATTTAAAACAATCTCTGTGGGAACGATATTCGGACTTAAAATCCACTTTATTACTTGCGCGACCCGTGCACTTGCAGAGCGTCGTCAAGTTTTTGGCGCCGTTGCCGGGGATTGTTAATTAAATTTATTTTTAGATTACTTTCACTAATTTGGACTTTTTACTTGTTTTAATTTTATTTTTACTTTTATTTTTTTAATTTTTAGGATTTTAATTTCTTTGTTTTAGTTAGTTACTAGTTTCCTTTCTTTTAGCTGTGTATGCTACGTTCGAAAAAAGGGAATCTCTTCGAAGCTGACCCGAAAATAGAACGTACATTACACCATAGGTTAAGAGAACTTGGGGAATTAGATAAATCTAAAAACCAAAAAGAAAATCAAATGGCAAACAACAATTTTAGATTACCCGACGCTGATCCAATAAATGAAGATGACATGTTGGTGGGTGACTTTATGACACCTCAGGTGGTTCAAAGTCAATCCAGCATAGTCTATCCACCATTTGAACAGGCAAACTTTCAATTGAAAACCAATGTCATCAGCATGTTCCAAAACGGACATCAATTTCATGGGAGACCTGATGAAAACCCGCACACACATGTTTCTAAATTTTTAGACATGTGCCAACACTTTCAATATCAGGGCGTATCTGATAATGCTATCAGACTCAGGTTATTCCCTTACACTCTAAGAGATAGGGCTGTTGAGTGGTTGGATTCTCGCCCAGTTGCGAGTATAACCACTTGGAACGACTTGATCCAAAAGTTTTGCACCAAATTCATGCCTCCAGCTAAGGTTGCCAAACTGAGATATGACATCACCATGTTTCAGCAACAAGATGTTGAATCCTTTGATGATGCATGGAACAGATTTAAGGGCATCCTGAGGAAGTGTCCAAACCATGGGATCAAACGAGGTGATCAAGTGAAGTGCTTCTATGAAGGACTACTTCCACATTTTAAAAACATGGTTGATTCCTCATCAAATGGTGCGTTAAGCACAAAGAGCATCGGGCAGGCATTGGAGCTCTTCGAGAGGATAGCAAATACAAATGCCATGTGGGGATCAGACAGGGTTGTTCCAAAGAAGGCATCAGGAGTCTATGAAGTGGATGCTTACACTGCCATATCAGCAAAAATAGACTCTTTGGCTGCGAAAGTGGAGGGCATAGCACTGGTGAGTCATTCATCAAAAAGTGCCAAAATGACTTGTGAAGAGTGTGGTGCAAACCACGCCACTACAGATTGCCCTATTCTGGCTTGTCCATTGGAGCAAGTTGACTATTTACAAGGAGGTCAACGAAAAAATAATCCATACTCAAATACCTACAATCCAGGATGGTGCAATCATCCTAACTTTTCTTGGAAAGATCACTCTAATGGACACATTGCGCCTAATTTCAACACTGAAGAGAGAAAGCCTGCATTGGAAGAAATGCTTGGGAAGTTTGTGGAAAGGACAAAATAGTTCATGTCTAGAACAGATCAGTTTATGAGAAAAACTGAAATCACAATTCAAAATCAACAGGCTTCAATCAAAAATCTGGAGACTAAAGTTGGACAGATAGCACAGTTGATCACAGCCAGAGCTCCGGGTACATTACCAGCAAATACTGAGGTAAACCCAAAGGAACAACTAATGGCTATAAATGTAGTGCAACATGAGATAAATGCTATCACTACGCGTAGTGGTGTGCAACTTCCTGAGATTTATGCTAAAAAGCCAGCTGGAGTTCCTGAAAAAGTTGTGGAGAATGTTGAGAAGATGGCTGAAAAGGAAGATGACCATGAGGTGAAATAAAAAATTAAGCCTCACGAGTCTCCTATTCCATTTCCACAAAGGCTGAAGAAAACAAGAGAGGATAAGCAGTTTAATAAGTTTGTGAATATGCTGAGCAAACTGCACATAAATATTCCTTTCTTGGAAGCCATCACACAGATCCCAAGTTACGCCAAGCTACTAAAAAAGATGATGTCTAGCAAGAAAAAGCTTGAAGAACTTGAGGAGGTCACTTTGAATGAAGAATGCAGCGCAATCCTGCAAAACAAGCTGCCACCTAAGCTCAAAGACCCAGGGAGCTTTTCAATACCTTGCATTATAGGTGATTTAAAATTCAACAAGGTCTTATGTGACCTAGGTGCAAGTATAAATCTGATGCCCCTGTCTTTATACAAGAAATTGGGACTGGGTGAACCAAAGGAAAGCAATATCAGATTGCAACTGGCTGATCGATCAATCTGTCACCCATATGGAGTTGTGGAGGATGTATTGGTGAAAGTTCACAAATTCATATTCCCAACGGACTTTATCATCTTAGATATGGAGGAAGATGAGAATTTGCCTTTGATACTTGGTTGGCCATTCCTAGCCACTGCACGAGCATTAATTGATGTAGAAAAAGGAGATGTAGTGCTGCGAGCCGAAAATCAAGAGGTGACTTTCACAATGATGCAATTTGATGTTTAGGGTTTAGGGTTTAGGGTTTTAGGGTTTAGGGTTTTTTTTTTTGGTTTTTTTTTTAAGGTAGTTTCCTAATCTGTCGAAGAATCCCCTGAATCTGCCAAGGTCCGCCCGTTCTGGTGATACAATGAATGGCCACTGTAGAGTCAGCCTCGATCCAAATAGAAGGGAAACCCAGTCTGCGAGCAAGAATAATCCCATCAAGGATAGCACGCAGCTCTACTTCTAAGATATGACAGTCTCCATAGAAAGTTGAGAATGCCCTAACACACTGTCCATCGTGGCCCCTGATGATACCCCCTCCGCTAGCAAAGCCATCCTTGATGCAGCCATCGGTGTTAAACTTGTAGGCTCCCACTGATGGAGTGCACCAAAGGACCAAGATAGGAGGTGAGGGGGTCTGGGGGGCAAAGTAAATACCAAAAAAAGATGCAATAGTGGTATCCTTGCTCCAATGCTGCAGTCTGAGTAGTCTCCCCGTATGTAAGAAAGAGATCATCCGGTAAACTCTCCAAATAATCCTCCGTGCCTCCATCTGAATGCCCCTATGCTTCGCATCATTCCTTCCAGTCCAAAGAAACCAAAAAATCAAGAGAGGAATAACGATGCGAATGTGACCCAGCCTGACATGATTTCCTGAATATCTCCACCGCTTGTACCTCTGCCTGACATCCTCATCTTGAATCATGGGTATCCGAAAAATATCCCCAAAGTGGCTCCAAACCTGATCTGAAATCGGACTGCCAGTAAAGATATGTGTAAGAGTCTCAATCTGTGCGCAGCACTGACATCGAGAAGCCAAGTGACAACCAATCCGCTTCTGTAAAACCGTGTCAACAGGGATAAGCCCCTGCCACAGTCTCCAAATGAAAAGGGAAACAGTGACAGGTAGTACAGAGGCCCAAATCAAACGAAAAGAATCCTGGGATTGCCTTCTTGTCCGAACCAACTGCCAATCAGACTTGGTAGCAAATCTACCATCTGATGTATCCTTCCAAACAATCTGATCAGGGGCATCACCACACAAAGGAATCGCCCCAATCTGCTCTGCCATAACTGGTGGAAGGATCTGAAGGAGCCTGTCAAAATCCCAACCAGCGTCATCAAAAAAATCATACACCCTCTCCGATGTATGAAGCATATCAGGAAAATGTGCAGCCAAAGTAGTGTCCCCCATCCAACAATCATGCCAAAAGAATATTTGTCCAGCTCCAAGGTGCTACGCAATATTCGGCTCAGCCTGTGGACACGCCCTCTTCAACCTCTTCCATGTAGGGGAGGCTGAGTGTGGAATAACAGCAAGGGAGGGATGTGTCCCCACACAATATTTTCCCAGAAGAAACTGAGCCCAAAGAGATCTCTGAGAGCGAAAAAGCCACCAAAGCTTGAGTGAGAAAGCATCAGCATTGTCGTGAAGTCTCCTGAAGCCAAATCCCCCTCATCAGTAGGAAGGCAAAGATCCTTCCATCTCCGCCAGTGTAATCTATGTGCATGGTCCCTGGAATCCCAAAGGAAACGTGCAAAGATGCTCTCGATCTTCTTCAGAACAGCCTTAGGAGGCTGTAGGATCTGAAGGAGGTATAATGGGAGAGAGCCGAGGACTGATCTAACCAAAGTAATGCGTCCTCCAGGGGAAAGAAATCGTGATGCCCATCCAGAAATCCTGCCCCTGACCTTCTAAATAAGGTCGTCATAAAGAAAGGATCGCTTGGCCCCCTTAAATAAAGGGACCCCCAAATAAATGAACGGCTGCTGCTGGTGTCTGAAACCTGTCAAGTGCTCGAGCCTTCTTATCTGACTAGTAGACGCCCGTCTAGGGAGGATAAGTCCACTCTTATCCCTGTTCACCAACTGGCCAGAAACCCCTTCATAATGCTCCAAACAGTCAAGTACCCTCCTGATAGACTGTTTCTGGCCGTTGGCAAAGATGATCATATCATCAGCAAATGACAAATGTGAAATAGTAATGGTACCTCCATGTTGAAAAGCCATACTGGGGAACCTCTCAAACTGTACAGTGAGAAGACGTGAGAAGTAATCAGCAGCAATAATGAAAAGAGATGGCGATATAGGATCTCCCTGCCTAAGCCCCCTCGAAGAAGGAAAGAAGCCACAAGGGCGCCCATTAAGGAGCACCGAGAACATACATCTGGAAACACGTCTTCTGATCCTATCAATCCACAACTGATCAAAGCCAAAGCTTTCCAGCACTGAGTAGAGAAATCCCCAGTCCATGCGGTCATATGCTTTAGCCATATCAAGCTTCAGCATGGTATTTCCTCCTCTAACTTTATCATCCAACGTGTAAAGGAGCTCCTGAGTCAATAGGACACTGATAGCTGGGACCGCAACAAGAGGTGGCGTAATGGTGTGAGAACTCTGCTGTGGTAGAGATTGAACCACGGGCAGAACAAAAGCTGCTGGGGGATGCTGCTGAGCCACTGTCGAAGTAAGAGTCTGAAACGAAACTGGCTGAACTGAAGCAGCCAACTCCAAAGTCTGCCCTGCAATAACTGGGCGTGGTAGAGAACAAGCGGTCACCACAGGGGGAACTGTGCGGGATGGAGATTCGAGAAGAACTGGGCTTATGTTGGTTGCTGGAAACTCTGGGTACCGCCACCCACTGTCTAGGCTGATCCTCAGTAAAAATCCCCTTACCCTTATCCTTCACCCTGTCCACAGTCTTCAGAGGGGGGGGGGTAGGAGTAACAGTAACAGGAGCAGTGGAAACTGGATGAGAAGACGGAGGAGCAGAAACAACAACATGAGGTCGACCAAGCAAACATTTATCAACACTGTGACCCAAATGCTTGCATCGACTGCAAAATATCGACTTCTTATCATAAATAACAGTCTGCCAATACCCCGGATATTTTTCTCGCTGAATCCATATGCGGTCCGGAAGAGCAAAGGACAAATCAACCTCGATGCAAACCCTAGCCTCACTAGGCCTCCTCAAATCGGTAGTGGCCTCATCAATACTTAACGGAGTTCCAATAGCCTGAGCTAGAGCAAATAAGGCACCCTTTGCACGAAAGTGTATGGGCAAAACTGGGAAAGGAACCCAAACAGGAACAATAGGGCTTTCATGTGCAGGGTTAAATCCAGGGGTCCATTTGATGGCCCTCATAAGGAACCCATCAATATACCAGGACAACTTAAGGAATAGCCGGGCATAATCATCCTCGTGCGATAGATGAATGAGAATGTGTTGTGCATCAATTAAGCCAATGGTAAAGTCACCACAAAATCCAAATTTAAGAAAGCTCTCACGTACCTTAGTGATAGGAGGCTTCCTGTTCATGAATTTTTCAACAAGTTTGAACTTGTATGGCGCAGCCAAAAATTGCTCATCCTCATCATCAAATGTAACAGCAGGTTCATTAAAGTGTAATGAGGGGGTCTTAGAAGCGAACCTGTGGAGGAAGGAGTCCGGCGGAGCCTGTGTGACAGATGCAAATGATTTGTTTTGACTCCGAGCAACCTGAGTAATAGTGGGGCGAGCATTCAATGTAGCTGCATACGACAATTTTGGAGGAGCTGGGGCACTTTTCGGAGCGGGAACGGCTGAAACAGCAGCAGCAGCAATGTTCGGTCGACCTAGGTCCGGTCGACCGGTAGTGACGGGCCGGTCGACCGGAAGTTGAGGACCGGTCGATCGGTTTGTGGGCCGGTCGACCGCATGTGGTGGACCGGTCGACCGGTCCATGGTCCGGTCGACCGGTTCCGCGACGGACTTCGACGGTTGAACTGAAAAACGCGACTTTTCGGCCAAAAAATGAGTTGGAGAGACCAAACCGGGGGTTTTTGACTCTTCTGAGTTGATTGGAAGTGGTCCCATGGCCTGATTGTGAGCCAAAACGTGTGTATATTCAGATCCATGGTTATGAACCCTAGAAGCCTCCTTCGTCGAATCTGCAACTTCAGGCCTATGAATCAGCATAAACTCTTCATGGAAGTGTTCTCCAAGGGTAGGAGAGATGTCATGATGATGATTTGAGCCATGGGTATCGACGGTGAAGGTTTTCTCAATTTGGGCATCCAAATGAACGATTTTTTGGCTCGATTTTGGGGCTGTTTTTGGAAAAGGATTTGTGGGGATTGTTGTAGATGTTATTCCACCAACATTAGTGACAATATCCGGCAAAATAGGCGGTGGATCGGGTGGTTTGATTGGTGGTGCCTCCATGGGGAAAAAATCTCCTTTTTTCTCCCAAAGCTAGAGAGGGTTTTTTTGGTTTTTCGGTTTAGGTTTAGGGTTTAGGGTTTAGGGTTTTTTTTTTTTTTTTTTGCAAAAGTTTATTAGATTTATGAATCTTCATTGTGAATATAGCTCACTATTTGGTTCCTTTATGCTATTCGACGCCATTATCAGGACATGCTAGTAGTTTCCTTTTCAGCTTTTCTATTATCATAACTAGCTTTGTATTGAACCAATTCACGAAGCATTTGGGCAGCCATCCTGCAGGATCCAACTGAACAATATAAGTGACTATGCAGGAATCATCTTCAAGCTTCTCAACAACCCATCCAGACTGCAGAAGTAGGCCTCTAATGGCATTGTCTTGCTTTGGATGTAAGCCAGCAGCTATCTCCTTCGGGAGAGAAGCTACTGCCACTACCAGTGTTCCATCATCCATGGTTTCACGTCGCTCGTAGACTATAAATTCTCTGTTTCTGAACAAGGGCTTCGATGTTTCTCCGAATCTTAGGCGGATTATACTGAGGTTTTGTTCAAGGTCTTTTATGTACTTGGCTTCTACTAAATCGGAGTCCCATTGCTTAGCAGCATCAATGGCATTAGCTACCGTAATGAATTGCTGAGGAGAGACCGACTTGAGTAACCACCGACTGCGAAATGTGTGAAATGATCCGGACCTGTGCTTCGATATCTCAATTCCATTATCTATGCCAAGTAATTTCCAGCCATCATTGACACTTCTCAGAGATTCCTCACTTATAGACCAGGATCCAGTGCAGTTTGCTGGGCTAGTGCCCATTTTGGGAATAAAGGATGGTTGGTTTAGGGTTTAGGGTTTAGGGTTTTTTTTTTTTTTTCAATATCAAATTTTTATATCATAAAATGCAAAAGACAAAAAAAAGGAGGGGGGCAAGGACCTGACCTCCATCAAATGTAAAGTACCACAATGAAAAAAAAGCAAGTGAAAAAGGAGCAGAAAATACAATGAAGAATAAATGTGATCATGGGCATTCCCGGGGGAGGACCCTCATGTGTGGTGTCATGGACCTGGTCATGCGTCTGCCCTCGTACATGTCCTCTTCATAGTAACGCGCATAAAGGTCTGTGTACTCTGGGTCACTACCTGTAGAAGGATGACGTCGAGGTCGTGGAGCATCTCTGGTGGCAAGAGGATCACCCACCCATGGGCCATGGGTAGGGCGGAATGCAGGTGCCTCTGATCTCAAGATAGGCCCTATGTGTGATGTGACTGTTGTAGTGACTGAAGGGACCTGTGGTGGATGTGCTCCAGATGAAGAAGAAGAAGATGGGGAAGCTGATGGTAAGTCTGCCTGAGTATTATGCATGCAATCTCCCAAACCCATCCCATCAATGTCTCCCTGAATCAGGGCCTTCATCTTATCCTGTCTCGAGGGAGGAGGAGGAGTGGATGAAGGTGTGGAGATCTGAGTACAAGAGGGCTTGGCAGGTGGGGGCTCTCCAAAAAGCTTGATTACCAGGTCTTCAATGGAAAATCTCAAGGAGGATGTGATCTTCATGCGGTGTGAACCCTTGAAGTGTCAAACAGAAGATACTTTGCCTTAGAGTGCTCTGAACCTAACTCTGCGAGAAGACCCTGAGCGAGAACCTGTGTAGCTGTACCTGCTGACCCATGAGATGACTGTACGGTCTCTGCAGATGGTGGGGAGCTGCTGTGTGTAGCTGTGGGAAGTGCCTCGATAGCTGGTGCTTGAGAAGAAGGGATGGGAGTTACCTCAATAGGAGCCTGTGTAGCCTCTGTCTGAACCTCTGGAATGATCTCAGCAGTAGGAGCTAGTAACTGAGGAGGTGAAAGGCGAGCCTCTGTGGTAGGCTCAATAACTGGATGAGTCTGTGTTGTGATCTCAATTGGAGCCTCTGGGATCACCTCTGTAGGTGTGGGTGCTGTCTCAATCACCTATGGAACCAACTGGGTGACTGGGAGCGCAGGAGTGGAAGTAGTGGGGAAGGAAGAGGGGGCTGCTGGGGCTGGAACCCATCTCTTCTTCTGGATGGAAGGTGGAACTCTGATAGCTGGCGCAGAAGAAGGTGGTGGTACTGGTGGTGTAGGCTGAGCAGGTGCCGTTGCTGGTGGTTTCCCAATCTGACACTGAACATCTGAGTGCCCCATGTTTCTAGACCTGAGACAAAATACTGGCTTCTTATCATAGACAACTGGCTGCCAGTAACCTGGGACTTTCTGTCTCTGAATCCAAATCCGGTCAGGAAGCTCATACTCAAGATCAACCTCAATACAGACCTGAGCTTCACTAGGCCTTCGTAGGTCAGTAGTTGCCTCATCAATGCGAAGTGGGACCCCAATGGTCCTAGCGACGGCAAACAGGGGCCCTTTGGCTCTAAAGTGGATCGGAAACAAAGGAAAGGACACCCAAATGGGAACAATAGGGGTCTCATGCTCTGGACTGAATCCTGATGTCCACTTACTGACCCGCATGAGACATCCCTCAATATGCCATGATGGCTTCAGGAATAGCCGTGAATAATCATCCTCATGTGTAAGGTGTAGCAGAATGTGTCGTGCATCAATAAGTCCAATGCTAAAATCACCTTGGAAACCAAATTTCAAAAAACTTTCACGTACCTTAGAGATAGGAGGCTTTCTGTGTATGAATTTCCCAACAAGTGTGAACTTGTATGGTTCAGCTAATAACTTCTCATCCTCCTCAGTAAAGGCAACTGCAGGTTCATTCAAATGAAGAAATGGTTCCTTAGTAGCAAACCTGTGCAGTGAAGAGTCTGGTGGAGCCTGTGTGACTGATGCAAATGATTTGTTCTGACTCCTAGTATCCTGAGTAATAGTGGGACGAGCATTCAATGTAGCTGCGTACGACAATTTTGGAAGAGCCGGGGCAGTATTCGGAGCAGGAACGGCAGAAACAGCTGCTGCAGACATTTTTGGTCGACCAAGGTTCGGTCGACCGAAATTGATGGTTCGGTCGACCGAACCTGGATTTTCGATCGACCGATCTTTGGAAGTTCGGTCGACCGAAAGGGAAGTTTCGGTCGACCGAACTTGGTCGACCGGATCCACGACGGGCTTTGGCGGATGGTCTGAAAAAACCTGTTTTTCGGCCAAAAAATGAGTTGGGGAGACCAAACCTGGGGTTTTTGATGCTTCTAAGATGATTGGTGATGATCCCATGGCCTGATTTTGAGCAAAAACATGTGTATTTGCAGATTCTTGCTTATGAACCCTAGAAACCTCCTTCGTCGAATCTGCAACTTCGAGGGTTTGAATCAGCGAAAACTCTTCATGGACTTGTTCTCCTAGAGTAGTAGAGATGTCTTGTTGATGAATTGAGCCATGGGTATCGACGGTGAGGAATTTCTCAATTTGGGCATCCGAATGCCCGATTTTTTGGCTCGATTTTGGGGCTGTTTTTGGATTTTGATTGGTGGGGATTGTTGTAGATGTAATTTCATCAACATTAGTGACAATTTCCGGAAAAATAAATGGTGGTTTGGGTGGTTTGCAAGGTGGTGCCTCCATGGGGGAAAAAATCCCCTTTTTTCTCCCAAACCTAGAGAGAATTTTGGTTTTTTTTGGTTTTTGGGTTTAGGGTTTGGGGTTTGGGGTTTAAGGGTTTAGGGTTAGGGTTAGGGTTTAGGGGTTTTAGGGTTTAGGGGTTTTAGGGTTAGGGGTTTAGGGTTTAGGGTTTTTTTTTATCAATATCATAATTTTATATCGTAAAATGCAAAACTACAAATAAAAGGAGGGGGGCAAAGACCTGACCTCCAGCAAATGTAAAGTACAACAGTGAAAAAAGCAAGAAAAAACAATGTAGAATAAATGTGATCATGGGCATTCCCGGGCGAGGACCCTCATGTGTGGTGTCATGGACCTGGTCATACGTCTGCCCTGGTACATGTCCTCTTCATAGTAACGCGAGTAAAGGTCTGTGTACTCTGGGTCACTACCTGTAGAAGGATGACGACTAGGTCGTGGAGCATCTCTGGTGGCAAGAGGATCACCCAGCCATGGGCCATGGATAGGGCGGAATGCAGGTGCCTCTGATCTCAAGATAGGACCCATGTGTGATGTGGCTGCTGTAGTGACTGAGGGGACCCGTGGTGGAGGTGCTCCAGATGAAGAAGAAGATGGGGAAGCTGATGGTATGTCTGCCTGAGTATTATGCACGCAATCTCCTAAACCCATCCCATCAATGTCTCCCTGGATCAGAGCCTTCATCTTATCCTGTCTCGAGGGAGGAGCAGGAGTGGATGAAGGTGTGGAAGTCTGAGTAGAAGAGGGCTTGGCAGGTGGGGGCTCACCGAAAAGCTTGAGTACCAAGTCTTCAATGGTAAATCTCAAGGAGGATGTGATCTTCATGCGGTGTTTACCCTTGAAGTGGTCTAACAGAAGATGCTTTGCCTTAGAGTGCTCTGAACCTAACTCTGCGAGAAGACCCTGAGCGAGAACCTGTGTAGCTGTACCTGCTGACCCATGAGATGACTGTGCGGTCTCTGCAGATGGTGGAGAGCTGCTGTGTGTAGTAATCGGAAGTGCCTCAATAGCTGGTGCTTGAAAAGAAGGGATGAGAGTTACCTCAATAGGAGCCTGTGTAGCCTCTGTCTGAACCTCTGGTATGATCTCAGCAGTAGGAGCGGGTAACTGAGGAGGTGAAGGGCAAGCCTCTATGGTAGGATCAATAACTGGAGGAGGCTGTGTTGTGATCTCAATTGGAGCCTCTGGGATCACCTCTGTAGGTGTGGGTGCTGTCTCAATCACCTGTGGAACCAACTGGGTGACTGGAAGCGCAGGAGTGGAAGTAGTGGGGAAGGAAGAGGGGGTTGCTGGGGCTGGAACCCATCTCTTCTTCTGGATGGGAGGTGGAACTCTGATAGCTGGCGCAGAAGAAGGTGGTGGTGCTGGTGGTGTAGGCTGAGCAGGTGCAGGTGCCGTTGCTGGTGGTTTCGCAATCTGACACTGAACATCTGAGTGCCCCATGTTTCTACTCCTGAGACAAAATACTGGCTTCTTATCATAGACAACTGGCTGCCAGTAACCTGGGACTTTCTGCCTCTGAATCCAAATCCGGTCAGGAAGCTCATACTCAAGATCAACCTCAATACAGACCCGAGCTTCACTAGGCCTTCGTAGGTCAGTAGTTGCCTCATCAATGCGAAGTGGGACCCCAATGGTCCTAGCGAGGGCAAACAAGGGCCCTTTGGCTCTAAAGTGGATCGGCAACAAAGGGAAGGACACCCAAATGGGAACAATAGGGGTCTCATGCTCTGGACTGAATCCTGATGTCCACTTACTGACCCGCATGAGACATCCCTCAATATGCCATGATGGCTTCAGGAATATCCGTGTATAATCTTCCTCATGTGTAAGGTGTAGTAGAATGTGTCGTGCATCAATAAGTCCAATGCTAAAATCACCTTGAAAGCCAAATTTCAGAAAACTTTCACGTACCTTAGAGATAGGAGGCTTTCTGTGTATGAATTTCCCAACAAGTGTGAACTTGTATGGTTCAGCTAATAACTTCTCATCCTCCTCAGAAAAGGCAACTGCAGGTTCATTCAAATGAAGAAATGGTTCCTTAGTAGCAAACCTGTGCAGTGAAGAGTCTGGTGGAGCCTGTGTGACTGATGCAAATGATTTGTTCTAACTCCTAGCAACCGGAGTAATCTGCAACTTCGAGGGTTTGAATCAGCGAAAACTCTTCATGGACTTGTTCTCCTAGAGTATTAGAGATGTCTTGTTGATGAATTGAGCCATGGGTATCGACGGTGAAGGATTTCTCAATTTGGGCATCCGAATGTCCGATTTTTTGGCTCAATTTTGGGGCTGTTTTTTGATTTTGATTGGTGGGGATTGTTGTAGATGTAATTTCATCAAGGTGGTGCCTCCATGGGGGAAAAAATCCCCTTTTTTCTCCCAAACCTAGAGAGAATTTGGGATGGTGCTGAATGGTTTTGGGTTTGGTTTAGGGTTTAGGGTTTAGGGTTTTTTTGTTTTAGGGCCGTTCACAGTTTATCCTCATGTGGGCCAGGAGCTAACATTAAAATGAAATAGTACAAGTATGGAGGGGGGCAAAGACCTGACCTCCTAGTAAAAGTAAATGAAGCAACTGAAGAGGAAAAATTGTGAAAATTAGAAGGGGGGAACATGCCCCAAACAAGAAATAAAAGATGAAACCAAGACAAAAATCATCTGACGTTGGGGAGCCCATGTCTGTTAATCTGTAGGAGTGCCCTTGTGCTGCGTGGAAGGTCCTCTGGTCCATACTCTCTGTAGGCTCTGAAATCCCATCCCTCAGAAGCAAGCGAGTCAGCAACCTGATTACCCTCACGAAAGATGTGAGAGATAGTGTCCCTGTCCAAATGAATAAGATTCCTGATCTGTCTAAGAATCCCCTGAATCTGCCAAGGTCCGCCCGTTCTGGTGATACAATGAATGGCCACTGAAGAGTCAGCCTCGATCCAAATAAATGGGAGACCTAGTCTGCGAGAAAGAATAATCCCATCAAGGATAGCACGCAGCTCTGCTTCTAAGATATGACAGTCTCCATAGAAAGTTGAGAATGCCCTAACACACTGTCCATCGTGGCCCCTGATGATACCCCCTCCACTAGCAAAGCCATCCTTGACGCAGCCATCAGTGTTAAGCTTGTAGGCTCCTACTGATGGAGTGCGCCAAAGGACCAAAATAGGAGGTGAGGGGGTTTGGGGGGCAAAGGAAATACCAAAAAAAGGTGCAAGAGTGGTATCCTTGCTCCAATGCTGCAGTCTGAGTAGTCGCCCCGTATGTAAGAAAGAGATCATCCGGTAAACTCTCCAAATAATCCTCCGTGCCTCCATCTGAATGCCCCTATGCTTCGCATCATTCCTTTCAGTCCAAAGAAACCAAAAAATCAATAGAGGAATAATTGTGCGAATGTGACCCAGCCTGACATGATTTCCTGAATATCTCCACCACTTGTACCTCTTCCTGACATCCTCATCTTGAGTCATGGGTATCCAAAAAATATCCCCAAAGTGGCTCCAAACCCGATCTGAAATCGGACTGCCAGTAAAGATATGTGTAAGAGTCTCAATCTGTGCGCAGCACTGACACCGAGAAGCCAAGTTACAACCAATCCGCTTCTGTAAAACCGTTTCAACAGGGATAAGCCCCTGCCACAGTCTCCAAATGAAAAAGGAAACAGTGACAGGTAGTACAGAGGCCCAAATCAAGAGAAAAGAATCCTGGGACTGCCTTCCTGTCCGAACCAACTGCCAAGCAGACTTGGTAGCAAATCTACCATCTGATGTATCCTTCCAAACAATCTAGTCAGGGGCATCACCACACAAAGGAATCGCCCCAATCTGCTCTGCCATAACTGGTGGAAGGATCTGAAGGACCCTGTCAAAATCCCAACCAGCGTCATCAAAAAAATTACACACCCTCTCCGATGTATGAAGCTTATCAGGAAAAAGTGCAGCCGAAGTAGTGTCCCCCATCCAACAATCATGCCAAAAGAAAATTTGTCCAGCTCCAAGGTGCCACGCAATTTTTGGCTCAGCCTGTGGACACGCCCTCTTCAACCTCTTCCATGTAGGGGAGGCTGAGTGTGGAATAACAGCAAGGGAGGGATGTGTCCCCACACAATATTTTCCCAGAAGAAACTGAGCCCAAAGAGATCTCTGAGAGCGAAAAAGCCACCAAAGCTTAAGTGAGAAAGCATCAGCATTGTCGTGAAGTCTCCTGAAGCAAAATCCCCCCTCATCAGTAGGAAGGCAAAGATCCTTCCATCTCCGCCAGTGTAATCTATGTGCATGGTCCCTGGAATCCCAAAGGAAACGTGCAAAGATGCTCTCGATCTTCTTCAGAATAGCCTTAGGAGGCTGTAGGATCTGAAGGAGGTATAATGGGAGAGAGCCGAGGACTGATCTAACCAAAGTAATGCGTCCTCCAGGGGAAAGCAATCGTGATGCCCATCCAGAAATCCTGCCCCTGACCTTCTGAATAAGGTCGTCATAAAGAAAGGATCGCTTGGCCCCCTTAAACAAAGGGACCCCCAAATAAGTGAACGGCTGCTGCTGGTGTCTGAAACCCGTCAAGTGCTCGAGCCTTCTTATCTGACTAGTAGACGCCCGTCTAGGGAGGATAAGTCCACTCTTATCCCTGTTCACCAACTGGCCAGAAACCCCTTCATAATGCTCCAAACAGTCAAGTACCCTCCTGATAGACTGTTTCTGGCCGTTGGCAACGATGATCATATCATCAGCAAATGACAAATGTGAAATAGTAATGGTACCTCCATGTCGAAAAGCCATACTGGGGAACCTCTCAAACTGTATAGTGAGAAGACGTGAGAAGTAATCAGCAGCAATAATGAGAAGAGATGGCGAAATAGGATCTCCCTGCCTAAGCCCCCTCGAAGAAGGAAAGAAGCCACAAGGGCGCCCATTAAGGAGCACCGAGAACATACATTTGGAAACACATCTTCTGATCCTATCAATCCACAACTGATCAAAGCCAAAGCTCTCCAACACTGAGTAGAGAAATCCCCAGTCCATGCGGTCATATGCTTTAGCCATATCAAGCTTCAGCATGGTATTGCCTCCTCTAACTTTATCATCCAACGTGTAAAGGAGCTCCTGAGTCAATAAGACATTATCCCCAATAAGCCTACCAGGGATAAAACCACTCTGCTGGGGAGAGATAATGCGAGGCAGAAGCAAGCTGAGTCTGGTGTTCATAAGCTTAGTGATGAGCTTATTGAACACTGTGCACAAGCTGATAGGTCTAAAGTCAATCCACCTACAGGCTCCCTCCCTCTTAGGGACCAGAACGATAGAGGTAGCAGCGAATCCCCGAGGCAAGACTCCACTCTCAAAGAAATCCTTGACCGCACTGGTAACATCATCCCTAATAATATCCCAACACTGCTGAAAGAACAAGGATGAGAAACCATCTGGGCCTGCGACACTGTCAGAATCAATACTGAATAATGCCTCCCGTATCTCATCAATCGAAGGGGGGCGGTTTAGTGCCAAATTGTCCTCATCCGTCACAAGTCTGGGTATAATGCCAGAGCGAATGGCCTCCACAGGCTGCGAAGAAGAAGAAGAAAGCAAATCCTGGAAAAAAGAAACAGCAGAAGCCTGAATATCCTCAGCAACATATAGGGCCTCCCCAGACTGGCTCGTAATGGATCTAATACGCGATCTAATCCGACGTCCCTGAACCATCGTATGGAAGTATCGAGTGTTGTGATCACCCTCACACACCCAACGTGAACCGGCCTTCTGCTTCCAAAATCCCTCCTCAACAGCTAAGTTCCGGTTCAAAGCAGCCTGTGCCTGATGCAGAGAGTCACGACGCTGAGGCGTAGGGTCCAAATCATAATCAATCTCCAGCTCATCAACCCTGCTCTCAGCTTCCCTCAACCTCTAGAAAACATCCCCAAAAACATGTCGATTCCACCAGCGAAGCCCCTGTTTCAGCCTGAAGAACTTCTCCCAAAGAGCAGCCATACCCGTAAGATGAGTGGGTAATGACCACTTTTGGGAGACGAAGGCTAAAAAATCATGATGTTTGGTCCAAACATTAAGGAACCGAAACGGTCTAGGTCCCAAGTCATCCTCATCGTCCCACTGAAGCAAAAGCGGCGCATGATCGGATGAAGTGATGTGATCCTGATCACGGATACAAGCCCGCACAAAGATCCGTTGAAGATCAAAGGAGGACCGATGACTCGATTGCAAGAAAAGAGGGCCAAGGAAGTAATGGACAAGTTAGTTCAAGAAACAATGGCCAAAACAATGTTCGTGTCATCGAAAGAAGCAAGTTTCATGTTGGGGCCGAGCCAAAACGACGAGTGGATCAACCTCATCCAAGCCGTCGAAGAAGATTGCCAAAATTCGAGAATTACGGCCGTAATTCAAAAATCCTCACGACCGTGATCAACCTTCTGCTTAAAACGGAATTTTGAAGAAATTGCAGTTTACGGCCGTAAAGATTATATCACGGCCGTAATGGAGTTGCTGCTTAAAAATTGAAGTTTGGACGTTTTGGACTTACGGCCGTAAGTCATATGTCACGGCCGTAAGAGTGAGTCAGAAACAAGTTTACGGCCGTAAGGAAAGTAGTCACGGCCGTAAACATGTATACGCGGAATTTTAGGTTATTTTTATTTCCTTATTTTTAGGTAATTGTTTCCTTATTTAATTAGAACTCTTTAACCTAGTTTTGACCCTATATATAGGGATGTAATTTTCATTATTGGAACAGAACTTTGATATATTAATTGAGAGGCAAATTGCTTTCACATTCTTATTCTTTATTGAATAAAATCCGAACTTGCGAGTTAATTCTTGTTTGTTCAAATCTTGGGTGAGATTTATCTTCTTTGTGATCAAGAGGTCAACATATCAATTGATTGTGTTGGTTGCTCGATTCAATTAATTTGAATCAATCTCTAAATCGTGGTTTATTGGCGTTCTTGGGTCGATTCCAATAATTTGTGGGTTACGTAGCTACAATTGCTACGTGGTTTGCATCATCTGGTATCAGAGCTTAGGCTCCAAAAATCAAGGTTATATCTTGTTTTTGTTTTCTTGAGTTTCTTATTCTTTTTCTTCGTGTTTTCCAGCTTTGAGTCTTTAATCCAGAAAAGTGTCACAAAAAAACTCAATAGTCGTTATTTCCTTCGTTTGTTATCCAAATTAAATTTCATTTGTTGCGTCTTTCTCGTAGTTGAATTTTCGAGAAATTAAAAAAAAAAAAAAAAAAAAAACGAAAATTCTCAGTTCAATTAAAATATTTGATATTTGATTTCAAGAATTATTTTCTTGAAACAATCATAGTTTCCGTAAAAAGTGTCAAGTTCTATATAAAGTCAAATTTAATTCTCTAAAGGTCTTCTTTGAGTTTTCCAACAAATTCATTACTTCTCACTTATATTCGATTTGAAGCAATCGAGTTTAAACTTGTTTGAGTTCGGATTCGTTCTTTGAAGCAATCGGGGTGAAAGCTATTGAGTGGAAAAAGGCAGAGAGGTGAGATCAATAGAGGGTAAAAGCCTAATTTGAGTGATACACGAGCGAAATACACGTGAGGCATATAATCATTAGTGTTAGGATGTCTGAGCAATCTTCTACTGCAAAAAATAACGATCGAGCCAACATGACGAAAGAGATGGTACAACGTTTTGAGCGGTTGTTTGGGGATGTGTTAGGTAGGTTAGAAAGGCTTGAACAACCTCGGGAAGTGCCTAATGTCCGTAAGCAAGGTGGGCAAGGTCGTAGAGTAGAGGAGGTCGATGAGAATGAAGAAGGTAGTGATTTTGACGATGGGGCAATTGTGGATAGAGTAGTTAGGCATGGAAGAAGGGATAGAGATCTTGGTGGCGATAGAATGGATGGTAGTATGAACAACATCAAGATGATAATTCCGTCATTCAAAGGAAGGAGTGATCCGGAAGCATACTTAGAATGGGAGAAGAAGATGGAATTAATTTTTAATTGCTACACTTATTCGGAAGAGAAAAAGGTTAAAGTAGCTGTACTTGAGTTCTCCGATTACGCTATTACTTGGTGGGATCAATTGGTGACTTCTAGGAGGAGGAATCGCGAGAGACCCGTTAGTACTTGGGATGAATTAAAGGCTATCATGAGAAAGAGGTTCGTTCCTAGTCATTACCATCGGGAGCTTCATCAAAAATTACAAAGTCTATACCAAGGATCAAAGAGTGTGGAGGATTATCACAAGGAGATGGAGTTGTTGATGATTAGAGCTAATGTAGAAGAGGATAGGGAGGCTACGATGGCTCGGTTTTTGAATGGGATGAATAAGGATATAGCTAATGTGGTTGAACTACAACATTACTTGGAGATGGAGGATATGTTGCACATGGCTATAAAGGTTGAGAAGCAATTGAAGAAGAAGGGGACAGCAAGGTATCAATCGGGTACTAATTCTTCTTGGAAGCCGAAGTGGGAAGGTAAAGGAGAAGGGACTGTTTCTAAAGGAAAGTTTGAAGCATCAAAAGGGAAGTTTGAGGCACCAAAAGGGAAGGAGGAACAAGCTAATAAATTCGTACCTAAAGGGGAACCTCAACCATCTAGGAGTAGAGACATTCAATGCTTCAAATGTTTGGGGAGAGGACATGTGGCGTCTCAATGTCCTAATAGGCGAGTGGTACTGTTGCGAAAGGATGGAACTATGGAGAGTGATAGTGAGGAAGAGGATTATAGCGATATGCCAGCGTTGGAGGAAATATGTGAGGATGAAGATGTGTTATCCGGGGAGCATGGCGAGTTATTAGTGGCAAGGCGAGCTCTTAGTGCCCAAATCCACACGGATGATTTGGAACAACAACGGGAGAACATATTTCATACTCGATGTCGCATTAATAACAAGGTATGTAGTATGATTATTGATGGCGGTAGTTGCACTAACGTCGCTAGTACTATACTTGTTGAAAAATTAGGATTACCTTTGTTAAAACATCCTAAACCTTATAGGCTTCAATGGTTAAATGATAGTGGAGAAATTAAGGTGAATAGGAGGGTGTTGGTGAATTTTTCTATTGGTAGCTATGTGGATGAAGTTATGTGTGATGTGGTACCTATGCATGCAGGGCACATTTTGTTGGGTAGACCTTGGCAGTATGATAGGAAGGTCACGCATGATGGGTATAAAAATAGGTATAGCTTTACCAAAGGGGGAAAAACCATTACACTTGCACCATTGACACCGTCACAAGTGTATGAAGATCAAATAAAACTGAAAAATGATGAAGAAAAAAGAGTAAAGGAAAATGAGAGAAAGAGAGTTGAGGCCACGACCTCAGAAAAAGGAGAGGAAAAGAGAGTTGGAGCCACGACTCCAGAAAAAGGAGAGGCGAGAGAAAAAAAGAGTGTTGGGGTACATACCTCAGAAAAAGGAGAGGGAGCGAAGAGCGCCAGAAAAGAAAGAAAAATGAGTTTCTACGCAAAAAGGAGTGAAGTCAAGAAAGCATTTATGGAAAAACGACCAATGGTCCTTTTATTATACAAGGATTCATTCCTTGCCTTGGATGAAACTAACAAATCCCTCCCTAGTTTGGCTATTTCTTTATTGCAGGAATTTGACGATGTATTTCCGGAGGATATACCTAGTGGGTTGCCACCCATTCGTGGTATTGAGCATCAAATTGATTTTATACCTGGAGCAGTCATTCCAAACCGTCCAGCTTATAGGAGCAATCCCGAGGAGACGAAGGAGCTTCAAAAGCAAGTTGAGGAATTAATGAGTAAGGGGTACATAAGGGAGAGCATGAGCCCATGTGCCGTACCCGTGTTACTTGTGTCGAAGAAGGACGGAACGTGGAGGATGTGTGTTGATTGTAGGGCCATCAACAACATAACGGTAAAGTATCGTCATCCTATTCCTAGGTTAGATGATATGTTGGATGAATTGCATGGCTCTAGCATATTTAGTAAAATTGACCTTAAGAGTGGTTATCATCAAATTCGAATGAAAGAAGGAGATGAGTGGAAAACTGCTTTTAAAACTAAGTATGGCTTGTATGAATGGTTAGTAATGCCTTTTGGACTTACTAATGCACCTAGCACATTTATGCGTTTAATGAATCATGTTTTACGTGCATTTATAGGTAAATTCGTTGTAGTTTACTTCGATGATATCTTGATATATAGTAAAACTTTGAATGAGCATGTGGAGCATGTTAGGTGTGTGCTTGTGGTTTTAAGACAAGAGCAACTTTTTGCTAACTTTAAAAAGTGTGATTTTTGCATGGAAAAAGTTGTATTTTTTTGGTTATGTGGTTAGTGCTAGAGGGATAGAAGTAGATGAAGAGAAAATCAAAGCTATTAAAGAGTGGCCAACACCTAAAAGCATAACTGAGGTTAGGAGTTTTCATGGCTTGGCTAGTTTTTATAGGCGCTTTGTTAAAAATTTTAGCACGATTGCCACACCACTCACAGAAATTGTCAAAAAAAGTGTAGGATTTAAGTGGGGAGTAGAGCAGGAGCATGCATTTGAAACAATCAAAAATATGTTGTGTAAAGCACCGGTTTTATCACTTCCTAACTTTGACAAGGCTTTTGAGATTGAATGTGATGCCTCAGGGCTAGGCATTGGAGCTGTTTTAATGCAGGATCAAAGGCCAATCGCCTATTTTAGTGAAAAACTAAAAGGGGCTGCACTTAATTATCCCACATATGACAAGGAGTTATACTCACTTGTGCGCGCTTTGGAAACATGGCAACATTACTTGTGGCCACGGGAGTTCGTGATACACACCGATCATGAGTCCTTGAAGCATTTGAGGGGTCAAGCTAAACTGAGTAAGAGACATGCAAGGTGGGTAGAGTTCATCGAAACATTTCCCTATGTCATCCGGTACAAACAAGGTAAGGAAAATGTGGTGGCTGACGCATTGTCTCGAAGGTATGTTCTTTTAAATTCTTTGCATTCGAAATTGCTTGGATTTGAAAACATTAAGGACATGTATGCTAATGACCTGGACTTTTCTAATATTTATGAGTCTTGTGGTAAAGGGGCTGTGGATAGGTTCTTTAAACATGATGATTATTTATTTCGAGAAAATAAATTGTGTGTCCCTAGGTGTTCAATGAGGGAGTTACTTGTGAGAGAGGCCCATAGTGGAGGTTTAATGGGTCATTTTGGGGTTAAAAAGACCATTGAAATCCTAAGTGAACATTTCTATTGGCCTAAAATGAAAATTGATGTGGTTCGGGTTTGTAATAGATGCATTACTTGTAAAAAGGCTAAATCTAGGATTAAACCCCATGGATTATATATGCCTTTACCCGTCCCTAGTGAACCTTGGGTCGATATCTCTATGGATTTTGTTTTGGGATTGCCTAGGACTAAGAAGGGTCGAGATTCGATTTTTGTGGTAGTAGATCGCTTTAGTAAAATGGTACATTTCATACCATGCCACAAAACTGACGATGCTACAAACATAGCTGAAATTTTCTTTAGGGAAGTCGTGCGCTTACATGGAGTGCCTAAAAGTATTGTCTCGGATAGGGATGTTAAATTCCTTAGTCATTTTTGGAGAGTCTTTTGGAATAAATTAGGAACAAAATTGCTTTTTTCTACAACTTGTCACCCACAGACCGATGGACAGACCGAGGTAGTAAATAGGACAATGATTCAATTATTGCGCACCATAATCAATAAAAATTTGAAAAATTGGGAAGAGTGTTTGCCATTTATTGAATTTGCATATAATAGGGCTATACATTCTACTACTTCGTGTTCACCATTTGAAATTGTTTATAGTTTTAATCATCTAACACCATTGGATTTAATTCCTTTACCTGTGAATGAACGTAGTAGTTTAGATGGCAAGAAAAAAGCTGAGATGGTAAAAGCACTCCACGACAAGGTGAGGTTGGCGATTGAAAAGAAAAATGAACATTATGCTTCGCAGGCTAACAAAGGAAGAAAGGGCATCATTTTTGAACCTGGTGATTGGGTTTGGTTACATTTGAGGAAGGAGCGGTTTCCAGAACAACGCAAGTCAAAGTTACAACCGCGAGGGGATGGTCCGTTCCAAGTGATTGAAAGGATCAACAACAATGCCTATAAATTAGACCTTCCTGGTGAGTATAATGTTTCGGCTTCATTTAATGTTTCTGATCTATCTCCGTTTGATGCAGGTACAGATTCGAGGTCGAATCCTTTCGAAGAGGGAGGGGATGATGTGATCCAGATCACGGATACAAGCCCGCACAAAGATCCGTTGAAGATCAAAGGAGGACCGATGACTCGATTGCAAGCAAAGAGGGCCAAGGAAGCAATGGACAAGTTAGTTCAAGAAACAATGGCCAAAACAATGTTCGTGTCATGGAAAGAAGCAAGTTTCATGTTGGGGCCGAGCCAAAACGACGAGTGGATCAACCTCATCCAAGCCGTCGAAGAAGATTGCCAAAATTCGAGAATTACGGCCGTAATTCAAAAATCCTCACGGCCGTGATCAACCTTCTGCTTAAAACGGAATTTTGAAGAAATTGCAGTTTACGGCCGTAAAGATTATATCACGGCCGTAATGGAGTTGCTGCTTAAAAATTGAAGTTTGGACGTTTTGGACATACGGCCGTAAGTCATATGTCACGGCCGTAAGAGTGAGTCAGAAACAAGTTTACGGCCGTAAGGAAAGTAGTCACGGCCGTAAACATGTATACGCGGAATTTTAGGTTATTTTTATTTCCTTATTTTTAGGTAATTGTTTCCTTATTTAATTAGAACTCTTTAACCTAGTTTTGACCCTATATATAGGGATGTAATTTTCATTATTGGAACAGAACTTTGATATATTAATTGAGAGGCAAATTGCTTTCACATTCTTATTCTTTATTGAATAAAATCCGAACTTGCGAGTTAATTCTTGTTTGTTCAAATCTTGGGTGAGATTTATCTTCTTTGTGATCAAGTGGTCAACATATCAATTGATTGTGTTGGTTGCTCGATTCAATTAATTTGAATCAATCTCTAAATCGTGGTTTATTGGCGTTCTTGGGTCGATTCCAATAATTTGTGGGTTGCGTAGCTACAATTGCTACGTGGTTTGCATCATGAAGTCCGATTCAGGTGTCTGACAGTAAGCCGATGACAAAATGAAGCCGCTGTCGGATTAATCAAAATCCTGTCCAGTCTCTTCCAAACCCGACCATTGGTCCAGGTGAACCTGCTGCCAATGAAACCAGCATCCTCCAAACCACAATCCAACATCATCTCTGAGAAAGCTGTAGTACCTCTGTCTCTTGTGTTATGACCCATACGCTCACCATCGTGAGCAATAACGTTAGAGTCTCCCCCAACAATCCACGAACCATCCACAGTGAGGGAGATGTGGTGAAGACCCGCCCACAAATCCCTCCTACCAGACACCGTACAAGCAGCATACACAGGAGTTAAAAAAATAGGTCGCGATAGTCTGGGATCCTCAACTTTAACGTGCAGAAACTGAAGACTATCATCCAATGCAGTAACAGTAGTCGAAGAATTCCAGAAAGCCCAAATCTTCCCTGATGAATTCTGCGTCCCAGTATCGAAGCGTAGCAAACGTCTGATGTAATCAAAACTATTCCAAATAACAAAGGGCTCTAAGATAACCAACAAAAAAACCTGATGAAGCTGAACCAATCTCTTCATCCGCCTACGAGTAGCTGAGCTACCTACACCCCTCACATTCCAAATGATGACACTCATCGAGACCGGGAACGTGAGGTATCCAATGACCGACTCCTGGTCGTCATCCGAGTAGGTGGAAACCTGGTGACAGCAGTGCGCGGGTTTTTCTTCCGAGAGACCGGAATAAAACCATCATCCTCAGTACGCTGAGTCAGGCCAACTAAATCATCAGTTGAGGATCTCCGAAAAACACCCTGCTGGTGAACCTCGAACTGGGCAGTACTCGCAGTGTCAGAATGAGTACAGGAATCCGAAGGGACAGATGCCTCCAAATTCTGATGGCAAACAGGAGGAGCCCCAGAGGGGACCACTGCAAAAAGGACCAGCAGACCGAGCCACACCCTCCTCAGAGGCCTGCTGCCTCAAGAGGATATCATCGAGCAAAGGATCAGAAAAAGAAGCTGGGACATTGATAGCTGGGACCGCAACAAGAGGTGGCGTCATGGTGTGAGAACTCTGCTGTGGTAGAGATTGAACCACGGGCAAAACAAAAGCTGCTGGGGGATGCTGCTGAGCCACTGTCGAAATAAGAGTCTGAATAGAAACTGGCTGTACTGAAGCAGCCAACTCCAAAGTCTGGCCTGCAATAACTGGGCGTGGTAGAGAACAAGCGGTCACCACAGGGGGAACTGTGCGGGATGGAGATTCGAGAAGAACTGGGCTTATGTTGGTTGCTGGAAACTCTGGGTACCGCCACCCACTGTCTAGGCTGATCCTCAGTAAAAATCCCCTTACCCTTATCCTTCACCCTGTCCACAGTCTTCAGAGGGGGGGGGGCAGGAGTAACAGTAACAGGAGCAGTGGAAACTGGATGAGAAGACGGAGGAGCAGAAACAACAACATGAGGTCGACCAAGCAAACATTTATCAACACTGTGACCCAAATGCTTGCATCGACTGCAAAATATCGGCTTCTTATCATAAATAACAGTCTGCCAATACCCCGGATATTTTTCTCGCTGAATCCATATGCGGTCCGGAAGAGCAAAGGACAAATCAACCTCGATGCAAACCCTAGCCTCACTAGGCCTCCTAAAATCGGTAGTGGCCTCATCAATACGTAACGGAGTCCCAATAGCCCGAGCTAGAGCAAATAAGGCACCGTTTGCATGAACAGGAACAATAGGGCTTTCATGTGCAGGGTTAAATCCAGGGGTCCATTTGATGGCCCTCATAAGTCACCCATCAATATACCAGGACGACTTAAGGAATAGCCGGGCATAATCATCCTCGTGCGATAGGTGAATGAGAATGTGTTGTGCATCAATTAAGCCAATGGTAAAGTCACCACAAAATCCAAATTTAAGAAAGCTCTCACGTACCTTAGTGATAGGAGGCTTCCTATTCATGAATTTGCCAACAAGTGTGAACTTGTATGGCGCAGCCAAAAATTGCTCATCCTCATCATCAAATGTAACAGCAGGTTCATTCAAGTGTAATGAGGGAGTCTTAGAAGCGAACCTGTGGAGGAAGGAGTCCGGCGGAGCCTGTGTGACTGATGCAAAGGATTTGTTTTGACTCCGAGCAACCTGAGTAATAGTGGGGCGAGCATTCAATGTAGCTGCATACGACAATTTTGGAGGAGCTGGGGCACTTTTCGGAGCGGGAACGGCGGAAACAGCTGCAGCAGCAATGTTCGGTTGACCAAGGTCCGGTCGACCGGTATTGACGGGACGGTCGACCGAAAGTTGAGGACCGGTCGACCGGTTTGTGGGCCGGTCGACCGCATGTGGTGGACCGGTCGACCGGTCCATGGTCCGGTAGACCGCCCTTGTGGTTGCGGTCGACCGGATTTGGTCGACCGGCTCCGCGACGGACTTCGACGGTTGAACTGAAAAACGCGATTTTTCGGCCAAAAAATGAATTGGAGAGACCAAACCAGGGGTTTTTGATGCTTCTGAGTTGATTGGAGGTGGTCCCATGGCCTGATTCTGAGTCCTAAACGTGTGTATTTTCAGATCCATGGTTATGAACTGTAGCGACTCAGAATTTTACGCAATTTTATAATTATTTTAATATTTAGAAAATTGTGTCGCTACTATTTCACTCATTGTTTTGAAATTAACGCCGCGACGGATTCGTCTAGCCAAGTCAAGAAATATCGAATTTGTTCGATTTTAAATTAAAATTCGAATTTCTAAAATTATGTTATTTTAATTATTTATTCAAAGTATTATTTTCAAAATCATTTTGAATTCCAAATTTATTAAAATATCTCAATTTTCCTTATTCAAATTATTTCAAGTCCAAATACGTAATTCAATTTTTATCTCAATATTTATTTATTTTCAAATTTATTTTCAGTCCAAAATATATCAGTTTTAAATACATTTTCAAATCGAAGTTAGTCAAATTTTTAGTTAAATTAATCCTATTTAACTAAACCAAAATTTTCCCACATGTTTTCTTCTTTACACCAAAACATCATCATTTTGTATAAAGAATATTACACCATTTTCTATTTCATATTACACCAAATTCTACACTATCTTATTCTACAATAACAAATCAATGCATATATTCCTCTTATTCTTCACTAACCTATTCCATAATAGCTAATCAAATTCTTTATACCAATTTTCATCAAGAACTCGGCCAACCTCACAAATTTTCTTTTCTTTCCACAAAGTTATATCATTATGTTTTGAGACATAATGATTCTATCACACCATTTTTACAACCTAATTCTTCACTATCTTTTATTCTATCTCATATGATTCTCCACTAACTCATAACCATTCATTTCAAATACACTACCTAATGCCAATTATAATGACAAGCGTTTTTCCATCTCCTCTGTTTAAGCTCCATCCACAACCATTATCTTTATCATCATCACCAATTAACCCCACAACCCTCTTTAGCCAAAAGCTACACCTCCACTTCAAAAACAAATGGCACAACTCATATTTCCACCATTCAAGATTCCCATAATTTTCTAATCTATCTATATTTTAAATTTTCCCAACCCTTCTTACATAATCAGACTCTGATTTCCAGCCACCTGAATTCACAGCCAATTCAATTCAGCCATCTTCTACTGCCCAGATTGAACTCCAAACCAACATACTGTATTAATCAAATTCATCACTGCATCAATATACAATTCATTCCTACTCCATTTCACCTACATCAATTCATCAACCACAAGTGCAACCAAAATTACCAACATCCAAACCAGCATCACCGACCACCAACCTCCAACTCATCAATTCTAATCCACCACTGCCTCATTCAGATCAAATTCACCAGCTTCTCTGCAACATCACAATCCAAAACATTGGCTGCATCACCCCAATTACATAACCACTTCACCACTGAACCACTGCAGTACTCAGTCACGGCCACCATCGCAACCCATCAAACCCTGCAGTCAGAATCATCAAAATCGCGGCCAAACCTAGTCCCAAATCAATCATCCAAAATCAAAACGTAAACCAAGAAATAGAAGAAGCCCAGAACATTACCTCTACCGCCGACTGATTGACCGGTTTTTCGCCGAAAATTAACCATCTTAAATCACGATTTGGTTTCGGTTCTTCGCACCAATCAACCCCAAACTCACACCTAAGCCCTCCAATCTAAACCTTACTCTGATCGCCACCAGTAGCCGCACCCTACGCCGGTGTGCGCAGGCGAATCGCCGGTTGAAGACCGTATTACGCCATCTCTCTATCTCTTGCCTTGCTCTCCCTCTGTCTCTTCTCTCGATTCGAAATGGTAGAGAGAGAAAGAAATCTGATAATATAATTTAAACTTTCAGAAATTCGCATTTTGGCCCTTGAGTTTTAAAGTTATTTCAAATCAGTCCCCAAGTTTTAAAAAGGTTTTATTTCAGTCCTTTCAGCTTTTAAACTTATCCATTTCAGCCTCAAAGCTTTAAAATGATTTACTTCAGCCCTTTAACTTTAAACTCTTTTATTTCAGTACCTGCTGATTTATTTTTAAGCCCAAGTTTTAAAAGTATTCATTTTAATCCCTCAACTTTCAAAGTATCTACTTTAGTCCCTGAACTTTCAAAAGTATTCATTTTAGTTCCTCAACTTTCAAAACATCAATTTTAGTCCTCAAATTATAATTTATCATTTTGAACTATATATTCGATAGACTAAAGTGACTTATTGGCTAAGACGAAGCGTACGGAGAATTTAAAGAAATTGAAGTCATTCCCGCTCAACTTTGCACTCGTCGGATTTGAGGTAGACTCGCACTTATTAATTGATTTAAATTATGATTTCATATGAATGTCATGTGACTTGTGAAAGTCAATTTTTAAGAAAAGCAAGTATGTTTTTATGAAAGGTAAATATACCTTATGTTTTTATGAAGAGTAAGTATGTTTTTATGAAAAGAAAATATACTTTATGTTTTTACGAAAAGTAAGTATACCCTATGCTTCACGAAATTTTTTTTTTGGATCATTGCTATGAAATCAATCTACCAAGATTGTTATGGGTCCCATATGATAAGTTATGATATGTTAAGGGGACCGAAGTTTTAGTAGCGCTACACATAAGAATTCTTGCCACGAAGTTCGGTAACATTCTTGTGTCTCCTATGTTTATGAGGATTTGCCACGAAGTTCGGTAAAATTCCTATGTTTCCATATGTTTATGAGGATTTGCCACCTAAGTTCGGTAAAATTCCTGTCGCATATGTTTATGAGGATTTCGATCCTATCTTATGTTATGATGCAATTGATCCCTATGAATTTCAAAAATTATGCTTGGTATACTTACTACATAAGAATTCTTGCCACCGAAGTTCGGTAAAATTCTTATGTTTATGAGGATTTCGATCTTATCTTATGTTATGATGGAAATGATCCCTATGAATTTCAAGAATTATGTTTTGGTATACTTACTGTTATTATGATTTTACTACATAAGAATTCTTGCCATCGAAGTTCGGTAAAATTCTTATGTTTATGAGGATTTCGATCTTATCCTATGTTATGATGAAAAGGATCCCTATGCTTTCAAAAGAAAATTATGCTTGGCATAATTAAAATGTGTTTTATAATTATATGGTTTTCAAAGAGCTGTTTTCAAAGAGCTATTTTCAAAGAGCTGTTTTCAAAGAGATGTTTTCAAAGAGTTGTTTTCAAAGAACTGTTTTCAAAGAACTATTTTCAAAGAGCTGTTTTCAAAGAGATGTTTTCAAAGAGCTGTTTTCAAAGTGCTCTTTTCAAAGAGCTGTTTTCAAAGAGCTGTTTTCAAAGAGCTATTTTCAAAGAGATGTTTTTCAAAGAGCCTATTATTTTCACAATATGTCTCGTGCTGTAATGCACAATATGAGTTTTATCAAGAGCCGTTTTATAAATAAGCTCTATCAATGCCCGTTTTATAAAGAGCCGTGATTTATGTGTTTAATCATCTTATAAATTAATTAATTTGCGATGAGTCTACTGAGTATTTCCCCCATGAAATACTCACCCTACTTTTTAACAGTTTTGCAGATTTCGGAGACGGTGGCGAGCGATGAATGATGGTGGCAATAATCGTTAAACGGTTGAAAGTTTGACGTTAATGATTTCCGTATTTTCCAAACAATCGAATAATTTAGAGAAGTTCATTTATTTGAGAAATTATGACATTGTCAATTTCTTTACAAAATTAATGGTTCGATTTACTATTTCAAATGGTTTCATAAATGTTTCAATTTTATCGGCCATTACAGTTATTTAATGTTGCCAAAAATGAATTTCAATTATTTCTTCCGCAAAAATATTATTCGAAAAATTTAGACAGAAAATGACGTAGTGAATCGGGTATACGGAACTCGGGGCGCTACAAGTTGGTATCAGAGCTAGTCTGCGTTTCTGTAGATTGGTAAAATTTTCAAAAAGAATTTTCAAGAAATATTTTCCATTTTAAGATTTTTATTGATGAAGATTGCCACTGCCATCATTCGTTCCACCAACTCCGAGGTAAAGAAGTTTATGATGTTTAAAGTTATTTCAGTATTTCGAATACTCATTTTACTGATTTATGAGAAAGAATGAAGAGTATTTCGGATACTTATGATTTATGAGAAATAAGAATGTATTTCTTCGAAAATAATGATGTTGTTATGCTTTGTCATAACTTATATGCTTTATTGTATGATTATGAGAAATTTTTTAAGAAAGAAAACGAGTGTTGAGCATAATCGGAATAATATGATTTAAGAATGATTTTTAAATAATTTTTGTCCTCGAGTTAGAAATGATGAACCCTAGATGGACTTTGCATAATTGATTTTAGACATGGCACTAAGTATGAGAAGTCAACAGAAAGGATTTGATTATATTTTCAGATTATTTATCGTTTAGATTAAACGAGAAATAGCAAGCCAGTTATGAAGTTGTGATAAGATGTTAAGATTATAAGTGATATGATTTTATTGAGACTTTTATGAGAAGCATTATGAAGTTAGAGATTTAAAGATTTGGTTCTTAGTTTTTGGTATTTAAGTAATGGATATTATGTTGAGTAATTGAATTATGCCTCTATGTTGAAGAGAGATTTATTATGAAGTTTGGCCTTGTGAATAAATTTTGGGAATATGATTTATGGTATATATTTATAAGTATGAGTAATCTTTTGAGCCAATTAAGGTATTGAAGGAAGTGATATTGTGATATTGAAAAATATGATTTGAAATTGTTATGTTGAGGAATTATGAATTGAATTATGGGATATTTTTGATGATATTGAAGTGTTGGAATCGTTTTCAATATTTTTAGATCGTTGTGATCAAATGTGGAGTTATTTATTATTGTGAGTTATGAAGTATGCTTATGGTTTGGATAAGTCCAAATTACAAGGGAGACTCTGCCTAGAATTTTATCGTTTGGAAATAAGAGCATAGTATGGTATGCAATCACTAAGAGAATTGAGTTTAGAATTGCAAGTTCATAAGCAAGATTGAGTAAATGATAAGTTATATTTTGAAAGACGAGTGAAGACAAGTATAATGGCATTATTGGGAAGTATCTTAATTATTCTTGGGAATGGATTTATCACTTGTAAGAAATGATCACTTGTATTGGAGAGTATTATAAGGATATGAATTTTGAGGAAAATAGGGATAAGATTTTACAGTGATGACTTATTTTGGAATGGTGTTCAGAAGAGGGATCACTGTAGAATCCAAGATTTTTTTTAGTCTAAGAAATTGATATATAATATTAGTGATCAGATTGACGTATAAGGTACGTGATAGATATGACGACTAGACGGTTAATAGATGTTATGGCTATCCAGGGAAGAATCGTGTGAATATTGAGTTCGATGATCTTATTTGATGGAATATTTTTCTTGGATTTTGGTACTGATATTTTTGATATAATAATCAAGG